>CM033476.1:186935455-187426282 GCA_019447015.1 Hymenochirus boettgeri
CAATGCTAGACTTAAGAAATTTGAACAAGTTTGTAACGTACAAAAAATTCAAGATGGAGTCTCTGACTTCAATAATAAAAGTAATAGGAAGAGGGTCCTGGCTAGAAAGCGTGGATCTGAAAGACGCCTACTTCCATGTACCGATTCAAGTCAAGTCAAGGAAATTCTTGAAGTTTCTGGTAGGGGATCTGCATGTTCAATTCTTATGCCTACCTTTCCGTCTCTCGCAATCGCCCAGAGTTTTCACCAAAGTGGTAGTTGCCTTAGTAGCAGAGATACGGAAGAGAGAAATTGCCATCTTCCATTATCTGGACAACATCCTAATAGTGGCAGAGTCCAAGGAAAATGCAGAAAGACATGTAACAACCTTGGTAAACATTCTGAAGAAGTTTGGTTGGATAATAAAGAAAAGAGCCACTTGTCTCCAGTACAAGACCTGATATTGACAAAAGAGAACTTGGTAAAGCTTCCGGAAGAAAAGCAACTAAAGTTAAGAGCGGAAGTCCGAGCCATAGTACAAAGTCCAATATCGACTGTCAAACAAATATTGAAGGTACTGGGTTTGATGGCAGCAGCTATCCAGCTTGTCCGGTGGTCCAGGTGGCATATGCGATATCTGCAGCACTTTCTAATAGTCAAAGCCAGAGTACCACAGATGTCTAAGAGACTCCATCTACCAGCTTGGCTAAAAGACAGCCTTACCTGGTGGCTCAACAAGAAGAATCTAAACAAAGGGTTCGATTTGCCAAACGCCACTGGTAATAACAACCGATGCGTCCCACATAGGATGGGGAGCGACATTTCAAAACAAGATTGCCCAAGGATGCTGGGAAGGAAAAGAGGTACCATCCAATATCTTGAAGCTGAGAGCCGTTTTTCTGGCAATTCAGAACTTCAAGGATCAGATTCAGGCCGGGTCGATAGTGATAAGAAGCGACAATATGTCAACAGTCCAGTATATAAGAAAAAAGGCGGAACAAAAAGTTGGAGGTTACTAATGGAAGCAAAACCAATCTTCGAGTGGGCTCAAAGATATCTGAAAAACATCTCTGCCGTCTTCATTCCCGGCAAGCAAAACACCCAGGCAGATTTTCTAAGTCGCCAGAAGGTGCAGACAGGCGAGTGGAGTCTTCATCCATCAGTATTCCAGAGCATAGTGGTAAGATGGGGACAACCAAAGATCGACATTATGGCATCAGAAAACAATGCAAAATGCATAAGGTTTTACACTCGCTATCCTTCAAAGAGGGCGCACTTCAGCAAGATTGGAGCAGAGGGTTATGTCTTCCCACCATTTCCCATGATATGGAAGGGATTGACCAAGATCAAGGAGGAAAAATCCAATGTAATAGCAGTGATTCCTCATTGGCCGAGGAGGCCTTGGTTTCCTTTGCTTCTATCTCTAGTGGTGGAACCTCCTCTGATGATTCATCCGATGAAAGATCTGTTGACTCAGGGTCCACTCCAGTATTCGGAGCACGTCCAACTAGTGGCTTGGAGGTTGAGAAACAAAGATTAAAAAATGTTAATCTTCAGGAGGAGGTAATTCAATTTCTTCTTAAATCAAGAAAGTCGGTTACTTCTGAGAAATACTACAAAATCTGGGAAGTATTCGCTCAGCACTCAAGAGCGGAAAAAATTTGATTGCCTCAATCCAGTACGGCAAATAGTTAGTTTCCTATTCTCAGGGTACAAGATAAATCTAAGTGAAAGTACTCTGAGAGGTCAGGTTTCGGCTCTCTCTGCTCTGCTAGAGAAGAACTTAGCCATAAATCCAATGATAAGAAGATTCTTTGCTGCTCTTGTTAGGGTAAAACCGAAAATTCATAACAGAACACCAATCTGGAGTTTACCACTAGTCCTTCAGGCATTAACTCAGCCGCCTTTTGAGCCTCTCGAATCGTCATCAACATGGTTTCTAACACTTAAAGTAGTGTTCCTGATTGCAGAGTTGGAGAAATAGGGGCACTATCAATAAAACAACCATATTTACAATTTATGGATGATAAAGTAAAGCTAAGACCAGCTTTCAACTTTTTACCCAAAGTCATATCAAACTTCCATGCAGACCTGGAAGTAATATTGCCGTCCTTTTGTCCAAACCCAAAGAATAAGATGGAGAAATTACTGCACACGTTGGATTTAGTTTGTGCTATTAGAATCTACCTCAATTGAACTAAAAGCTGGAGAAGATCAGAACATCTTTTAATAATACCAGGTGGGCATAGGAAGGGACAGACACCCTCTGAGAGGACCTTGAGCCGATGGATAGTGTCCTGCATTCAAAAGGCTTATCAGACAAAAGGCGTAAAGATCCCGCAAGGACTTAAGGCGCATTCTACCAGAGGCATCGCATGTTCCTGGATGGCCCAGGCAGAGGCCCCAATGGAAATGATTTGTAAAACTGCAAAGTGGGGGCGTCAGCTAAGACGTTTATTAAGCACTACAGGATGGAGGTGCTTTTGAATCAAGATGCCAGATTTGGCAGAAAAGTTTTGCATTCTGTTGTATCAGATATGATTTAATAAATTATATGTTTTTGAAACGGAGAACCCGCCCTGGAATATATTTTGCTTGGTATGATCCGTTTGGTGACGTTGCTGCCATGGTGACTGGGGGGAAACAAGAAATCAAATCTACTTACCAGGGATTTCTGTTTCCCAGTCACTTCCATGGCAGCAGTCACCAAAACCCCCCCGACTTATATTTACTCTACAGCTTTGAACTAGAACACTGGACAGTGGGAGGAGGAGCTATTTAAAAGGTATGAGGGGAGTTCTTCCTGTTTTAATTGGCTGCAAATGGGAGGGGATTCGTTTGGTGACTGCTGCCATGGAAGTGACTGGGAAACAAATTCCTGGTAAGTAGATTTGATTTCTTGTTTTCTTTACTGGCCTGTACTGTGGAACGAACAGAGAACAACTCTGTCTACTACAACTTTAGTTTGTTATAAGTACATGGAAAAGAAGCTCAACACAGTTATGTTAGCATTCTCTTTGTATTGAGGGAGGGGGCTATTACTGTATATGAACACTGTATTGGGGGGTTACTGTTTATGGACACTCCGAACTGGGGGGAAATGACTGTACAGTAAATGGACACTGTATTGGGGGCTTACTGTTTATGGACACTGTATTGGGGAAATTACTGTATATGGACACTATTAGGGGCTTACACAGTAGAGTAAATTATCTCACACATGGCTTTAGGTCCCTGAAACATGTTGGTTTAACATGGAATAAAGCCTAAGCAGTACAATCTACCCTTTTGCCTTGTGTACCCCTAATCCAAACCACAAATTACAAACTCGATTTGGTACATTATATGGATACTCTGTATTGGGGTATTACTGTATATAGACACTGTATTGGGGCTTACGGTATATTGAAACTCTATATTGGGGGGCTTACAGTATGAGGGCACTTTGTATTAGAGGCACTTACTGTGTATTAACACTATGTGGGGGCACTTACTGTGTTAACACTGTGTGGGGGCACTTACTGTGTATTAACACTCTATGTGGGGGCACTTACTGTGTTAACACTGTGTGGGGGCACTTACTGTGTATTAACACTCTCAATCTGGGGACACTTACTATGTATTAACACTCTATGTGGGAGCACTTACTATGTATTAACACTTTATGTGGGGGCACTTAATGTGTATTAACACTCTATGTGGGGGCACTTACTGTGTATTGACACTCTGTGTGGGGGGGCACTTGTTATTCTACCTTTCTGACCACTAGCCCGACAAATGATTGTTAGCCATCTCAAGCTTATTGTACCCTTCCCCCCACTTGCATCTGTATGTTGTCCAACCCACTTGTAAGCTCTCCGGGATCTCTTTCCTAATGTGTCGAGGCATGCTGCACTTATATCAATATATATATATATATATAGCATACGGGAAAATCGGAGCACACGTGGGATTTTTGAAGAAGTCAATACAATTTATTAACTCGTGGCAAACACAATCAACGCGTTTCGGCCATCTTGTGGGCGGCCGTCGTCAGGATTACTGAGTCACATGTGAGGTAAGCATAAATACACAACAAACCCATGGTTTTTGTGTATTTGAATTATGGTCCTTGTCGTGTTTTATCTAATCAGTCGGTCCCTGAGGACTTTTGCCTACTCTGCTTTCGCTCAGATTGGACTGATTCTATTTTCCGCATGTTGCGGACTATTGTTGTCCACTGATGTATTATAATGATTTGCTAGTGTGGTTAATTGGCCGGACATTGTGTTATGGCTTGGATTGTTCTTGTCTCCTTGTTTCTGCTTATTTATGTTTATTCTTGTTGCTATTTATATACTATTTGCAGTTTTTAGCCTTTACTGTTGTTTTTCTTCCTTTTTGTTTTTATTATTTCATTTGTTATTTCGGAGGGGTGGTTCTCCGTTGGACTGCGCTGTACTCTATGCACTTTCTTTAGTATGCACTTTCTATATAGTCTTGCACCGATGCACTTTCCTATTGGCCCTTCTGATTGGTCACTTGGACTTTGGGACTTGTAGTGGCTGTCCGATTTTAACCCTTGCACGTTAGCACTTTAGCAGCTTATAGATATGTCTGGCACTGGTTGTTCATATTACGGGTATTGGACCTGGCTCTTATCTGGTTTGTTTTTAGCACCCTGGTGGTTTTAGTCTTTTTAGCCTCTTTGGCTGCTCTGTTGCTTTTATTTTTTATTGTGTTTTGGTGGCCATGTGGTGGGGAGGGACGGGGGGCGGGTTGGGGGTGGGTTTGTTGTGTATTTATGCTTACCTCACATGTGACTCTGTAATCCTGACGACGGCCACCCACAAGATGGCCGAAACGCGTTGATTGTGTTTGCCACTAGTTAATAAATCGTATTGACTTCTTCAAAAATCCCACGTGTGCTCCGATTTTCCCGTATGCTTTGTATTTCTGTTCGGAGGCACTGGGGTGATTGTGTTGTGTCGGTGTGCAGAGGATCCATACTGTGTGTATATATATATATATATATATATATATATATATATATATATATTCTTAACCTATGTATTAAATTGTATTTCATTTTTATTTATGTGTATAATTGCTTGCACTTATCCTCTTGTTTGTATACTCTGTATTTTACAATGTACAGTGCTACGTACCCAAGTGGGGCTTTATAAATAAAACTAGAAAGGTATATTCAAAGTATAGACTTTTAATTTGGCTTGAAAGGCCGCATTTTGGAAGGGAATGTGTGTGTTTGTGTTGCAGATTTTAAAACTTAATAATGACAATAATGAGGACATTGTTGTTTTTAACTAACCCTTTAAATATAGCTGTCACAGAAATGAATGAATGTCAGTTGGTGTGTACTCATGACAGGTTGGGGGATAAAAAAAACTAACTTTTTGATGATTGGTCAAAATGTGTTTTTTACTATACTTACCCCTAAAATATGGTTGCCACATGAATGAATGGGTAAATAATTTGTGTGTACCTGTGTCAGGTTGGACACCGAGTTGAAAAAAAACCCTTTTGATTATTGATCAAAATTTGTTTTTCGTCTATAGTTACCCTTTAAGTATGGCTGCCACAGAAATGGAAGGGTAGGTCAGTAGGTGTGTGTACCTGTGTCAGGTTGAGGGTTAAAAAAACCCTATTTTTTTAATGATTAGTCAAAATTAGTTTTTTGACTATAGTTACCCTTTAAATATGGCTGCCACGGATATGGAAGGGTAGGTCAGTAGGTGTGTGTAACTGGGTCTGGTTGAGGGGGCATGTATTTTCTGTGTTTATATCCATAAAACTAACTTTTATTGAGGATATATCAAAATTGTTTCTTTTACTTTATTTTCCCTTTAAATATGGCTGCCATGAAAATGGAAAGGTAGGTCAGTAGGTGTGTGTACCCTTGTGAGGTTGGGGTGTGTGTTTTTGCATGTATGACCATATAACTAACTTTTATTGAGGATATATCGAAATTCGTTTTTTGAGTATAGTTAAGTATGGCTTCCATGGGAATGGAAAGGTAGGTCAGTAGGCAGGTGTATCTGTGTAGGTGGTTGGGGGTATCAGCATTTGTGTTTATGACCATGAAACAAATTGTTTTGAAATATCCACATTTGAGGATTGTTACCATTATAGTCTGTGGGAAAAAATGTCCCAAAATTTGCAGATAATGCTGTAACATTTCCGCAGATTCCTTAGCTAGGTAATAGCACACTTCTATATGCCCCGCACGTCTGTACCGGATTTCATGTCTTTAGCTCAAAAACTGTGGGAGGAGATACAGTCCATAAAAGTGGAAGAATAAAACAGAAGAAGAAGAAATAGAAAGAACAGTAATTTCACTATTCAAGACAAATTAAATATACATACATACATGTAGGTTTACCAGCCACTTTACTATATTTCCACAAGGTGGTGACAAACTACCACTACAAGTTTCTAACATTTGTGTCCTAAGGCTGGGTACACATGGGTCAATATTCTGACCTGATCTACTGCCCGTTACAATATTTTGTTTCAGAAGGTGAAATTCAGGTGAACATTTTCCACTGTAACCTCATTTTTAATTTTCACCGATAGTCTTCAAATACTTTTACTATTGTATAATGCGATCCAAAAGCTATTTTGCATCATGAGTCAGACACCGTGTTACGAAAGATTGCAAATTGTCAAAGTCTAATTCCTGTGCCTGTTAAGATAGAAAAATTGGGAAAACTTTAAACTGTATTTCTAAAAGATCAATACTGGTATTTACCTGTTGTTTTACCTACCACAAGTGCTATTTTATGGCATAAAACATTGCAGCAGTCATAAAATGCCTATAGTATTTTCCGTTGTAGTATTGTTAAGGGGTGCCTCTATAATGAGGCAATGTGAGGCAAGAAACTCAGGTGGCACACTAACAAAAGCCAGGCCATTCCAAAAAAAAAAAAAATGTTGTAATTTTTTTTTTTTAAACCCCACAACACTCCCCCACGCCAGCTCTAACACATTCAGTGGACTTAACTCACCTGGATAAGACTGAGGCAGACTTCCTCCAAGATGTAGAGTCCACACTCGCTCGAGAGACAAGTAATTCCGTCACCCATATTCGTCTGACGTCACTACTCGCTGCCTGTCACTGTCTCACTTACTCACAATCAGCCTGCGCTGGGTCTTATTTATGGGGGTGCTCAGATAGGGTCATGGGGGGCAGTCAGGGGTGGGGCATAAACATGTAACAACACACAAAAAAGACACATTTATTGGGAAAAGATCACATCATCCCTTAAAGGGAAAGTGCAGTGGAAATTATAATGACTTTTTCAATTCTTAGTTTATATTATGCATAAGTAGTTGTTCTACATATTCTCTTCCATGTTGAAAAATCAGTTGAATTTATACTGCTTGCTATTCCATGCTGTTGACATTTGACATTAGTAAGATGACATTTCGAGTTTTGTAACGGTCCTTCTTAGTTAATAGTTTATAGTATTTGAGGTTGAATAAAGATATACGTCCATCCAGTCCAACCCATCTAGCAATATTCTCGTTTCCTGCTTAACTGTTGATCCAGAGGAAGGCAAAAAAACCCCACCAAATTTATGAAGGGGGAAAAAAATCCTTCCTGACTCCAAGTGGCAATCGGAAATTTCCCTGGATCAACTCTACTTTATGTATCAATACCAGTAAATTGCAACATTCCTTGTTTGCAGAAACTCTTCCAGTGGACGTTGTTATGGCAGGTTCATTGGTCAGTTTCAAAAAAAAGCTGGTTGACAGTTCCATAGCTTTACCGTTCTCACAGTGAAAAACCGTTTCCGAACTTGAAGCCTAAACATTTTTTCTTCAAGTCTTAAGGGATGTCCTCTGACATGTTCTATTGGTGACAACAACAATACCCCAGATAGTTTATTGTATGGCCCATTAATGTATTTATACACAGTAATCATATCCCCACGCAAGCACCTTTTCTCCAGCGTACATAATTGTAACTTTTCCAGTCTCTCTTCATATTCAAGCTCCCCCAATCCCCTTATTAATTTAGTTGCCCTTCTCTGAGCCCTTTTCATTTCAAAGATGTCCTTTTTGTACACAGGATTCCAAAATTGTACTGCATATTCCAAATGAGGCCTTACCAATGCTTTGTAAAGAGGGAGAATTACATTTTCCTCCCTTGAATCCATACCTCTCTTTATACAAGACAATACCATGCTGGCTCTGGCTGTTGCTGCCTGGCACTGCTTGCTACCTTTAAGTTTGTTATCCACCAAAACTCCAAGATCCCTTTCCAACAGGGATTCACTTACCATAAAGCCATTTATAATATAAGTAGCACAAGGATTATAAGTCCAAAATGCATCACCTTACATTTATCAACATTGAATTTCATCTGCCACTTAGCAGCCCAATGTGACAATCTATCTAGATCCCCCTGCAACGATTGCACATCCTCTGAAGTTTTTAATGGTCGACAAAGTTTTGTGTCGTCGGCAAACACAGAAACCTTGCTGACAATACCCGCTTCCAAATCATTATTAAATAGATAAATAGAAGCGGCCCCAACACAGAGCCCCGTGGCACCCCACTTCTTCTTCTTCCCAGAATGCACCACTACCTTGGAATGTTTTTAACAGGAAATTCTAATGATTGGCTGTCGGATGGGTCAAACATGCTCAGATCTCTACTGAGCAACAGAATCAACCCAGGCACTGGACCAAAGGCAAAACCATAACTGTCTCTACTAGGGGTCCCGCAAAAGGAAGTCAGTATTTCGGAAGCATTTATACACTGACAAAATGCTGAATGGGTTAAGGTCATTAGGATTAAAAGTATATGTATTTGCACTGAACTTCTTTACATTTGGTTATAATAATTTATAATAAAATATATACGCCCTTTGTCAAGTGGGTTTAGACCAGAAGCATGTTGTCAATATAATCAAAAAAGCACAATTTTTGTAGCAAGTGGTTCCTTGCCTTTTGTTTTCACAAACCTCCAGTATAAGTTGGTATATTTTCTAAGGACTGTTGGGACAAGTTAATGGGTTATTGGATGAGACGCCCAGCTATCTACTACGTTACCAGACACTGAGGTGCCAAATATCCTATTGCGAGAAGAACAGTTTCAGCGTACTACTGCACACAGAAACGCCTAGCAATGTGTGTTGTGTACTAGAGATAAATAATATAAATAATAATAATTTTTCCAGTAATCTTCCCCTTTAAATGGTTTGTAATTTTATCAAAAATAAACCCCAAACTAAATCCGTTTCATACCACAATTACTTAGACATGTCCAAACCTCACATTGACAACAAGGCAATTTTGTGAAAGCTCTGTAGATAAATGGTGTTAATATTACTAAGCAAACATGACATTTTTGTTGTACTCTGGTCAAAGATGAATCTCTAAGTACGATGATTAATCAGAAATCAATGTTACTAAGCTCATTTAGAAACTATCTCCCTCTTCAAAAACAGTTGAAAGCTTGGAAAGTCCAGATTAATGCTTTTATTTTAGAATCATCCTTCCTATTATTAGCCCTAACCATCCGAGCATGCAGGAAGTGATAGGGCAATCGGAAAAGCCAGGGGCCCTCCTTGTACACAGCTTGGCACTTTTTTTTATCTGTTGAGAGCATTGTGCAAATATCTAAATGAAATAATGCATTGAAGATAAATGATGGTTAATGCAATGTAGCTTGGATGAAAATAGATGTATTAATTTCAATAGGATCATAGGTTAAGGAATAAGCCCTTTATCACTTTGAATACTCGCTGATGTTTGTACTGACCTTTTTAGTGATTAGCCACATTAGTTATTACAGTAAACCTTTTTATAATGCAAGCTTCTGTTCTGCTGTCTAACCAATATGTTCCAGTAAGTCTGCATCTTTGGAAGGTGATGTGCAACTTAAACGAACAAAAAAACTACTACTATGATATTGTAATTATTTATTTATCGCTAACCGTTAAGCTGATAATCATGCTTTGTATTACATGGACATTTAAAGGGGAAGTTCAGTGGAAAATATAGTTTTTAAATTAGGCATATTGATTTAGTTTCCTTTGCTATGCCCTGCTGTGATTGGGAGGGAGCTCCCATTTCAAGTTCCGCAACAGTTCCTCTTGCTAAGATGCTCACTATATTGTAAGTAATTTCTGCCTTATTGGCTGTTGGGTGGGTCTTTGTCCAGATTTCTACCGAACAATTGATTGCCCAGAGACCTGAGTCAAGGGCCATGACTAACAGACAGGGCGCTTCAAGGGGGAACAGCACCTGAAACAAAATACCTCTGCTGCTACCCCTAGGGCCAGATTTATGACCGGGCACATGAGGCCCATGCCTTCAGGCAGAAATATAAAAGAAACATGGCATATTTGCTTTTTTTTCATCTCCTGTGCCCTGGCTTTTTTTTTTTGGTACTACTTTATTACTACTCTGCTTAACTTCCATTGCAGGGGTAGCCAGTGCCCTGAGCAATTTTTTCAACTTGCCTCATGGACGGGGCACCCCTGATAATGAGGAGAAAGTATTTCAGAAGCATTTATTAATAAACCGATAATCTGTAAAACCTAAAGATGTATTTTTTGTTAGAATATTGTACAAAAAGAACAAATCACTGTATGTACAATGTCAGCATAAATGTTAGATAATAATGTATTTCTCTCAAGTCAATATACAGCATCAATATTTGATTTTCATTGATCTAGAATGAGATAAGATAATTTCCAATTCATGTATAAACAAATGTTGTTACAATGGAAGCCTAGAGTAAGTTGAGGAACCAATTTTAAGTAGTTTGAACTTGCTTCAGGGTTATTAGCAAAAGGTGAATATCACTTTTATATAAGGGAATGGGGATTTTACCAGAAGATAGCATGTAAAAACACCCGCACCGGGGGGAGGAGCTGTGGGAGCAGAGACTACATTACCCCAGTACCAAGCACTTTAGAAACATACAATATTGCTACTAAAATAAAGAATTGAAATTTCAAAAATACTCAGGAAAGCAATTCTTGAAAATTTACCTAGTCAGTCATTTTTGGACCAAAGTTCCCCTTTAAGGAGGAGCAACTTTATAACTTTCTTTCGTATGTAAAGGTCTGTTTTATGGTTACCCATTTGCTTCTAACATGGAAACTGTACATGGAGTCTAAATAAATAAATAACCAAATCAGTATCGGGTAGCACAACTATAACCACTTGCTAGCGGTGGCTGCACAGGTATAGCAAAAAACAAACATGCAGCCACTGCAATCTAATAGCAGTTTTGCAGTTGTTCCTGTGTATTTAATGGAGTTAAATACTCCCACAGGGGCTAAACCTGTTTAGGATTTACCCAGAGCTGCAAAGCCGTGTTTGAATCTCCTACATTAAGGCTGTAGATCGGGGTAAATCTCGCTGATTATCTCTATCTGCTGACCTCTTCCTGCACATACACCCCAGGATTGATTTAAAGGATAAGTAAGCTGTAAAACTATTTTATGTTTGGTTGGAAGCTGCAGCTTTTAAAAAACCATTGCAATTATTTTTTATATGAGGGGTGGAGATAAACAGTCAACTAAACAGATTCAAGATGCAGTTTTTTTTAAAGTTGCAGCTTCCAACTAAACTTAAAGGGCATGTCCACCCCCAAACTAAAAATTCACCTACTACTGGCCTCACTTTATAATTAAAAAAAATCCTTACCTTACATCTCTGCTCCTTATGGTTCTCCTGTAATGCATATTCAAAGTCCAGGAAACTGAAGGGTAGGAGCTGTCTTCCTGTCCAAAAGGTTTCTGCCTCTGTTGTGTCCTTTCAGTTGCTGCTGGCATGCGCAGTGGAACCATTTTTTTATGTCAGAATATAGCGGTTGGGGGTGCGGGGACATGCCCTACAGTATATAAAGAGTTTAAAATGAGGGTGGAGATGCCCTTTAACATTGTTTTACAGCATACTTATCCTTTACGTTTAACACAACATGAAATAAATGTTTACTATGTGTTCTCTCCCATTATCCTGAGTGTAAAGAGATATTGTCAAATCTGATCAAACTTTTAAGATTGAGACGCAGAGAATGGGATTTTTCTATCCCTCCCGAGGAATAAAGAAAGTATAAACTGAATAATGGACCAGGAAATGGAGCATGATGATACTGCTTTTAAATAGATCCTTGTTGCACTACAAATGCTCCATTATCTAAACCTTATGTTCATTGAGGGAAGTGGCCCTTCTATTGATCATTTGCATCTCATAGCATTTTCACAGCTGCTGTACATTTATTTGTTTGCATTACATGTTCCTCTTCCATTAGTCGCCTATTTATTTCCGATGACAGTCTTTCTGAATAACTAAGGAGCTTGCAAGCCACAGAAGTATGACAGGTATAAGAAGAGTTTGTTTTCGCTTTAATCTACAACAGATGTCCTGCTATACACTCACTGTATGTACAACTTGTATTTCCATCTTTTGCAGCCACGTGGTAAATTTGTTTATATAATGATAAAGGCAAAACTACAGGGGTGTAACTAGGGGGGCCTGAATACAAGGGGGACCCCAGCTTACTTTTCCTATGAGAGATACATCCTCCCCCACAGACAACCACTGTAGATGAAGCAAGAAGGGGGCCCCATTATGGTTTCGCTGTGGGGCCCAGTAATTTCTAGTTACTGAGAATCAAGCAATATTTTCACATCTGTTTAAAAACACTGAAATATCTCTTTGGAACTAACATTCTGGCCTTTTTTTATAGACTTTATTATGCCACCTTTAAAATGATCGCCATTGGGAGGTTTCTTTATATTATTGGTCTATGATACATTCAGTTTACTGTAAATAAGTAGGAAAGCTATATTCACTTTCTATAAGGTACCCCACTGAACAACGTGAGTTCCAGGAAACCCTACAGATTTAGGATTGGGATTCTATTTAGCATCAGATGTAGAAATGCCAAATGTCCACTTACTGAATATTATTGTCAGTACAGTTCAGGTTTTCAAGTATCTTGTGCTCCCCTCCACAAAGAATGTATTTTAATCTGACTGGATTTCTCAATTCAGAATGACTTGTACAAGAATTATGTCTAAGCGGTGTTATCATATAAAGTCTGTGCATGTCCATCATTGCGATACTTAACATGTGTGGTCCCAGTACAACTCAGTGGAACAGCTTAACAGTAGCAATGGAATCATGAACTGGCAGGAGAGTCGTATTTCTAAAGTTTTTGTGTATTGGGCACTTCAAATATGTTTGTGCTTTCAGTTAAATGGGGTTTGTTTTGTATAGGAAACCAAGGTCTGAAATAGCAGCTGCAATAATGTGGTATAAATTAATTAAATTACATGGCACATATACACTTTTGTATTATAAGACATAATGCGCTATTAACAGTGTAATATAAAAACTTTACATTACCTCAATGTTCAATAGAAATGGCCGAACTTTTGAAAGTTTGGTCCGTTTTCGAACTATATGGAAAGTTCGAAATACAATTAAAATATCAATGGTAACTTAATGTAAATGGCTGTGGGACCTAGGAAATGGTCTGGGGAACATGTTCGAATATCCTGGACTTTCGAAAAATTAATTTTACTCTCACGCGTGCAACTTACGAGCTCTTGCGTTAGAACATTTGATAATTATCCCACGAACGACTCGTGGATTTGATATTCGATATTTACTTGCGTATAAGTATAATACATATTTTACTCACAGATTCGATACTTGCGTATAGGTATAATAAACATTTTACTCGTGGATTCGATACTCGTGTATAGGTATAATAGACATTTTACTCGCGAATTAGATATTTACTCGCGAATAGGTATAATAGACATTTTACTTGCAGATTCGATACTCGCATATAGGTATAATAGACATTTTACTCGCAGATTCGATATTTACTCACGTATCTAACATTCGATAATTAGCGAAATTCCCGAAAATATCGAATGTCTGAGAAATTTGGGTCTGGGATAGTTTGAGAAGTCCGAGTCTGTTCGACTCAAATAGTTCATCTCGAACTCGAGTTCTAGTCCATCTCTAGTGTGCAATGTTCACACGAGGCCTTGGTCATTAAACTCCTATGTGGCATAATATCCTTACTGTATATTACACTGTAAAAAGCGCATATAATACACTGGAGCAATAAATATTCTGTAAATTATACCCTTATAAATAGCGCTCAGCTGTAACATTACATTGCACCTTACGGAAACCTGTTTATTATAGGAAATATATATTTTAGATTTTATACATATAATAGCTTGAGAAAGGTCTGAGAGAAAAGGCCGAAACGCCGCTGTTTTTTGCACCCTCAATAAAAGGTTGAATGAAGGTCTAGTTGTTCACCTTGACTATATCGCTTATATATATATATATATATATATATATATATATATATATATATACAATCCAAAAAAAGAGCACTCAAAGGGACTTCCTTAACAAACGATCCAAAAGCTTTATTGTGCCTTAACGCGTTTCTGCCCACAGGGCCGTCATCAGAACTTTTTTTGGATGGTACGGCGTAGCACCAGGGCATCGCTAGTTGGTGAGTGGAGTGCGGTCATATTGACTGTTTATATATGTATAAGAGAGGGGGGAAGAGCCTGGGACATTAGATAGCAGGTAGGCCCAGTTAATGTGAGATTAGATTCTGTTATAGATCATTCCAGGCCAGGAGTGATAGATAGGAGTAGGGTAGCTAGTGAGCAGCCTGAGCTCCAACAATGAGATTCCGTAAGGACTAGAGTCTTGGGTATACCGCCAACATAGTGCAAGACATAGGGGTAGAAGATTCCACTACAGGGACCTGAGAGCTGTGGTGGCACTAACAAGCTGATTGTTATTTATGCTGTTTCTGATTCCTCTGGTTTGGGAGTATTTATGTGATATCTGTGCCATGTTATGCAACCTATTTTGCTAATTGCAATGCCTTATTAATATTGTTCTGTTAATAAATAAGATATTGTTTAAGTTCACGAACCACTGGCTCCTATTTATTGCATTCTTCTAGAGTGGTAGTTCAGCAACACCCTGCCTCCAACATATGCGAGGGCCCACTCCTGATAAATAAGAATGTTGTGCATAGAATTTAGGTAAGGCTGACATTCTCTGGATCACATTGAGTACCCCCATATATAATCCTTTCTTGAACTTGTGCACAATATAAATATTGCCCTGGTGCTTTCCATAAATCCATAAATATCATAACATAAGATAGGTGCACTCAAGTGATTTATATATATATATATATATATTATATTATATTTAGTTCCAAGTGCACTCATCCAATATAACATACTACTATATCCAGGTGCCTCCAGGTCACACAGCTCCCATTTACTATGTGTCGTGTTATAGCTTCAAAAGCCAATATAACTCCTGGGCACACTGTTGTTTGTGAAGTCAAACACCAGTTGCCCAGGAGTTATATTGGATTTTGAAAGTATATATATATATATATACAATAATAAGCCTGCACCTGATGATTGAATGAATTTTGTTTCACTGAACAAGACCTGTGAGTGCATTGGAGTGTTTCTACATTATTACATGTATCTATCTATCTATCTATCTATATATATATATATATATATATATATATATATATATATCAGTTCCCAAAATTGGCACACCATTCAGCATGGATGACGGCCCTTGAAGGGCTGAGACGTGTAGGTGCGGATTTTATGAATGTCTAATAAACGTTACATTTTATTCATTTCAAGACACATGAGTGCTTCTTATATTTTTGCTATATTTATATATATATATATATATATAACAATGAGAACAGAGCACTCAACTGAATTTTGTTTCAAAAATATAATAAACAAACAAGTGGTTACATCATCGCCTTTCGGCCATCTTGTGTCCATCGTCCAGTTGAGTGCTCCAATTCTTCCATTTTTATATTCCTGTACGTCTGATTGCACCCTGGTGAGTAAGGAAGCTGGTGTGCCGTTGAGAGCTGTCTGTGTATATCTATCTATCTATCTATCTAAACACACACATAAGAATTTTAATGTAGAGAGAAACCTTTAACTTTTAGGGTTTCTAATCTGAAGACATTTTCTATTTTTTCTATTGTCTTTTTTTTTGCTTTGTTATAGTAATATGTATTCATATACATTATGTGTATCAGCTTATAAAATATTATATTTTTACATTATTATATGTTATTGTATTTAATATTGCATTGCTCTATATTGAATGAATGCTCTCAAGCATGGTCCTATTAGATTTGCATTTAGTTTTGGTTTTAAATGACGGATTATCACGCTCCATTTCCTGTTAGATTGTCCTATTTGTCTCTCCACATGAGTCAAGTAATTGCGGGTCCAGTAGAAATGATCTCAGTAAATTACTCCTCCACTTACTGAATGCAGAACACTGGCTTCATTTGCTTGATGGGAAGCTAAATAGATAACATTGCAGTTTATTTATCTCTATTGTCATACGTGCAAAGTTGACACACAATCCTACCATAGCAGAGAATGGTGCCACATTGACAGATACATTAGACGTACCGTGGATAATGCAAAGTTTGCTTTGATTTTGTTTTTAAGTGTCAAGATGTGGTTGATGTGAGTTTTACCATCACTAAAGCATTTAATGGCTCATTTACTTCATGGCTGGTTGGGCACTCATTTTTACTCTAATAAGTATCATGTAGAAGGCTACTGATTTGTTTTAAGCTATATGTTGTTTCCACTGTCATGAAAGGTTTTCAGCCCTGTCCTATGTAAAGATAAAACACGATAAGCATTTGCACAAAAAAGGATATTAACATATTTAAATATAAATTACACTATCACTGTTCAGGTCCTTATAAGTTTATATTCTTAAAGGGCATGTCCACCCCCAAAACGAACTTTGGGGGTAAGGTAGGTAACCCCTATTCACCCCCATCTGCCGCATTATTTATTTAAAATAAAACAAAGATTTCTACTTACAGAGCCATTGAACAAACTTTATATAAATATATATATATATATATATTTATATAAAGAAGCAAGATGGTGCACTCAAAAGTTTATATAGTGTTCAGCACCATTTATATAAATATATATATATATATATATATATATATATATATATATATATATAGTCCAGTTTGTTCAATGGCCAAGTGCCAGTTTGTTCAATGGCCAATTAAAGGCATTGTTTTGATTATAAATACCATGATGTTCCAGTAAAACTTCCGAATGGCTGGGATAATTTTAATGAGACTTGGAATACATACGTTTCAGGATCCAATAAAAAAACAAAGGCTACTTTACAACTTTTTGACCTTTCTTCATTCATGTTAACGGAGGTTGTGATCTGACCTGTGTGCTGCCATCTGGGGGTGAATAAAGTGATTGGCCAACACACAACCTAACCTCAGATACGCAACCAAACTATGCAGCCAGCAAATCACAGAGCAGATTGCATTAAAGGGCAGCACGAATGGCCAATCAGATGCCCCAATTCTGCTAAGCAATTGAATAGGATAGAGTGACAAATCTACACAGAGGCAGAGATTCATATCTTTAGAGAAACCCTGAGGCGCTCTGAGCTGCACAGTCAGTGAGTGTTGAACTTCAGAAGAGACACATGGGGCAAGAACCACAACTAACTCAGCACAGAGGCAAGCTCACATGATTGCCATTTATTTACCTGCTTTATACAGACATACTATCAGTGTTAATATTCAGGACACATCCCAGGCTGGCTTTGGTTAAACCACAAAAAGTTTGATCAGGTTGTAGGTCAGGTTCGGTTAGAAAGCTGCTTGTGCTGATCGAGTGATTGCCCCTCTGAAAAATGAAAATCAACAAAGTTTTGATTGATATATATATATAAAATTGTACTATAGACTTCCAGATTATAGTTGTCATTTAAAAAGACTATTACTTAATATGATGTTATTGGTGGTTCTCTCCCAATTCTTCCCAATCTGCTCTGATGTTGGTAACTCCTAGACCAGTGGTGACCAACTTGAGCCATGCTGGGTCCCCATGCAGTGACCGATCTGACATGCAGTGACCGATCAGTGACCGATCTCTCAACATGTCCCATGCCTCACCCACGGATTGGGCATCACTGTTATAGACAGTTGAAAATACAAGGCATGGACATGCATATTTTGTATCTTCAACGATTGGTATTTCTAGATCCTTGGCATGTGCACATACACACTTACTGTATGCATGGGTAAGATAGGTTTACAGCTATAGCAAGTGTCTGAACCAATTATAATACTTAACAGCACAATGTCAGGCAATAGTTTCAGGGGTGCACATTTACATTTCTACACCATAAAGTCTTTTGATTCTGCTTGTGGAATTGAGAACAGTTATTTTATTGCTTTAAATGTATATTAATAATGGTCTGTGTGCTTGATTGATTATTAGCTACTGTATCTTCTCAACGCACATTATCCATTTAACTCTGGGCCAGCATGGACTGAAACTCTGGATTTCTCAACAGGGAACTCATTTAATTCTATGTAAATTTCAGTTTGTTCTCTTTTTTTCAATTATTGCACTAATTGTTTAAGGGATTGCAGGGATAAAAAAAGAGAAAATCATTTTTAATCACTAATCTGTTTCTGAAAAGGTTTACATACTTCAGCCCTGAACCACATACTTTGTAAATTAATTTACTTTAGAAATACAATGTCCCACTGCTTTAACTTATTTGTTCTTTCCTGAAATTCCAGGCTATGTTTTTTTCTGGCTCATTCTCTTGTGATTTAAATCCCTTAAGTTTTAATATATGAGATATTTCTATTTAGAAATGCAAGACTGAATAAAGGAGGCCAAGATATAAGGTTCCAGTGCACACAGACACACTGACAGTATATATGTATCTGTACTGTGGGGCGTTGGACTTTTCTGGGTATTCGCGGAATCAGAGCAAATGCTTTTGCATTGTGAGTACTTGGGACAACAGGGAGGCATTATTTGTGTCCCGTCAAAGAGGGGCTTGGCTATAGGTAAAGCGAGTGGTTAATATTGGGGCATTTGCTCTAAAAGAATACTCTGGGATTTCTGAAGCCTTGCTCCATAGCAAAGAATGAGGTATACAAGGCAACTTGCTTCCTTATACAGATTCAGATGATGCTTGAAGCCAATGTTATGTGTAAGGAAAAGGTTCCCTTGAAGCAAATGATATTGAAGTAAAATAATAAAGCTTTAAGAAAAACACAATTGGTCTACCTAACCAGGTTTCCTCTATTCCCTTTATTAAGTTAGTTTATTTGCCATTTTAACCTCTCCAGGTAAATACTGAATTGCAGAAATAAGTCTAAAACCCAAACAACCTGGTGTATAATGACGTAAAGTTGGGGTTTTGGCTTATTTACATCTTTCCTTTAGTAAATAAGAAGGAGATTTAAATTCTTGTCTTATTGACAGATGAGTTGGGAGAGTCCGATGTAACCCTAAAATCTCCACTACACTGCACAAAACTGTATGGTAACACATATCATAATTGTATGGGATGTAGGAGTTATTGGTAAGTTATCACCTGTCACAACTGCTGATTGCTATATTTCTGTATAGGTATGTGCAATGCATATAAGCCTCGATCCTAAATCATAAAAAAGTTTAATTTGCAGTCATAAATACAAAAACATATTCCCCAACCCCACTAAGACACACAGGCACATACACCCACTCCACATACTCCCACTCCACAATTCTGTTTTGGGGGGGGTTAACCTTTCACATTTCTCTGTATGTAATTTGTCTTCTTCAAACCAAATTAAAACATGGAAAAAAAAACAGCAATTTGTCCTTTTCTTTGTTTATATCATAACCCAAAATTACAGCTTCATTAAAATGCTGTAAGCATTTATTTTCATCATTTATTGACAAAAGATTTAGGTGAAAAATGTGCTAGTTGCATTGACAGTTAGTGATCGGCTTTGACTGTAAGCTGGTTTTAACTGTTATAACATTACCTGTGTGGTTTTTATTATATTATTAGCTTTCTCAGCTGGTTTTCAACCCCCACAGAGAAATTCTTTGGAATGGATAAAGTAGATAATATTTAATTTAATATGTACCATAGTTTCCTATTCATAACAATATATCCTTTTCCTATTCCACCAATATCCATATTAAATTTTGATTTAAAGGGTATGTCCACTCTATTTTTTGAACGGGAGGTAAAAAAGCTATGCCTTACCTCCCATTCTTCAGTTAAACTCGTAGGAAAGATGAGAAAACTTGGCTCACTGACAGGTTCCAACTTGCACTGCAAGGGACTGTGAATGCTTCTGAAGCAAGTGCTGGATCTATTGCCAGTAAGTTCTCTCCTCTCTCCTGCAAGGAGGTAATACATGGCTACTTGATTTAGACCCATGGAATGTCTGAAAATGAGGATTTATGGGAAAGATGCAACCTTACCAATTCAAGTTTTCTCTTATAAGAAAACTGTTGCCAAAATATAAATGATTTTCATATGAAAGCCCTTTGTGTTACCTTTTTATAAACCAATTGTCAACCACTCTTTCTGCTAGAATAAGGAAGACATGAGGGCCTGCATTTAAAAGTTGACCTCAGCATTCTGAAGTACCAGTAGCTCTTCTAACTTCAGTCTTTCATAACAGTCTTATTCATAATGGGATATTCTATAATGGTCCTTCCAGTGGCGTAACTAGAAATCACTGCCCCCCCCCCAGCAAAACTGTAATGGAGCCCCTATCCGTGCTTCATCCACAGTAGTTTTCTGGGAGAGACTATATCTGTCATAGGAACACATATTAAAAAGGTTTTATAAGTAGGGGATGCAGCAGACAGAAGGGATCCGGAGGAAGGGAGGGAGGTAGTACAGAGGAAGGGAGGGAGGTGGTAGGGGGGGCTCCCCTGCGCATGTCACTGCCCTTGGATAGACACTACAGGAGAACCATAAGGAGCAGAGATGTAAGGTAAGGATTTTTTAACACTACACAGTGGGGCCAGAAGTGGGTTAAATTTTAGTTTTGGGGGTGGACATGCCCTTTAAAAGCAAATTATTTGTGCAATAAGGCCAATTGTTGTTGGTACTTAAAGGATGGTTATTATTTAGCGGCAACTGTTGTTAAAGGACAATTATACTCACCTTCCCTCTGCTCCTCTTCTTAGGTCTGTACCTTTTACCCAGGGTGAGGACCTGAACCGCTAGGTCCTCACCCCTGGGTTCGCAAAAGTTAAAGCACAGCATTACTGAAACGCTGCTCTGGCAGGCTCCGCCCCCTCCTCTCATTGGCGATGAGGCCAATAGGAAGGCACGCTCTGCTCCGAGCGTGCCTTCCTAATGGCCTCCTCGCGCAGAGGGAAGGTGAGTATAATTGTCCTTTAAGAGCTGTGGTTGTATTGCATGTGTGATACCACGCAGTATCAATATTTATTGAAGAACGGGAGGTAAGACACAACTCCTTTACCACCCATTTTTCAATAAAACTGAATGGCATAAATTTGTTAATACGAATGGAGATACCCTTTAATGACCATAAAACTAACTGTTTTGATCGCATGCCCCTTAAAACCTCGCAATATCCTTTATTTGAGGATTGTTCCCATTATAGTGAATGGGTAAAGAATTCTCAAACTTCACAGATAATGGGGTAACGCTTACATGGATTCCTTAACTAGGTAATAGCACACTTCTCCTATGTGTCCCGCATGTCTGTACCGAATTTCGTGTCTCTAGGGCAAAAACTGTGGGAGGAGATACAGTCCAAAAATGCAGAAGAATAAAAGAGAAGAGAAGAAGAAATCAAAAGAACAGTAATTTGTCTCTTCAAGCCAAATTAATAATGAAGGGGGGAACCAAATTCATTTTCAGTAATGTTTATTAGGAAAACCAGCATCACATGTTTCAGGCTTCTACTCCTTCCTCAAGTGCATTAATTATACAAACTATTATTCCCAACACCCATTCTTGAACAATAAACATCACAAGTTAACATAACAACAACGAGTTTCGGTACTGAAAATAAAACTATATATTCGAGGGTTATCGAAATCAAACAATACATTCGAGGGTTCCCGAAAATGGACAATACATTCAAGGGTTAGCGAATGCTACATTCGAGGGTTACCAAAAATAGAATTATAAACCCGAGGGTTGTCGAAATCGAGCAATACATTCGAAGGTTACTGAAAACAAACATTACATTCGAGGATTAGCGGACAATACATTTGAGGGTTAGTGAAAATGAACATTACATTCGAGGGTCACCGAAAGTCGAAGGCTACATTCGAGGGTTAGCAAAACTGAACATTACATTCGAGGGTTACCAAAACCTAACTATACATTCGAGAAGGGCTGGATTTACACCTCAGTAGGCTGTAGGCCCAAATAGGCTGGCGCCCTTAGCCCCACCCCTAAACACAGACCATAGCCCCACCCCTAAACACAGACCATACCCCCCAAGCCACACCCATTTTTGTCTTTTTTGGGGGAAGAAAATAGAATGCAAAGGGGTTGGATTGGTGGGAGGAGATTGACAGCTGCCCCTCCAACCTCAGGCACCCCTAGGCACATGCTTACTGTGCCTAATGGTAAAACCGGCCCTGCATTCAAGGGTTACCGAATGATACATTCGAGGGTTATAGAAATCGAACATTACATTCGAGGATTTCAGAAAACTAACATAATATATTCGAGGGCTACCGAACAATACATTCTCGGGTTAGTGAACGCCTTGTAAATTGCATAATTAGAAAATTTTTGATAATTTTTGAAATTACAGCCGCGAGTTAAAAAAAAACAAACTAGGTTGAACTCGAACTAGTTTGAATAGTTCGAGTTCGTCTGAACTCATAAAGTTCGAACCGAACTAGGGTTCTAGTTCGGGTCCATCACTAGTGATTATCTACATATTGTTACTTCTCCATCATTAACTTGTGATCTGAAAGACACATAAATAAGTCATATACATTAAAGAAACATTTAAAGGATATGTACACTGGGGAATTAGTCTTTTTTAAATTGACCTTTACTGGAAACTATAGTTCTTCCCAACTTTTATTTTCTGTCCCCCTATTTCTTTAGATATCCAGTAACCTCTTACATTTTAGCTGTCAATCAAGTGCTTTAGTATCACAAACTCTTTTGTTATGTACAGTTTTGCTGTTGCTGGAATGGTGACAGTTGGTATGTGAATTGCAAAAGTAATTTTTCTACAAAGTTTCCCTTTAACACTTTTAGCTCTTCCTGTTTCCACACTGTCCTGCACTGACATCTGCTAATTAGTATTACCATACTACAAAAATACTGACCTGGACACTTCATATTGCCTATGTTTAAAAAACAGAGACAAACATTTTCCATTCATCTTTCATGATGTGCTAATTATCAACTATCATTGGGAGAGCTTCCCACTGTCCCAGCAGTAAAGACAGCACTGAGCATGCTCAAAATCTGAATACGGGGACAATTTTGTGGGTCTGGTAATGTTACAGCCCACAATGTAACCAAGGTCATTAACTTTTAAAGTTTATTAACTCTGGATAGACTGCAGCTACAGACATGATCCTGGTCTTGTTTGAAAGGTAAGAGGGATATCTACGAAATAGAGGACACAAAGTGCTTAATCCTTGTTGAGTAATGCTATTACCTTATAAACCCTTATATCACTCCAAAGTGATAAAGTACAAAGACACAGTGTAATTATGTTCACATAATCACGAACTTTATGATTTCAGACGAACTCGAACTATTCAAACTAGTTCGAGTTCAACCTAGTTTGTTTTTTTTAACTCGCGGCTGTAATTTCGAAAATTATTATGTTCACATAATTACAAATATTTTTAAATAAACCAAACATTAGCTTTTCATCTTAGCTGGCACCCTATAAGGTTGTGCTAGGCATATTTAGCCCCTCTGTTGACTCAGGCTAAACTTGCAGCCATATTGATATTTAAAAACGACAGCAATGGTGGAAATTGTAGTTTTCAACATCTGGAGAACAGCAGTTTGGACATCCCTGGTCTAAACCTTTTTGAGCTGAGCTGTGAATAAGGGTGTTTGAAAGAGAATGAAAGCTTGCATTTAAAGGCCTGGATGAATCATCTCCTTTTAAAGCTGTGCAAGCTCATGCAGATAGGAATTGTGATTGACTGTTGTGCCAGGGGAAAGCCAGAAGTACGGGAAATCAGACGGCGGAGTAAACTGTGGGTATATCAGATCAAGAACATGAAGGAGATAAGGAAGGGTTTCAAGGTCAGTGTTTTCAGGGCTGGGGACTGTAAGTATAACATGTCGTTATCCTTTTAAAAAAAAGAGAGCAATTTTGACACAACCTCTTTAATACAACTCATTTTAACAAGTTGGAACAAGTGTATGCCATTTCCATGACATTCTCACTTATTTCATGTATGGAAATTACGTTTGCTAATCATTCAAAGGGTATGTATACTGAAAAAAAATACTTTGCCTCATCTTAATCTATAAATAAATACATGTAAGTAGAAATTACTCTGAGGTGCATGCCTTCGATACAGTACTTGTTTTGCTCAGGTTAATTATACCCCCTCCCTCTCATATCCGACATTCATCTGACCTGACTTTTTTTAAACTGAGCATGCTCGGTAGTCACTATCATCTAGCACTAAGAGATGGAATTCCCCAACTGTTACCCAACCAGTTATAGTTATAGTTACACCCTTCCAATATAAGTATTTTTCTAGTATACATACCCTTTAAATTTGTTTTTAAGATTAAACATTTAGACTGAAATGATTATATATTATAGCTTATTTTATTATTGTATATAAAATGTTCACAATAAATACCTTTAAGTAAAAATTACAGTCTAAATTATATAATACAAATACATTATTAAAGACAATACAGTAGATTTCATTTTTTTAAACAAATTGATATAAAGGCATTTTTGCTTGCAACAGTGCTTATATCTGTTGTATTCAATTAGATCAACTGGACTTGAAATGTAGTTCTTGAAGACGTTTCGCTAGTCATCCGACTGGCTTTCTCAATTCAGAATGACTTGTACAAGAATCTGTGGCAATTATGTACCCTGGAAAATCCCAATTAGCATATCACAGCCAGGTGTTAAGGGTGTGATTAGATAGTGGCTAAGAGGTGTTATAGGAACGCCCAGAGTAAGGTGTTAAAACAGCATTGTACATGGCAGACAGTTGGTGTCGAACCCCCCCACCTCTATTTAGGCTTGGTTTCTTTATTTTCACATAAATGGCCTCCTTAACACCTCTCTTGAACCAGTCACGTTCCTTCGCCAGTATGTTAACATTACAATCTTCAAAGGTATGTCCTTTATCCTTTATGACTAGCGAAAGAACGTGACTGGTTCAAGAGAGGTGTTAAGGAGGCCATTTATGTGAAAATAAAGAAACCAAGCCTAAATAGAGGTGGGGGGGTTCGACACCAACTGTCTGCCATGTACAATGCTGTTTTAACACCTTACTCTGGGCGTTCCTATAACACCTCTTAGCCACTATCTAATCACACCCTTAACACCTGGCTGTGATATGCTAATTGGGATTTTCCAGGGTACATAATTGCCACAGATTCTTGTACAAGTCATTCTGAATTGAGAAAGCCAGTCGGATGACTAGCGAAACGTCTTCAAGAACTACATTTCAAGTCCAGTTGATCTAATTGAATACAACAGATATACCATGACCTGGATGAATGAGAACCTTCACAAACAGTGCTTATGTTTTTTCAAGAAAATAAATTATGCTAGGTACACACAGGTTGCTGTTGCTGTCACCCAGCCGGCCTTGCTGAAATATCGTCATTCGTGTTGGAAATCACATTGACTGATATTTTGGTGCAACCATTCTTACTCTATCAACTGTGTGGTCTGACAAAATTTACAACAATTTGGACTAAGGTTCAACCTTTATTGGCCGGCAGTTCAATCAACCAAAATATAGGTCCGTTAGGGTTACATTTTGGAAGCACAGTGTGCACGCGTGCCATTGCGCTTTAATGTTCTTCCTTGCATCCTGGTGGGGCCTCAACCTAAGTCAGTATTTACATTTGCATTACTAATAAGATTTCTAAATTCATTGTAAAATGGATAAAAACAGAGCAGATGATCGCCAGATTACTTCAACCTTAAATCCTATAGTTGGCCGTAGACACACACATAACATTTGACATTAGCATTATAATTTGTCTGTGTATGTTGAAGGGCTTATCCACCCTCAGAATAAAATTCCATACTTACCTTCCCCACCCAACCCCCAAGAGATTGTTAAAGTTATGCCTATCCCAACGGTCCCTGAAGCCCAGAAACACACTGGCAAAAGGTTAAGGTTATGTTTTCTGGGCTTCAGGGACTATTGGGATATGAGTAACTATAACAATCTTGGTTCAACACTAGTGGCTCTATTCCTCTGTGAATATAACCAGGCAGACTTGGTGATAGTGTGCAGACCCAAAGGACATCGCTCCTGTATACATATTAATCATAAATGTTACTGTTTAGGGTCGCACCGCTAGATGTAAATCAGACATTACTAACTAATATGCTGTCGGTATATTCACTAATACCAGTTAGATTAAACATATCTCCTAATGTTGTGACACTATTATCTAACACAATTGACTGTGGTTTTCATAGTGGCCCTACCTGCATAGTGTAGTGGCCCCATTGCTTGTGTAATGACCCAATGGCTTCACCCCGTCTAATTGTATAATAACTGTTATGCATGGAATAAAAAACACCTGTAAACAAACTTTATGTCCCACTGTAGAATAAAAATCCACACTTTTTGTATCAATCATAAATATTACGGTTTAGGATCACACCGCTCGATGTATCGAGTCCCAATCTTTTTATTTAAAAAAGCCTTTATTCATCCATTTTAAAAACAATTTGGTGAGAGTCTACGATTAAGGGAATTAGAGGGAGATTCAATAAAAGTTCTTATTGTTTAAAATGGTGCTAATTTTGCCCCAACCAATCAGATCTTATTTAGCATTTGAAAGCTAACATCTGATTGGTTGGGGCAAAATTAGCACCATTGTAAAAGATGAGAACTTTTATTGAATCTCACTGTTAGTTCCTGAAACACGTCAGACTTGCTGACCCTGAACCCTCACCAAATTGTTTTTTAAAATGCAGCACCGTAAACGCCAGCTGATTACTTGCATTAAAAGTGCCGAAATAGCTACCGGCACTTAGCTATGCATTGAGAGTCGCTATCGGCATATAGCATCGCAGGGGTGTTTCCACTGGGTTGCCAATAGTGGCTCTCAGTACATCAGGCTGTTTGTCTCAAAGCAGTAATACTGGACATTTTCCCACCACAGGTGGGTCACTGAGAGCTATAGATTCAGAGTCTAGAGGAGGAATTGGGGTTTCCATAGGTAAAGACAGTGTGGTCATTGGTGTGTTTAGAACACCAAATAACTTGAACTACACAATTTATATTTAATCTAAGAATTCAATTAATTTCAAATAGAAAAATATAGACTTCCGTATGCAGTATATTTAACTAAAACATGTTTAAAGGAAAGGCTGAGTTTGATAATTTGTTTTGTTGTCAGGTGTCAGATTCTCTTTATCATTTCTTTGCAGTAAGATAAATGGTAAAATGTGCTTTTTAATTCGATCTAGCATGGAGAGAGGTCTAAACTGGGTGGCATATTCTTCTTTTCCACTTAATCCTTAATGAATTATTACTGGTAAAGTATCATTTCTTTTTGAGGATTTTAACCATTTCTTTGTACTGTATGGAATTACTTACAGAGAAATAATAGAACAGAATCATTTGCATTTTCTTGTTAGCTTGGGATTTCTTCTATTCCCTTCCTTGTTCACATCTTTCTATGAATCTCCTCCATTGGTCGAATGCTATATGTGTCATGGATTGGACTCTCGGACAGCTGCAGTTAGTGGGACACTAGAATAATAAGTGGGGTGTGCTTGGAGTGCTCATTTAGAACTAACCCTTTAAACTACTTTCCAAGATAAGGACTTAGAAGTTGGTTCCTGAAAAGTGCAGCCCAGGAGATGTTACCAAGATTCAGAGGACTTAAAGGAGCTGCATTAAAGGCAGGCAGGATGGTTGGCAATGCAACTGTAGGGAAAGGCATTGGTTTCCATGCAGGATCTATTAGTTGTGAGGTGCTCAAAGGAACATCAAAATAGAGTCCCAATGGGTGACTAATTGGAAATCCAGAAAAACTGTTCAGCAGCTCAACTTTCTCCTTTTTTCTCCATTTTGCTCTTCGGTTTTGAAACCAAACCTGTACAGATTGAAAGAGAACAATCTGTGAGATGCAATAAGTACAGATTGTGTGGATACAGTTTTAGTGAACCCTGTACCTCATCTACCTAAAAAGCTCAAAGTTCTGCCTTATTTTTGCTGCAGAAAATGGAAAAAAATGTCTACACTGATCTTTTGGGTAGTGTAAGAAAAATGTAGTGTTTTACAAAGTAATCCTAAGAATAAAAAAACACAATTTTAAAAAAGCTAAATTGTGATTGGTTACAAATGGAAACAATCAATTGAAGCATGTAGGCATGTAAATCAAATAAAAAAAATATACCAATAATTATCCAGCACCAATAAATCATGAATATAACAATTTATTACTAAATATCTAGGATATGCATGACTTTACTCAATAAGTATTAATGGGGTGTGAGCTGTCAAGAGAACATGAGCTCACTTGCCTGTGGCCACTCAGGGAGACAGGAATAGGATTTCCTATTTCTCTGGAAAAGGACTAGTTCTTTATGTCCCCATTTTCTTAATATTTGCACTTTTTTTAATTTGTCAATAGATTCACTGGTTTAGGTTTATGTGTAAATTACACATCACATTTAGTTTAAGTGCTCTTAAGGGAAATTAGCACAGGTGATCATCTCCATGTAGAGTTTTAAATTTAAATCAATGCTGTAGCAATAAGTATCTTCTTAGATTTAGGGCATATTTACAATAATGATGGTTTTGTAGTTTTGAAAGCTATAGCAGTGCCTGCAATATAATAATTTGGATGTAGGCTGTATGGTATGGAATCCATCTGTAATTTTTTAAAGGGCCCAGGGACAGATTTACCGTTAGGCACAGGCAGCTGTCAGGGCTAGGCCACACTAGCGCGATTTCTGTTCGTTTACGCATGCGTTTTTTTCTCTAACATTGGAATCGTTGCAACACACTGAAATCGCATAATTTCAGGTACTTTTTAATTGCACATCCGTTTGGGATACGCAATCCTATGCGATCAGCATTTTAATGCACGATCGCATGTGATTTCCTATCTCAAAAGGAGAAATCGCAAGAGCAAAACGCACAGAAATCTCATGCAAACCGCACACGCATTGCGAGCACTTCTGGTGCAATTCCAGTGTGACCGTGCCCTAAATCTTTCCCCTACTGTAGCCGCTTTAAAGGGTTTGTCCACCCCCCCAAACAAAAATTCAGTATGTTGTAGTGCACCCCCCAAAACCTCAACCTTGCGAGGTTTATACCAGTGAAAGCTGTCACCAAATGTACTTACTAAACTTTGTTCCCTTGCTTCCTTCTGCTTGTCTCCCATGCCTTTTCTTTGAACAGAAGCAAGCAGAAAGGGCCTGACCAGTAGCTGCTCCTGTGATTGGCTAAGGCTAATGTTTTGAGGAGTTCCCTACAACATACTAAATTTTTGTTTGGGGGGTGGAAATACCCTTTAATTTGTAGCACATCAGGTTTTTAAAAAGCATCTGACATCCCCTGTGGTACACAAACAGTTCATGTTTATTTCAATTCCCAAATCTCACCATAATATAGTCTGTCTTCCTCCCCTATAAATAAAATTAGGCATGGTTTGGGGGGGTGACCTGTGTTGTGGGGTTGGGGTTAAGGGCACCTGGGTTTTTGTGCCTATTGGCTCCTGAGATGTAAATCCATCCCTACAAGGTCCTGATAGTAACTGAAAATTCTAGTTTAGGCTACGGCCGGTTTTATTCTAATGAAGGTTATCCGCATCCACCATTATCCATTAATCACTGTATTCATTTTTTTCCCATAGGTTATACATACCTGAACCCTGGCCTCTGTTAAATCCAGCTTCACAGCCAGGTCCTCTCTTTAGAAGAAAAAAAGTGTTATATTGTTGTCTTTCTCCTATATACATTGCAATACAGACAATGCTTTGGGTGTTAAACCTATTAGAAAAAATGTAATATGCTATACATCCAGATGAAAACACATAGTTGTTGGTGTATCTTTCCTGACTGTGTGTTTTGCATTTGTACCTATAGAACAGAAATGCACTAGTTTGTGGATACAAATTTGTGTTTGAAACGCAATGTACTGCAAACGGATCACACAAGTGGTAATGCTAGTATGTGTTCCCTATGTGACTTCTGTGCTGCTGCATGTTTTGGAATGCATGTTCTGTTATGAAAACGGGAACAAGCCCTAATCCTACATTATTCTTGGAGTTTCTAAATCTCACATGACATTGAAGAATCCCCATTAATTACAATGACTCTTTGAATATTTGTATAATTCTAATGGAGACAGGAGAGCTATTATGGCAAAGTCACACTTGCGCACAAGGGTGAGTGGAAGGGGGGAACGCAGGGGAGCTGACAGGAGAGACACAGCAGCGCTGCAGGCTCATAATTTGGTAAGCATCCAGATCTCTGCTTGGGGGCAATATGGGAGACAGGAGCAAGTGTTCCTGCCTCCATCAGAATTCAACATTTAAATAAAAAGGTCATTTTGGGGGGTGTAGTGTCCCTTTAAATTTAAAGGGATTAAAGTTAACAAATAATTGCTACATTCTAAACTTCATCTCCTAAAACATCTTTGAGAGCTGGATGCTGCCCAATTGGTATCCCATGTTTTTAAGAGAACCCTATTAAATTAGCATCTTTACTGGCCAAACACTTTAAACTATTTAAAACCAGATTTCCCTTTATAACCCAGTGAACTGTCAAAAAGTAATTTGTGCCCAAGGCTGACAGCCACCCCCTTTACCTCCCAATCTGCCTGCCTTCTTTTCTCACCATGTATAACTGAGTTAAGGCGACCATACATCAGTCAACTTACTTCCTAAAATCTCATTTTGCAATTGATTTTAAAATCATAATATTGATTGCAAATCCTTATCCGTCCAGGAAATCTTGCAGGAACATCACAGAGTAAATCCACTGCACTGTTACGATTGAGTCGACTATTATCAAACAATAAATTGGTCAAATGCCGAGCCAATGTATGGCCAACATTAGAGATGGGAGGAGAAACTCATCTCAACACAAGGTATAGAGGAGAGCAAGCTGTCAGCTGCAGGAGGGATGGATTTTGACAACTAACCATTCGGTTTATTAGTAATATCTCCTATCTTCCTGGGAAATATGGTTTTAAAAGTGGTTTTGGGCACTAGATGGCCTTTAATTATTATAAGGCATGTCCACAGCAAAATATAACTTTTACAGATATGTTAATCACCCCCCAGCTTCATTTTAGTTTTCCTAGGATGCTCCTGAAAAGTCTTACAGAACCTGATCCTTTGCTGCCTGGCTCACGCCTCCCCTGCTGCTGAAACATGTTGGTTAAGGGCACGCACAGCAGCAGATTAAGCGGTTTCAGTATGGGATATCAGCCATTGGCCATGATGTCATCATTATGTGTTTGACTGATGGTTGATCCCTGGGAACCCGCAGCACTGATAGGGATAGGGGTCTTTTGATCTGGCCCTGACCCAGCAGTTTAGGTTCTCACTCTGGTTACTATTGATATTGGTTCCTCTTTATTCCTCATTACAAAACTATAGTAAGCAATAATACAGCATAACAAAATCCAAATACCATTATTGTTAGATTTGGGCCCTTTTGGGATTATCAAATATATTTACCTGTTCTTTTATGTAGTGATATACGATTCAATATAGCTAGAGAAACAGGCAGTCAGATTGAGAACAGATATTCTAAGTCCCCTTTAGGAGCAACATAGTAATAGGTAAGAGTAACTAAATTTGGGTATGGTGGGGTTGTTAACAGATCTATAAAAAAATTCATTTGGTGTGGACATGCCAAGTCTAGAATGTTTTGTTTTCGTAGTTACACTTAAATGATTCCGCGGTGTAAATATGAGTATATAACTAAATATATATTTCTCGGTTATTACCAAAATAAAAAGTAAAAATATGCCCTTACATATTAAACATTATTTTAGGTATTTACCGTACTACAGAATATTGTTATTTCTCTTTATACCTTCATGAAGACTGCTTTACAACCACAGAAAACAATGCTAACAGCTGGTGCACCCACACAATGAGCCCTGTTGCTGGCCCAGACAGATATTTTTCTTGATTGGGTGAAACATCAGCCACACTTTTCAGCCTGACAAAATTGGTTGGTCTTAGTTACTGGACATGTTACTAATCCTGTGGCCTTCAATGGTTAGACTGAAATATTGCTGGTACCTCTGATTCCTGACTGACAGTCTACCAATTGAGTTTAAAGGTGGATAGGTCTGGTAGAGAGACTATCCAGGGCTGGTTGGCCTTATTACTTTAAAGGTCTATTAAACCAGTGTTTATTAAATGTTGCTAGATCTTCTGAAAGCTTTGAATATCCCATCTACAAAATACAAAGTTATATTTATGAAGCTATAAAAGTTGGTTGACTGGATCTTTGTACTGGACTGGATCTACTGGAAAATATGTACTGTCTGGGCTGTGACATATTTTTGCATATGTCGAATTAGGTTTACTTTTCTTAACTACTGCTGTTTGTAATTCAGTCCTTAAAAGAGCTACACTGATAAAATATTTTAAGTGAACGGTGCGGGCAATTGCATGGTTTAAGGTCCTAGGAAAAATATGCAGTGGTTTAATATAAGATATGCACAAGTGACAATTTATAGAGACAATCTATGGTGTGTGTATATGGGTGGGGTATACAATTAGGTAAGGATGTAGACCAAACAGACTACATTAATAGATTGAATAGACACTAGTAACTATAAATTTGTGCATCTTACCAGAGACCTGCGAAAATCTCGTTGTTTTCTTAAAGGGAAACTATAGTGTGTATAGAGTTTTTAAAAAAACACATTAAAATAAAAAGTACCTGAGGCAGGGAGGTAGGATTGGTGTTTTTACCTCCCAATTTTATTTATACGAGGAGCAGCAGGAAAAATACTTCTGCCAGTCTTCCTGTATGCTTCAGCACTATCTTTAATATAGAATGGCCCCAGGCCATAACCTGGCAGATGAAAACTGTATGCGCTGTAGCTCCTCAACAAAACAATATTGGGAGGTGGGAATAATCAATCCTATCTCCTTGCCCCAGGTGCTTTTCATTAAAAAGTAAAAGTATAGTTGTCCTTTAAAGACTGTTTAATCACCTTAATAATGATGAAGAGAAAACAGTGAAAAGAATAAAAAGAAAATTGAGTGACCTGGTAAAAACATCTGGATAATGAGATTTCCTGAAAGCCATCTCCAGCTCCTCTAGCTGCAGGTTACTGAATGTTGTACGGTAACGACGCTGTTTCCTTTTCCCCAAGGGCCCAAGTACATCTGGGACATGGCACGGTCTGGTAGCTTGTCTATTCTGTTTTCCAGCTCTATCCTCACTATGCAGTTCATCTGACCCAGAATGACTCTCTCTGGGATCACCTGGTCCTTTTTTTGGGTTTTCTTCATCTTGGACAAGTGTTCCTGTCTTCACAGTAAAGCGTCTTGTAGCTTCCAAACAAACAAAAATATTTTCATTTGTTGTCAAAGTCTTCTATTTGTACATGTGTGTGTTAAGAAAAACATTATTGCCATTTTTAATTTAACAATATTGTTGAAATCACATTCCAAGAGTTTGGTTTTTTTTTTCAAACCCACATGTTGTCCCAAGTGTGACAGTAGAGATAATGTAAAAATTTCAATCACTTTTTAGCTTTCCGGTCACATTGGACTGTAAATTTCTACAGTACTAAGGAAATACAGTAAGCCCTGAAATACACAGTGAAACCTGTATTCATCATATGTTTTATTAATATCACAATGTGATTAAAGCTATCCTCACTGTCATATGACAGAGCTTAAACTATTCTATAAAAGACATTCAGGGTTATTCAAATAAATTCTTATCGTTAAAAATGGTGCCAATTTTGCCCCAACCAATCAAGATGTTAGCTTTCAAATGTTATATCTGATTGGTTGGGGCAAAATTATCACCATTTTTAACGATTAGCAGGATCATTTTACACAGAGCCCCTATCGCTCTGGGTAAATGTCCTGATCGCGATTCAATATCACATTTGCGAATGTGGGTAAATCACAAATATGGGTAGCACAAACACTATTGAATCGTGAGCATCGGATGCGTGGGTGACTTTTGCGTAACCCGCGCATCCACCGCTAATATGGAGTTAAAGTCGTGCTAACCGGTAGCTAACCGGTTAGCTCAACTTTAACTCCATTAATTTGCCCTGAGTAAATCGGCCCCAAGAACTTTTATTGAATCTCCCTAATTGTTCCTGAATATCACTATTTTCAACGCACTTATGAAACATTTTATGTCCTTAGTGTTCTGTCTGTAAAATATCAAGCACCTCCCAATCATTACTAAATAACTAGAATAAAATATAAATATGCTTGGTAGGGACACAAAACATCAGTTTGCTTTTGAACCCTATGAAATAACACAAATCCACAATAACTACTTACCGTAATTAATTGGAAACATGACTAAAACATGAAAATATCAGGGCTTAACTAACTACTAATGATTTAAATGAATATGAAATAAACTTATCATTAAAGTCCAGTCCACCTAACAGTTTTCCCATGTGTAAGCTCATTCTGTCACATTATCTATCAGTCTATTATACACTGATGGGAGCAAACACAAAATAATCACCAAACATCTAATAAAAGACTATTTGTTGGAACTAGAGCTCTCATTAGGTTAGTAAAGCTGCAACCCTCCAACCTTGTGACCACTATTTTGAAAAGTCTCTACTTACCCTTCAGGGATTCTTGGCTGTGTTCTGAGGTTTTGCCTAATATGCAATCTATAAAGTAAGGAGTGAGTTGCTGCGTGCTGGGCTGGGGCTGGCAGACTTGCTCATTACTGCTGTCAAGATCAGGTTGGGCTGCTGCCTGCATAGTGCTTCTCTGAGGATTGTGTAACCCTGCGCTATATCAAGACATGTTTTCCTCACCTAATCTCTTTAACTCTGTCAGTGCCAAACCTGTGTGGGGACCTCCTCTTGCGGGTTATTCTTCAACTTTGAATAACACTGAGAGGTGAAGGGAGGGGACATTGGAGTGAACTAGTGTGGGCAGGATAGGGGCTATTCCATGTCATAGGAATAGCCTTTATAGTGTCAGGAACTTGTGGTCAGGATAAAGATCTGTACCATGGGGATTAGACAAGGATTGCAAAGGGGCTAGTCATGGTTAACTATTGGGCCATGATATATATTGGACTATTTCAAAGGTTATTGGCTCACACAATAAATAGAAACAAGTGTATAACATTAATTATCTCCAAGATAGAAACACCCAGGCCCTGATATATCTATAGAAACCATATAAATACCTGACCATGTTTCATATATACAAATCCTAACAGTAGACTATATTACAGTAATATCGAACTTTGCCACTCCAGATATTTGGAAACTACAACTTTTAGCATGCCTTGGTAGCAGAATGCAAACTAGGCATTCTGTGAGTTGTAGTGCTATATTGCAATATATGTATTTGGTATTACTAAAACTCATGGCTCATGTACAGTATCTCCATACTGTCTATAAAACAGAAATAATAATGGGGGGGTGTTGAATTTTCTAAGTGATTGACCTCAATTCAACTTTTGTCCAAATCAAACAAAACTTTGATTGGACTGGTCAGTAGATTTCAGCCAATCACAGTTTTCTATGGGCCCTCAAGAAATGTGGGCATCACTGTGGTTTGATATTTGGTTTGAATATTGATTGGTTTACCGATAGAGGGTCTGTTAGTCTGATATCGACCTTAGGTATGAGGTATATAGGTGAAAGAGGCTCGATCTTGACAATTAAAGGAGAACTTAATTCCAAAGTGTAACATTTTGAAAAATAACCAGCACCCTGGATTGCTGCCTTATATATTGAAAAGCTACTGGACTGGAGAACTCAGGTCACCAAGCTCAGTTTGAATTCCTGCTCATAAAAACAAAGCAAGGTTGTTTGACAAGATCTAGTCCTCCTAAATCCTTGCTGATTACTACATGTGTCAATCCTTGAAAGATACTCTAGAATATGTTCCCGTAACAAACTTTACAGTATCTTCTGAATGATAGATTTACCGACCAGAAGTCTGTCTGTTGGAATTAGTAACAAGGTCAATATTTGGACATGATCATTTGAGTGGCCTAGGTACCGTATATACTCGAGTATAAACCGAGTTTTTCAGGCTGTAAAATCAGCCTGAAAACTTGGACTCGGTTTATACTCGAGTCATTACTTACCTTAGCACTCCGGCAGCCGCACAATCATTCCCTGTACTGGTGTGCTGGCCTGACATCACTGCCCGGCGCCAATTAGTGACGTCAGCCGGCGCGCCAGTACAGGAATGAGCGCGAGGATGCCGGAATGGAGAGGACGCTTACCTTCAATGGCACACAGTCCCAACAGGAAGCCCTTGGATGGAGGAGAGCCCACAGTTCCTGGATGGAGAAGAGCCCACAGGTACAAACTGAACTGGGTGGGAGGGTGAGGGTGGCATTTAAGATGTTTGGAAACTACAACTCCCAGCATGCTTTATTAGCTGGGAGTTGTAGTTTCCAAACATCTTGAATGCCAAGTGAGGGTGGCATTCAAGATGTTTGGAAACTACAACTCCCAGCATGCTTTATTAGCTGGGAGTTGTAGTTTCCAAACATCTTGAATGCCAAATTTCTACCCTCGGTTTATACTCGAGTCAACAACTTTTATTAGGATTTTTAGGTGAAATTGGGTACCTCAGTTTATACTCGGGTCGGTTTATACACGAGTATATACGGTAACTAATTTTTCCACATGTCCAATTGATAAATTCACTTGGGAACAATTGGTTGTGTCATAAACCACAGCCAATCACAATCAAATCTTACCAAAGCATCAGACCGAGTGATCAGTTGGCCAACAATATTAGCACTAAGATATGTATGTGTGTATTTTATTTCCTATAAAGTGCTACATATTACGCAGCACTTCATAATAATTTCATCCATTCACATCAGGACCTGCGCCAAAGAGCTTACAACCTAATCACTTTGTCACCAGTATGTCTGCACACAAGGGTCACACATGTCCCAACCCTGCCAATAGGTGCCCATACATCAGTCAAACGAATTCCTCACATTCCCACTTTATTCTGAAAGAAGCCCAACCTCATTATTTTATAATCAATATCACAATCGTAATATCAATCGCAAACCATGATCCAGATGGTTCATAATTCATGAAAATCAATTGAGTGTATAGCCAGCATAACATGAAACCAGCTGATCTTTAGTCAAAATCCAATCAAAATTCACCAGCACATCAGATTGTAAGCAAGCAAACAATGGTGATAGGGATCTGTAAAACAGGTTATTAAGCACACTGGTATGTTTCCATCCATTCATAATACTGTCAAATGTTACTTATGTTCCCCAATTACAATGCATGCAGTGTAATGGAAATGTGCATATTGTCATTGAGGCAGGACACCAGTACACGAAAACAAATGTGTATATTATCTCCATCCATGAAAAATAACTGGGCAGAAAACAGGGGTCAGATCAACATAAAAATGATGCAGTGGTGGTTGGGAAGAATTATAGTTTCCAGTTATGGGCAATTTAAAATATCCTATTTTTCAGTATTGATACCCTTTAAGTTTGTGCATATGAATCCCATGTATACAGGCATCAAACCTCTCCCTGATATTAGAAGCAGATGATGCAGATCCCTGACTCCCTGAAATTATATACAATCTCCCTGGATTCATTTTTTAATTAGAAGAGCAGAGTGCAACAATTCCAGAGATTATAGGAGGAGAAAGTGACAGAAACCCTCATGTATGGTTATGTGAGTCTGTTATCCTTCTCCATAGATAATGTGGGGGATTATCAGTGCTCTTGCTCTACACGTGGTCATCTGAGAGTACTAGAGAGATCTAGAGCATACATACTGATTAGTTTTTCTAATTGATAAGTAGATGGATCAGAAATGTTGTTGTCATATAGCTGCTTTATTTTTTGGGTTGGATGGTGGCGGTGGTGACGGTGGGGGTGACTACTGGGAAATAACATTAAAACCCCAGTACTGCTCAAATTACTTTGTCACAGTAGTCCCTGCAAGAATTATTTGCTGCTGGCACCTCTGTTCTTTTTCTGGTCCTTCTGGGTCCTTCCTTACCTGGTCTCATACACTACTACTATTTTTTACTATGGATAAAAATTGCTGCAGCCAACAAGAACACCAGCCCATGGGGGCCTGGCCCCTTCATTGATAGCAGGGATCTGCTGGTAGTTTAGAACCAGTTTTATTGATATATATACAGTAACAGGATATTTTAAGGGTAACTTAACACTTAATGTTGATAATAACCACATGATGGCGACATATACAAAAGCGATAAGGTGGAAAGGAGCAATTGTGCATTTAGAAACACCAACTTAATAACTGTAACTGTAAAAGTTTGTAGTTTAGAAAAGTTATTTAGGGAAAACATATTTCTAGGATAATGAACAGTTTTAAGCATCAGTTATTAAAGCCAGCAGTATTATGTTGTGGGTATTAGACACTTTTAGAAGATACACAATTCCAATTTGTATCAGTTAATGAGAAACATTAGGAGCCATCAGAGTAATTGAACATTTCTGGAGACTAAGCAAGGCAGGCAGCCCATGGATAGACAAATTGAAGACATTGGCTCCAAGAGGGGTAAACAGTGGTTACAATTAATGTGCTTTCTGTAACCTATATGTATAATGGCGATTGTATGAATTACCTCCCACAAAGTTAAAAAGTGAAGTAAGAATAAAAGAGTAACATGTTTAAACAAAAAGGATGCAATATAAATGAAATGTGAAAACTGAAACACAGTTGAAACTGGAGGAATGGGAGGACACCTAGTGGATATTATTGGACCTTCCACCAAAAGTAAAGGAGACTGTCCTTGTGGTTAATATATGGACAAGATATAAATAGATTACAACTTTATGTTAAAGGGCATGTCCACCCCTTTTGAAAACTTTTGATATGCGATAGGGCATGCTCCCCCAGCCCCAACTGCATTAATATTATTGTTAGAACGTCCCCTGATCCCTTCCCTCTTTCCTCTGCCGCACTGTTCCGGCCCTCTTCTTGCATGGAATTGCTAGCAGGGGGCGGGACCGGCAGCTGCGTCCGTGATTGGCTAAGAGGCAGCCAATCATGGTGGCGGCAGCCAGGAGTTCTGAACAGCGGAGGAGAGAGGGAAGGTAAGTAAAGATTGGGGGACTTTTTTGCAATAATATTAATGCGGTTGGGGCTGGGGGAGCATGCCCTACCACATACCCAAAGGTTTTAACGTTAGGGGGAGGGAGGGCTGCACTGAGCATGCCTCATACCATGACGAGGTTGAGGCAGACTCAGGCACAGCATGAGTCACACACTGCTTCTACACAGCAGTTTCCTGGACTTTGGAGGGGCACAGCAGAAATGTAAGGTAAGACTTGTTTTAAACTTCTTAATGTGGCCAGTAAGGGGTTAAATTTTAGTTTTGGGGGTGAACATGCCCTTTAAGAAATGGCACATGTTGGGAGTGCGGGACATTTACACAAAAACATTGGACAAATATAACAAAGACAAAATTTGGAAGGACACAAAAGGAGATTAACCTTGTGTTTTATCCATTATGGACTATGGACACAAACTGATCATTGCAGGTTTTAAACATGATTGCACAGAACGTTATTTAGAATAAAGAGATGGAGTAATTTATGTAAATATATTTATTAAAATGTTTTGAATTACACTTAACTGGCTATTCCTAATAGGAGGTGCCAGCGTCACTTTAAGATCACATCCCCTTAATAAATGTGGCCCACTTGTTGTTATATTGCACCTGAACAAGGGGCGGAACCTCCCAAAACAATGTGTGCGAGATTTCAGCACAAATTATAAAAGCACATGCATTTGTATATGGAGTGTGCATCTTTCTATTTGATATAAGGGCAAGCAGCCCCTGTACCACCCCCTCTCTACAGTGGAATTATTTGCTACCTGAGGCAGGTGGCTCACCTTGGCCCTGTGGATGAACAATGTAAAATAAGGTATCTTGCTATTCACTGCACTAGTAACACTGGTAATTAACCTGGCACACGTGACAATTGATGTGGTGCAAACCAGCGCCAATGTGGATTGTTAGCACAGTGCCAATTGCAAGTGACTGGTTACCATTGTAACATACAACATATATAGCACGTTTACTCACTTCATACTAATTTTTTAGTGCAACCAACACTGAGAGAGACTGCCAGGAAAAGTAAACATAGGCTGCTAACATCAAGGTGCGTCCGCTGTGCCTGATTCAAACGATTTAGCCTGCAGTAAGCGTATGGGAGTATTGAGTGGATGGGCCATCAATGACCGACACGTGTTTCGCCCCTAACTTCCGGGATTGGTGACAGGACTTCCTCAGTGTCACTCGGGGTTGGGAGCATGTGTGGTATTTTTAAACACCCAATTTAAAGTGATACTACCCCAGTTCTAAAAGGGATGTTATTAAAGGGACAATATCATTACCAATAACATTTTATTAATCCTACATTTAAATGGCACTCTCCCTTTAAAGCCACAAGTGCAACTCCTCTTTTCATACTCTATTATGTGGCAGTCACTGTCACCAAGACTCCTATCATCCATTACATTTTATTACATAAGATATCACAAAAAACAAGCGAACTGCATGGCTTCATATTAACCATCTGGTTCCTGAGTATTCATATTGTAAATCCATCTGAGTTCATATTGCAGTCATATTTCGTTTAGATCACCGCCTCAGCCCTAAAGATACTTTTTCTAGTCCACAAAAGGACCATCTTATGGATTTACTATTTTCATGGACTTCACTAACGTGCCTTGCAACAGCCGAGCATTCTATATCATTAGCCAAGATAGCGCTATTGTGTTCATGAATCCTGGCCTTTAGGGGGCGTATGGTTTTCCATATAGACTTCATTCCACATTCGCAGGTAATCAGGTAAATTACGCCTTTAGTTTGGCATGTAATCACTCCCTGAATATGATGTTCTTTACCCCCTCTCATTACCACCGACTTTCTTTCTTCCATTTTAAAACACATTTTACATCTCTTATTTCTTATTCCCATTCCACGTTACATATTTGAGCCATGTACAACCTTTTTTTTTTTTGGGACCTACAAAATGACTGGGAGAAAGTTAATAGGAGACCCAAGGCTCATGTTGGGTAAGCATATTAGGGTAGAGTCAGGCGTCTTTTTTTAAACCTTGACCTCTATCCAGTTCTATTGGACTTGGTCCATAGCAGTCACGGTTTTATGGAGACCCCTTACTCTGGGGAACCTGGGAGTAAGAAATTACTTTGTTTCTTAGATTTTGTGGGCAATGCTATTCATATAGCATTCTGTTCCATAGTTAAAAAAAAGCAGGGGTACAAATGTCAGTTAGTAAAGGCATTCAGCAGATCATTATTGTACAGCTGCACAATGATTGTAAAGACGCCGATAGCATTTAAATTCACAGCATAAAATGATTGCTGCAATAGTTATTTTACATTACCGTCCCTAGTCTTTATAATTTGTAGTGTTATTTTGTTGTTCTTTTATTTCCACATGTTTGCACAATTAAAAATGTTGTATGTGAGAAAACCTTAACTAAAGAGTTATGTATGGTTGCATTGCAAGCAATAGTTAACATTCACATGCAGTCAATGGCTTTCAAATACTAGAAATGAAGGCACTCTGTGTGACCAAGCTATCAGGTATAGACAAAAGAGACAATTCCTAAGGCATACAGCTTTGTAGCTTTTGAATTATTTCATTTTAAGATATTCCTTTGTCTGTTTCAACAGGTACAATTGACTGCATCTTTAGAATGTATATAAACACACCTAGATAGAACACAGATAGACCCACACACATGGCAAATAAACCATATTATAAAGCTGGCAATGTACCAACATTCCCAAATATCATCCAGACATCTGGGGACATATTTATAAAGCATTGTTATTGGTAAGTAGTGGTCGTTAATTAACGACTGCATATGTTGGATATTGACCGCATGTTAATTTACGACCACAGGTGTTGGTTAATGACCATGTCAATATTAAACAATTTCCATTCATATTTAACAATATAGATTGATGATGTAATAATACTGTTGTTCACATTACCATGCAATGATGTAGGTCCTAAGATATGTTATGATTGCAGTGTTAATTAATGACCACATGTTAACTAAGGCTGCTTTCAGATGAATGGTTGTTCACTGTTTATCTGCAAACATCTGGAACTGCTCGGGTTTACCATTCGTGTGAAAGTAGCCATACCGATAAATGTGACTCCTGATTTTGCTCTAAAACAATCTATCATAAACCTCAACAGAAGTTAAGCGAGCTAAACACATTAGCGATAAAGTCCAGGGTGTAGCATCTTTCCCAAACGAGCGTGTGGCCGAACGTTAGGGGAGTCAGCCACAGATCCTGTCTGTTATCTTTTCAAAAATCTTTACTGTGTGCACCTAGCTTAAGAATTGTAGCTATCTGCTTATTAGGAATTATATAATTTATTAAAACATTAGCTATAGTTATCCATGAAAAAAAGTCTGTTGAATCTCTTTTCTGACTCCTAAATCACTATGCCTCAATCTTGTTATTGTACTTCATCCTGCTCATCCGGATACACTCAGATCTGCCAGAAACATGCTCACCTCCACCATGTGAGGTCATTAAATTGCTCCAGTTATGACTGTTTAGGGTTAGAAATGTCTCTTTTTACTTTTTCTTCACAAACTTTAATACATACACAAACACAAGCACAGAGAAAGATCACATTTTGGAACCCTGTGCCAACTAGCATATAGGACTTCCCAAAATATACCATATGTTGTCCATTTCAGAACATACCACAAAGTGTAGATGAGCAGATATTTAATTTAATAATTTTCGCCCTCCTAATTTCTTTTTTTTCTCCTTGTGTGGCTGAGGCCACACTACAACGCACAAAAAAATGCTGTGCACTTTTGCTATCTGCTTCTACATGCACTTGTGGTTCACAGGGAATTAGGTGTTAAAAAATGCATGTCATGTTGATTGTCCACTTTTTTAGGCACTTCCATAGAATTTTATTAAAGGGCATGTCCACCCCCAAAACTATAATCTCCCCCACTAATGGACCCACCATGTAGTGTAATAAAATCCTTACCTCACATCCCAGCTCCATATGGTTCTCCTGTAGTCCCCCCCCCAAAATCCCAAAAACTGCCCACCAGGAGGATAGTAGAGTCCATATAGGACTCTGCCTCCTGTCTCCCCTCCGGGAGAAGTTTGGCATGCGTACTGCAGCCCTTCTCCCCCTCCCTCCCGTTTTGCGATCCCTCCCCCTAGCATAGAAATCCTTGGCCATATATTAGGGTTCCTATCCCCAGCCCCAACCGCTGAAAAACATTTTTAAGAAAGTCCCCTGAACTCTACTTGCCTTCCTTCTCTCTCCCCCGGCGTTCTGAGCAGCCGGCAGTCGCGTCCGTGATTGGCTGCCTCTCAGCCAATCACGGACGCGGCTGCCGGTCCCACCCCCTGCTTGCAGTGTCTTGCAAGCAGAAGGCCGGGTAGTGCGTCGGAGGAGAGAGGGAAGGTAAGTAAAGATCGGGGCACTTTCTTAAAATTATTTTATAGCGGTTGGGGCTGGGGGAAGGTATACTATTATATGTGAAAATTTTTTTTATAAGGGTGGACATGCCCTTTAAGTGCAATTTTGGAGCAAAAATGTTCACATGCTTTAGAACATCACAACAGATCGCAGCACACACAGTGGAGACTACTTCCTGTGAATTACATTTTAAATAAAATGTCTTTGCGGATTGCAAAACACAGCAAAACACGCTAGTGTGGCCTAGCCCTTATTCTACTCTCCTTCCATTTTGCTCCTATTTATTCCATTCTGACCCATTTCTTACAATTCTGTTCTGCCCTTGAAAATAAAGGATGATTAAAGGATTTGTACACTGGAAAATTTGTTTTGTTAAATTGCTTATTACTGGAAACATTTGTTTGTTGATCTGTCCCCTATTTCTTTAGAAAAAGTTGTGTATAGTTTTGCTGTAGCTGGAATAGTGACAGTTGGTATGTGAACTGCATGGTGGGAAATTCCCTCTCCCAATGCTGCCTCCTAGGGATTACTGAGCATGTTTGCCCTCACAGAGAGTTAGATAGTCTGGCAGGGGGCTGGGGGACTGAAAGATTGAGCTTACGCAATACAAGTACTAAATTGAAGTCATAAAGCAACACAAAAACCTCAGAATAAGTACAGCTTACATGTGTTAATTTATAGATTTATGTGAGGCAAAGTAGTTTTGTTCAGTGTACAATTCCTTTAAGCTAATTTCAAGTTTTAATAGTGAGGTGCCCAACATGGAAGTGCCTGACTGCCTATGAATTTGTGCACCTTGCCAGGAACATGGGCCCAGTCTCAATTGATTGATTAGATCTTTAAAAACCAGATCTATTCTTTTGTAGTTATAATTTGAATATTTACCAGACAATTCCATTATTTAGCAAATCTGCTACATTTTCTTTTCTGAAAAACACCAGCGAAAAATATATGCCTTTGCCCTAAATATGTTTTAATAAAGTGCCTGAGTATTTTCAGATTTTTGTAACCACAGCGGTATAACTTTTTATATACCCAGTTTTAAAACTAACTTATGTAATTAACCCTGGAAAGTTTACAGAAGAGGAACAGTGGATACATACAGGGAGGTTTATCCAGAGACACAGGCGTTCTGGGTATATCTCCTGTAGCTCTGTGAGTCTTGCTCCATGTAAACATTTACAAAGAAAGGGCCAGGGTGTCCTTAGCGATACTAGCACAGCCTCCGCAACCTAGGGGTTAAAGTCACGATAGCCGACCGTGAATCAGTTAGCGTGACTTTCATTCCTTAAGATATTGTTGCTGGTCTCTGTTTATAAGATCACTAATTTTGGGACACAAACATTTTTTAATTAGCATATCAAAAATGTTTACAAATGTTTTCTGTTCATTTTCTACTTTTTAAGAAGAATAATATTTTTTTAAATATAGGACTTTTAAATAATACATGATAAGAGAATGACCACAAGACCCAATAATTGTCTTGTTTACTCTTGTAATAGACAATAAATAAGACACTATACAGTATAACCAATAAAGCATTTCAGAATTAATCATACATTTTTTTAATGTCCCCAGCCTTCTCCATAGTTATTCTCAATTTCTTTTATTGCAGCTCCTTTACAACACCTCTAATGGTACACACCAGCAACTTTTTCTCCTGACCAACCGTTCGGCTCTTCCGACCGGTTGGCCAGAAGGAAGGACTGTCATTCGCAGCAATAGTGGCTGCGGCCGACAGTTTACCGTGACCGACCGTGCAGTCCATAGAGGACTGGAGAATCGTGAAAAACCATGTCCAATCATCCGTTCAGCCAATTCAGCCGAACGATCAGTCGGACACGGCTGAAAATCCATGCGATTATTTTGGCCCGATCAACCGATACACTGAACCATCAGTCGATCAGACCGAAATATTGCATGGTGTGTACCAGCCTTAAGTAGTGGAATCCACTTGCGATAAGAGCCACATATATACTCTTAATACAAACTGGTACCATCAGTGTGAAAACCATAAATGTCCATAAAAATGTACAGGTCTATGCACAAAAAAACAATTCTCTAATATTATACAAGGGAATCTTTTTGTAAACTGTTAATAAATATTACTTAGTTTCCCATATTTAAATAGAAATGACTATTTATATACAAATCTAAACATATTTACATGCATGCATCAGGCTTAAGTGTTTGTACAATTTGTACAATCTTGTTTAATTGGTATGATGCAAGTATGATTGTTTACATCTTGTGTGTGCAGTATGTAAACACTGTCAGGGTTATTCAATAAAAGTTCTTATAGTTAAAAATGGTGCTAATGCTGCCCCAACAAATCAGATGTTAGCTTTCAAATGTTAAATAAGATCTGATTGGTTGGGGCAACATTAGCAAGGTTTCTAACAATAAGAACTTTTATTGAATCTCCCTGTGTGAATGCACAAGTTTGCCCAATAAACAAGCAGCTTAGTGTACATTACTCAGATTTCTTAGTCCCACGTAGTTGCAGTAACAGAGTGTTGCTTTACCAGTTACTGGATTACTGTTTATAATACAAGCTGCAACACCAGCAAAGTCTCATTCCAGTAAAGTAAATGCATTCAGTTTAAGCATTTGGATATTCTTTACACTGCCAATGTAAAGACCTGTTTTTTCAGTTGGAATGCAGTGAATATTAGATATAAAAATAATTGCTACAGATTTCAGTGTTTCTGAAGTTGGTTCCAGACGCATCTCTGTTAGCGAGCAGCTTTGCAATGAAAAGTGAATACATAAAACCCTCTGATTTTCACCTCCATATTGGGTGACTGTCTAAATGTTGGCTTCTTAAACCACGAGGCAGGGAAGAGTTCAACTCCTGCCGTATGACATGGTAGGCCATACGAGCCACACCACTTGTCTTCTTAGGCACCACCTGTGGAATCCAAAGAGATTCTCTGGTTGATTCTTTGCTTTGCCAAGGGAACTGTAAAGATTTCTGTGGAGCAGGACTTGACTTAGAGGTCAAGAAGGACCTGAGCTTACGATCAGATGATTTAGAACCATCAGTATTATTTGTGGTAGCAGTGGCAGTTTTGTCCTTGTCAGATATTTTTACAGAACCAGTAATATGTGAGTAAGTTCTATTTGAAGTCCTTAGGTCCCTTGGATCCTTCTGGGTGGGTTTATGGGACAATGTAGTCTGTTTTGTAAAACCAAAATCCTGTTTGGAAGCTGTTGCTGTCTCATTATGCACAGAAACTTTTTTTATTCCGAAAACGGGGTCACTGCTTTTGGCATTTCTTGCAAGAAAACTACCACTTCTGCCTCCTAGAACATTACGCTTATTATCTTCTGTCTTGTGCTCAGAGCTCTTACATTCTGTTGTCAGGTTGCTACAATCTGGTTTAATGTCTCTATTTCCACCTGCACCCTTTTCAGGGGAATTGTACAATTCTTTCTTCCATTTGGAACAGTGACTATTAGATTCCTTTCTCTCTACAATACATTTTTGGCTTTTTGGAGTTGTTTTGCTCTCGGGATTTCTTAGCTTTGTTTTTCTAGATGTATCATTCTGTGGCTCTGCCATCCTCTCTTCTGTTGTAGTTTCTAGTTTACTTTCCTTTAAAGTATTACGCCGTTTGTTTGGAAATGATTCCGTAATCGGTGCCCTGTTAAAGGAACCAGTTCGAATGAAAGTAGATTTAGAAGTAGCTAATGACTGGTTTGTTGGGTTTGCAGAGGCCTGAGGGGTTGACAGGGGTTGTAAATACTTGGAGATCTTAGTAGTAGACTTTACTGGAAAGAGCTTGGGAGTTTTTGCCACAGATGGTGAAATTGCTTGTTTTAAACTTTTTGTGACGGGCTGAGCTAACACTGGCCTAGGTGTCTCAGTCATGGTTCCCGAAATTACTTCTTCAGCTTCCTGTGGCACAGTTTGAGGGTCAGATCCATGAATACCAAGCTCAGACTGTATACATACATGTTCAGGATTATCAGATCCAAGCTGTAAATTGAATTCATTTACATTGCTACATCCACTTTGGATAATGGCATTTTGATTACTTGATGTATGTGCATGTATTATTTGTGCTGTTGAATTGTCAGTCACTTTGTTTGCATATGAAGAATATCCAGGTTCTGGCTGACTGACCAACTTGCTTGAAGTTTCTGTTTCAGGTTTGAGGAAAGTCAACTCACTTAGAATATGTTGTAGTGAGTACCTACGAGGAACAATTAGTCTGGGATATTCACTTGCATCCTGTGGTACGGATTTTCTGTGCTTCACGTTTAAAGATTTGTAGGTGAATTGTCTTTGAGTAGTATTTCCACTTTGTGGTACTAACTGACCTCCATTTAAAGATTTAGACTGGCCAGGGAATTGCACTGATTTCTCTGTTCCATCCATATTTGACTGTGAGCAACCTGCAAGATCAGGTCTTGGTGGACAGTGTATATGGTCTTCAGGTAACCTTTTTGGTTGGGGCAGTAATTCAAAAAGATCATTCTGTGCTGGGGACTGACTAATAGCTTCAGTAGCACCATTGGTTTCTCTGCCATTAACAGTTTCCAAAAAGGATGGACTGAGAGTCTCAGGTACATTTTGGGCAAATGTTTCACTTGGATGCTCATATCTAGGTATATGTGTGTCACTATCATCTTTCAGTCTAGGATGGGTTTGTAGGTGACCAATTATCAGTGATTTTGGCTGGTCATATTTGATTATTGTGTTTATTTGTGGTTGGTTGCAATGCTGCAACCTTTCTTCTAATTGTCGGTTTGTCTCTGGGGTATGACTAGCAGTTGGCTGGGTTGCAGCTTCGGGTTCACACTGAGGTATCAATGTTTTGTATTTAGGTAATCCATGATAGCATTGGTTACTAATGTAAGGCTCAGGCAGTATTACAAATTGACTATGAAGCTGTGCTTCTGGTTCTGATTGCATGCAAGTCTCTACTATAGAATGTAATGCAGTTTGGCTTTGTTTCTCAAGTCCCTGCTGAACTGGCAATAGCTTAGGGATTTCAGAAAGAGGCTCCAGTGGCGGTGAACTAGATTTCTGACTTTCAGATTTGGTAAGTGACTGGAAGTGATCTATGGTTGCAATATGACCTTTTTGCTCAGACTGATTTATTGAAGAGATGCATCCTGCATCTGTAAAGTTTAGGCTGTTCATATAAATAGTATTTAGAACATGAACATTTTTGCTAGCCTTATATTCCATCTGTTTCTTCAAGACTCTTTCAGATACTGCTCTCATCTGGTAAGCATCCTTCTGCTCACTGTAATCCTGGACCTTTTCTTTAAGACTTATTTCAGATATTGGGCTGGTGGGTGAAAAGGACCCTGAAGAACGCATCCTACTTAATCGCAGGCTAGGAGATCTTGTTAAACTGCGTAGGCTTCTTTCTAAGGTGAGTTCCAGCTCATCTTCTACTAAACGACCTTCTGATGACGTGCAAGTAGCCATAGAATGTCTCTTTTGCAATCTCTCTTCTGATGACGTGCAAGTAGCCATAGAATGTCTCTTTTGCAATCTCTCTTTCTCCCATTGTTCACGTCGCTTATCTTCCCGCTCGCGGTCCTGATTTTCCTGTAGAAATATAGTTTAATGTTCTTTATATTAGTAAGAATTTTTTTTTTTTATGTAAAAATTAAGCATTAATCTATCTAAAGCAAAGGCCATCAGCCCTAGCAATTCCAATTCCTGTTGTCAATAAGTACAAAATGTTAAGAAATTCTGCACCCACTTCCTATTTTTCTTTAAACATTAACTTTTTAAAAAAATTATTTTAAATAGACCCTTTGGGTTTTTTTTTGCCAAATGTGCCCTATTATGACTAGTGTGTTTAATGGAAAACAAAAATTCTGAATTTAAGGAAAAGAAAGGCCATGGAATTCTAGTACAATTTAATAGAAATTGTATGGCTATTTTCTAAAGAGTATGTCCATCAAAAAAGTTGGTTTCTATCTGATTTACTGAAGAACAGGAGATAAATGCACATTTACATTAAATGTAGCTGTAAGAGATAATTAACAACAAAAAACCCTTCACTGTATGCAGGTAATGAGATTGGGAGTGGGTCCAAAAAGATCTGCAGTGGAAATGAAAAAAAGAAAAGATTAAAGAGTATGTCCATCAAAAAAGTTGGTTTCTATCTGATTTACTGAAGAACAGGAGGTAAATGCACTATCTTACCTCCCGTTCTTCAGTAAATCTTATAGGAGAGGAGGAGACACTGACACTGTCACTGACAGTCTCCGACGCGTCCTCACTCCTTCGCACTGTGTGCGTGCAGTGGACTGGAGATGCATTGGAGGTGTAGGGATATTCGGCGCTGGAGCGGGTCCACGGGTAAGTGTCTCATCTTTTCCTGTAATATTTACTTAAGAATGGGAGGTAAGAGATCGTACATTTACCTCCTGTTCTTCAGTAAATCAGATAGAAACCAACTTTTGATGGACATACCCTTTAACATTTTCTTTTTTTCATTTCCACTGCAGATCTTTTTGGACCCCCCCCCTGCTCCCAATCTCATTACCTGCATACAGTGAAGATACCTTGGAGACTTAAATCTTGCTGGTAAATATGGGATCACTTTTGTGCACTGGATTTTTAAAGGGTTTTTTGTTGTTATTTTTTCTCTTACAGCTACAATAAACCTACTATTACAGTTATAGAATGGTCAAACATACAAAATCAGCAGGGGATCAAATCCTTCCTTCCCTCACTGTAATATAGATGTAGTAGTTTTAAGGGCAACTAAACAGAAAAAAAATCTTGCCTTATCTTAAGCTATAATTAAACACATGTAAAGTAGCACTCCCCCCGTGGTATTTGGGAAGAATTATAGTCAATAGGAAATTTATAAAACAATGTTCCCAGTATCGAACACCACTATTTCCAGCAGAATGCTTGGAAAATTAGTTTAGGACAGAGGTAGACCTGCGGATTTAAAAAAAAAAAAACAAAAACTTTCTCTACAGCTGCAGCAGCACTGTGGTGGGGCTTTCCAGGAAGGGGTAGTTAAACTTCATTATTTAAAAATCTTTCAACAAGTTACTGGATTGCAGAGATGTTTCAGTTATCCTAGGTATAGAATAAAGTGCATTGGCTGTGCTGACAAGCGTTTTCTCTACACAACAGGTCTACTGACCTTTATTGCTAACTGAAATTTCTGACAAAAGCAGCTAAATATTTTGCAGCATTCCTCCAAGCAGAAGGTTTCCTCATCCTCACAGAGGAACTCCACTAGCAGCTGTTCGGACTTTTTCAGAGCCTTAATCTCCTTCTGAACCTCACAGAGTTGGTCATCTGCATACTGGAAGAAATAAATATGTACCGTAATATAATTATTATACACAAGTGGCAAAAGTATATGCACAGTGAGAATTTAAAACTGCCAGGCATTGATCTAAGAAAATGTAAAGATCAGGGATATCAAGCATGCAGTCCTCTAGATGTTTAAAAACTGCCAGAATTCCAGTTGTGGTATTCAAACAAATGGAGAGCTTTCCAAGTGTATAGACAAAGAAATTAAGTTGTGAAAAACTGTAGGAAGAAGAATATATTGGAAGGAGAAAGTGAGGCATTAGCAATCACCGTGAAATAAGGTCCATACACATTCAGAATTTCACCAGACGGATCAATGAAAGAACGCCCCCATATGTTTGCAATACTCGGCCGTCCTTTGGGCATTTAATTGTGCAAAATTGTGTGTGTGTACAGGCCTATCATAATGACTATGTTGTTACTTAATCAGGAATAGCACAGGAAGTGTTTTTATTTGCTATATTTTTTTGCACTTTATTATTGCCTACTTTTGCACATTTAATAAAAAATGCCTTTTTATCTGCATTTATCATTGTATATGGTCTAATTGATTACTCTAATCATTACTTTGGTTGGGTGTGCCCTATTTAATCCACAGCTGCTCTCTGTGTATTTTTGCTGTACAGGCCTATAACATTACTTTATTTAAAGGGACACTAAAAAGTCATATCCATGTACCTTTTTTTTTATTTTTTAAGGATTTTCAATTGACTGAAAAGCTATAATGGCCATTTAGTTGTCTTATAGCCATATAGCTTAAGGTCAGGTGGGCCAAAAAGCCCTAATTATTGTCCAGCCCTGTTTTAAACTATGCATGATTTCCTAGTCCAATGCCCAGAGAAAGTATAGTGACCTCAAATGTCTATACATCTTTACCTCCAAAAATCTGCCCATTTGTTCCTTCAGATCTTTATATTCAGCAGATTTCAGTGCCTGACGCATAGAAGAGACTCTGGACTGCAGTTTGGTAAAATCCTCCAATAAACCAACTTCAGAAAGTCTGGATGTGTAAAACAGACATAATACACAGACATAAGGATATTACTCTATTATTTCCATAGAGATATTGGAGCAATGGAAATTATAGAAGTCATTTTGATAAATGTGCTTTAACTTATTTTATTTCCAGCTCCCCTTTGTTTTTTTAATTCTGACCTTTCAGTTCAGATATTATTTTTAACACTAGGGGAACCACATCTATTATACTTTTTACTTGCATTTTCCCAATTAATGGGGCTTGCCTTTAAATGATCCTCAGAAGCTGATGCAATAAGGTGGATCGCACAAGAGGTAAGTTTCTTGAATCTTCGTTCCCAGATCCTGAGATATTGATTGAAGAATGGGAGGTAAGGCATAGCTCCTTTAAAGGAATAGTTCACTCCCAAAGTGAACTTTTCCTTTAATGCATTGATTGAAGCCTGGGTGGTTAAGGAGCTATGCCTTATCTCCTGTTCTTAAATCAATAACTCAGGAGCCAGGGCCGAAGGTAAGTATATTTATCTTTCACGCAATCTCCCGCTGCAGAGCTCCAAATCTCTGACCGCTTCCTGTTACAATTCTCTATAGCATGCATTATTCCTCCTTAACATCCCAGGCTTCAATCAATACATTAAAGCAAAAGTTCACTTTGGGAGTAAACTATTCCATTAACCTCCCAGGCTTCAATCAATACATTAAAGGAAAAGTTCACTTTGGGAGTGAACTAATCCTTTAAAGGGTATCTCCAGTGGTTAAAACCACTTTGTGCTATTTAGTTATATTGAAGAACGGGAGGTAAAGCAGCTGTGTCTTACCTCCCGTTCTTCAATAAAACCTGCAGGAGCCGGGAAAAGAGTTAAGGAACTTACACAATCTCTCCCTCCTCTTCCACGTCCTGTCACAGGTCCCGATGGATGGAAATACCCTATAAAAGAATCTTTCTGACTCCCCCTCCCTCTCAAAGTGCCCATGTATGTGTTGGGATTGTAGCTGGTAAAAATGGTGCTGGACAAAATTTTGTGCCCTGCGCCATTTAATGCACCTTATGACAAGCCTGGTCTTCAGATATGATGTCCCAATCCTATAAAAATTCAATGCCAGCTCCTACGCCAAATACTACTACTAATAAAAAAAGGTTAACGTGACTTAAAGATGTGGTTTGCAGCGGCTGCATGGGCATTTTAAAGGACACAATAACAGAAGCTTTTTAACACCAGCTAACAGACTTTATGGTCACCCAGAGAATCACCATGCAGAAGTAACTGCTATTGGCCTATTACATTGGAGGTGTGATTCCCCCCCCCGCACACCATCAAATTGTACTGAGAAAGAAGCAAATGGGCAGTGACCAGTGGCAGCCCAACTAATCAGCCTGAGAAACCCAATGATATATCCCCCCAGCCTAGGGTTACCAGACCAGTGTTTTGAGGATATTCTTAATAAAATGCAATTAGTGCAGCTAGACTGATTTACTTTTTAAAGTCAGCCTTGATGTATATTTTAGCTATTTTACGAACCGTATTGTAGCATTTTTTGAGCAGATCCAGATGTTGAGCTGCAAAAAAACTCTACATGTGATGTTTTGTCAATGGCGACTATTCAAAAAATGCCTGGCAGACGCTAAGAGAATGCTACCTGAGCAAAAAATTTTTACTGGCACAGGGGAGAAAAAAAGTATAAATTCGTTCCTGTTTGGGACCACAAAAATGATCTGGTCATGCATTTGTCCGAACGTCAGTCATTACACTACAGTATTTGCCAGATTTATTCAAACCACATGCAGTCTTACCTACTAGCACTGCTCACATGTTCCAGCCTGTCTGTAAAGGAAAGCAGTGTTTCATTCTTGTTCTGTACCTCCTGCAGATAATAAAAAACATCAGCAATGATAGTTAATAATGTTCCTTTTTACACATATTTTTCTTATTATTTACACTTATTTACTAAAGCGGTGTACACACAATGCAATATTTTGGCCTGATTGACTGATCAGTGCATCGGTCAATCAAGCCAAAATAATTGCATGGGTTTACAGCCACGACCCAGAATTTGTCCCAATCAGACGAATTGACAATGGGACGCATCCGGAAAAAAAACGGCTGATCGTGCATAGCTACTTTTGCTGTGACCGACAGTCCTTCATCCTGGCCCGACCAGTTGGAAGTGCTGACCGGTCGGCCAGGACAAAGGTTCGCTTTCTGTGTACCTAGATTAAGAGGCACTGAGCAAAAATGAAATGGCAGCCCGAAAAAGTGGTTTGTGTAAGTAGACAGTGCAGCTGGCGCAACCTGATTTAAAAAGTTTTTGTGAAACTATAACAGCCACAAAGCAGGTGTTTAAACTTTTGCAATTTATTGAAAGGTGATATTTAAGCATTGCACATTGCTCTGGTTTTGGTAAATGAGGCTGACTGTGTGGCATGCTCTATGACATTTATATCACATGTTCACTAACATGCTATTTTATTAAAACCTAAAATCAATGTCATGGACAAGACTAAAGCCTTATACACATGTTAATTTTATTTAAAGAAACAGTTCCAAAAAGGATTTATCACCCAATCTCCATCCAGCCTGTACTGCTCTAATTGGAGAGGGGAACAATCTCAAGGTCTCCCAATGTGATTGTTTTACTGGCATCACTGAGTGATCTGTCAGGATAGTTAACTTAAGGATGCTGATGGCTGCCCCCACACACGTTAGCCAAAACAGTCATTGTAAGCCACATTGCCCACAATGATCTAATTTTAATGTGTGCTTAAAACTACAATTTCACAGCTACTTTGTATAAATAGAGTGTGGTGGTGGAAGGAAGCTCATAGGCAGTGTTCCGAGCACACCTAACTTAACAGGGAATGTTCATAGAGAAAAACACAAAAGGCCCATTCAAAAATACTAAATAGTTTTCTTCAGACAGTGCAACCATTCTAATCAAACAAGAGTGAAACCAACAAAAGTGCTCTAACACACCTATTGTTTCCATTAGAATTAGGAACAAGCACTATGTATACAACTGCTTAAGGCAGATTGACAGTCACCTATGAACTGCATTCCACAAAGATAATGTAGTCTCTATTCTATTATAGGACATGTCCACCCTTAAAACAAAAAATGTCACATGTCAGTTACCTGCCCCCAACCCCAACTGATATATTCAGCACTTTATTAGGTGTATTATTAACTAGATATTTAAGGATAACTATTTTGTCCTTTCTGACACAGTAAGCTGGCTCTTCCCTCCATGCAGTCAATCAAATCTGTGACGACTCACATCACCACCAATAATTGACTGTGGTTTCCCCTGCTGCTTCCACTGCACATACTAAAGCTTATAAAAGCTCATTGAGCAGAGGGAGGAGGCAGATATCTTTGCCAGAAAGGAATAGAACTTATCATTAAAAGGTATGTCCACCCCCCAAACTAAATTTTGATATTTGGTAGGAAATGGCTATAAACCTCGTCCCTGCGAGGTTTATAGCACTCACAGGTCCCCCAAAATGTACTAACCAGCCTTCGTCCCCCCGCTGCCTTCTGCTTAACTTCTGTGTCTTTCCGAGCACGGAAGTCAAGCAAGACCGGCATCCGCTCCAGTGATTGGCTAAGTCCTTGTGCCAATGTAATGAAGTTAAGGTTTATAGCCATTTCCTACCAAATACCAAAATTTAGTTTGGGGGGTGGACATACCCTTTAAATATCTAGTTACAAATACATGTAATAAACGGATTAAAAATAGCAGTTGGGCATTTTTTTGGGCACCCTTTGTTTTAAGGGTGGACATGCCCTTTAATGCTTCTTTGTTTATTTGCATACCATTACGACAAAGTGCAGCAGGTTCATCCCAGGTTTGTTGGCCTTTGTTTCTGCAAGTTTGAGAAGGGATGAAATACGAAATCCAGCCGCATTCCCAGCATACCCGCCCTACAAGGGACCCAATGAAAGCATTGATTAAGTTTTGTTGAGGGAAAAGCTGCAGGATAAGAATGTAATACAAACACAAATAAAAGTTAGTTGGAATATCAACTAAAAGCAAAATTGGAGGGTCAATATACACATGCAGTGATGCAGAGAAAACTGAGGGGAAGTTTACAAGGAAGATATGAACAAGCAAAGAAGGTAATAAGAATTTAAGTATACAAGGCTAGGGGTTTTAGACAGACCCACTGAGTTACACTCACAGCATTCATGAAGTTTCCAGCTTTCAGCACCAGCTTGAGAATAGAGTGCAGTTCTGAGCATTGCAGCAGCTCTGTTGAAAAAGCAAAACACTGATTTGTGCGAGAATTACAAACCCTTGGAGAGCTAAAGAAAGAAGTTTATGTAGCATTTATAATGGCATTTAGAAATTGATACTGATTATATATAACTATGTTGATATGTTATACACCAGATTGGTCATCCAGAATTTGTTTTAGTATTTTTATCCCATGAAAACAATCTAAAATTAGACTGCAAAGTATTGGGATCATGATATGCTAAATATGGGCAATGCTTTCATACAAAATTAAGTCCAAAATTGATGATAGTTCTCGATATTGGATGTTAAATACTGCATTCAAGCAATATATTTCTTCACAATGCTTTCACTTTCCACTTATCTCATATTATATTTGACTTTATTATATTTTATTACTGTACAGTGCTGCGTCCCCACATGGCGCTTTATAAATAAACTATACATACATATTTTGTCACAGAATAATGGTGCCCATACACTACTTAAGATTTTATTTACCCAACCAAGCGATCCGACAACATTAGACCGTTCCTGCCGGAACCACCTTTAATGTTCTTCTTTGCGACCGACACGCGATCACAAAATGAATGGGATTTGCGATCGCTCGGTCGGGTAAGTAAAATCCTCCTAATGTATGGGCACCTTAAGACAGATTTCCAATCTCTCATAAGACAAATGTCCAATCTACCTAAGAACTGCCTAGCCCTGTTCTTTAATGCAATCAATTTGAGATCACAAAATGAATGGGTCAGATAGGAACATCTCAAGATAAAAACACTGCTTGTACAATGTGGCCTTTAGACATTAGATAGATATCTCAAATCTATCGAATGTCTGCCTAGTGTATGCAGCTTTTATACCCCATACTCCTGAATTAGCCTGTCATGTTGAGGATCCTGTGTCAAGATCATTCATGTCTTTAATCCTTCTCCAAACTTTACCCTATCCCCTTTGTTCCATTACTGCTAATCACCAAGATTCTCCAGTTTCAAAACCCCACCGGAAAAAATACCTGAAAAAAAAGCACTTAAAAAAAGCACTTTAAACAGTATTTGTGGTCTGCTTATCACTTAACAATAAGATTAAATTGTAATCTTGCTATTGCAGTTTGACTTCTAAATGGTTAATTACAGTGACTTTGTAACTTTTTCTTTTTTTGGTGTTCACCTGCATATTAAGAAAAAACAACAATAGACCAAGGACACATTAAGCCTTACAGAAAAAAAATCAGAATGCATTAGCATGCAGGTTTTTTTGGGTTGGCTTTCGTCCCTAGATCTACAGCCAGAATTACATATAATTCCAAGAACCAGAATATAACAATCAGAGAGGAATGAGTCTTCATAATCTATTTATTATATATACAGTTTAGAAAATTAAAAAAATTGACTGGTCAACATATAATATGATTCTAAGAGTCAGATCCTGGGATAAATATCCCTAATGGACCTTATATGATCATTCTCTGGAATAAATAATAATCATATAGCATTAATGCATTACCGTAATAAAATCAGATACACTTATATCAAATAAATCGAAACTTGATATTAAACATAACTAATTACTAAAACAATGAAAAAAATGTGATGGATTATACAGATCAATGAAATGAAGGGGGATAAGAACCCTAATATGTATGACTAACTGTTCCATCACACACAATATAAATCAATAGTAGTTTGAAATTCCTCTAGTATGGCTCGGCTCCTTACACAGACTTGTACACAGGTTAAAAGCAGATAAATCCCAAATATTGGAAGTAGTATTGGTCACTTGGTATTATTACCACTAGTACATACAATCAGAAATATACAGTTTTACCAGGCACCCAGATACTCACGTGAAATGCATTGTGGAGCATTGTTTACCGATTTTTTTTTTTTTTATTTCAAAAGATTTTAATGATTTTAAAGTTATTGGGACTTTGCTGCTTAAATAAAACTCCCTGTGTGTCACCGCTGCCACAGTGACACACAAGTGTAGTGGAGTTCTGGACCCAAGCTGTATATCCTCGAAGAGATCCAGAAGGGCATTGGCAGTTACATGGAAGAATTGAGCCATTCTTAGCAGGAAACAAGTAACCCAGCAGGGAGGCGTTGACAGTTTAAACATATGCAAACAATTTGCATCAGATTGAGCTGCACACCTAGATTGGTACACACTTAGCGATTTTTCCTCCTGACCAACCGTTCGATACTTTCGAACGGTCGGCCAGGAGGAAGGACTGTCGGTCGCGGCAAAAGCAGCCGCGTCCGATAGTCACCGTGACCGATCGTGCGGTCCATAGAGGACCACACGATCGGACAAGGTTTTCCACCCTGTCCGATCGTCCTTTCGTCCGATTTGGACGAACGGTCGATCGGACATGGGCACATTCGGATGCGATAATTTCGGTCCGATCGACTGATACACTGAACTATCGGTCGATCGGACCGAAATATCTCGTCGTGTGTACCCAGCTTTAAGGTTGGGTTTGTGAGTATTGTGGAGCCTGGTAAAACTTATAAGCAGATAAAAAATATCTGCTTATAACCTATGTACAAGTAAGTCTATGTTGGAAGCTGAGCCACAGTGGAGGATAACTCTAAACTACTAGTGATTTATATTGTGTGTGAAATATTCTAGTGAGAAAACAGTAAATCATACATTTCATATTTTTTTTGTTGCTGTTTTAGAAATCAGCTATTGTTTAATAAGTTGATTTATTTGATATAAGTGTATCTAATTTTATTGATACATAGGTACTTATTACAGGGAATGGTGATATAGGTCCATTAGGGATATTTATCCCAGGATCTGACTCTTTTAAGGTGGCCATACATATATTTCATATTACTTCCCCGAGCGCTCCTGCGACATTCGAACGATCCTGCCGGAATTGCCCCTCCCGTTCTTCTATGCGACTGACATGAAATCCCATTCATTTTGCGATCGCACGTCGGTCGCATAGCAGAATTGGGAGAGGCTGTTCCGGCAGGATCGTTTGAATGTCGCGGGAGCGCTCGGTTGGGTAAGTAATATGGAATATATGTATGGCCCCTATTAGGCAGGATACACAGCGAGATATTTTCGGCCGATAGTGCCGTGTTGTGTTTGCAGCCAGAATTATATCACGTGTTCCATACCAAAAATTGCGATAAGGCCATAATGCAAAGTGTAGCCAGGCTCTGCAATTAACATGGTAACATGGCATTGAGGCCTGAATCCTTAAATCTTTTCAGGGTAGTAGCACACCAGGCATTTTCACTAGAGGAGAAACCGCCATGGTGAAACACCAAGATAAGTGCTCCATTCATTTAAAATGTTACTGTACTTCTGTTAGATGTTGTGTCATAGCTTTGTAAAAGTCTGCATCTGCTTTTTTAGAGCAGCAACACACTCGGTATTTTTAACTGAATTTGGAAGTAATATGGTCAGAATATTATTTGAAAACAAGTGAGGGTTTATTTATGCATCAAACAAAAGAGTTCTTATCCAAATAAATATTTCTACATGTTCTAGGTGAATCTCACGTAATTGTTTCAGCTGGCGTAAAATACTTATGTTAAATGAGCTACACAGCATTTAGTGAATAGGTTGTGGCAGCTGTGAAAGTGTCTCTTGGGATACTTTTGCAGCCACTGCAACCTAGGGGGTTAAAGCTGCGTTAACCGATCGTGGCTGCCACTGGTGGTGAATCCACCTGAAACTGTCAGTTTACTTCCTTCTTTGTCAACAAATCCTCTTTGATCATAACTTGAACAGCACCTACCTATTTCTACTTTGTCATCAAATGAATTATTAGGTGTTGCAATATAGATGCATGAAATGAAAGGCTACAGCTTTTCACCTAACATTAAAGGTCAAGTTAACCCTTAAAACAAAAAACTGGTCAAATGTCAGTTACCTGCCCTCAACCCTAACTGATATATTTTGCACTTTATTACCTGCATTACTAACCAGATATTTAAGGATAATAATTGCCTCTATTCTGGCAGAGTAAGCTGCCCCCTCCCTCCCTGCAGTCAATCAAGGATGTGACATATGACATCAGAGCCAATGATTGACAGCTGTTCCACCTCCTCTGAACATGCTCAAGCTTTCAAAAAGCTTGTCGAGCAGAGGGAGAATGCAGATACCTCTGTCAGAAAGAAATAAAACTTAGCATTAAATATCTGGTTACAAATGCATATAATAAAATGATCATTGGTATGGCCATGGTATGGCCACCAATTTTTAAAGTATGTTTTATTCAGTTTAACTGAAGAACAGGAGGTAGTCCTTTAGTAAAACCCGCAAGAGAGAAAAGTTCCAATGCATCCACACTCCCTTGCACTGTGTGTGCATGCAATGAAAAGGACTGTGGATGCATTGGAGACTGTCAGCAACGCTGGAGCGATCTGTGGTAAGTTTCTTCTACTCTCCTGCAGGTTTACTGAAGAATAAGAGGTAAGACATTGCTCATTTACCCCCAGTTCTTCAGTTAAGACTGAATAAAACATACTTGGCAGACACACTCTTTAAAAATAGCAGTTGGGGTTGCGGGCATATAACAGAAGTCTGCATAACATCAGAATGCCAAACAGTTAATTATGTAAAAATATTATGCAAAATATTAATCATGATTTCCCACCATAAGAATGGTGAATATTATTAAAATTTGGATAAAAAGTTTCCTTAATCCTGTGGTCTTAAACGCTAAACATTAAATGAATACCGCTTAAAAAAAAAGGGGGGGGGGGGTTTCCTTCCTGCCTCCAAACGGCAATTGGAAAGTATCCCTGGATCAACCAGAACTGCAGTATATGTATTAACACCAGTAATTATCAATATGTTTTAGTTTTAAAAACGTATCTAGGCCATTTAAAGCTATTCAATGAATTTGCCATTACCACATCTGCTGGAAGACAGTTCCACAGTTTCACTGTTCTCACTGTAAAGAAACCTTTCCTAACCTGACGATGAAACTTCTTTTCTTCCAACTTTAAAGGATGTCCACGAGTCCTCTGATATGACCTATTAGTTAACAATGCACCAGAGAGTTTATTGTATGGCCCATTAATATATTTGTATAAAGTTATTATATCCCCACGCAAATGTTGATTCTCCAATGTAAACAGCCCTAATGTAAATCATCCTTCCAGGGAGGCCCATATTTCCTGGCTGGGAACTGAATCAATATAAAACGAGAAAGGGAAAGTTTAAGTATAAACTTTGAATTTGGCTTGAAAGGCCGCATTTTAGAAGGGAATATGTGTGTTTGTGCTGCATATTTTAAAACTCAATAATGCCAATGATGAGGAAGAATGACCCATCATGCTACATTCATGTGAAAATTAAGATTTAACGATCTTCTAAGACCAACGATCCACAAATATTCTCGGCTTTTTCCGACGATCAACCTGGTGGATTTGTTCTGTCAATTGTCGAGTGTAATGGAAGATTGAATGAAATACACATTACCTTTCCACTATCGTTGATGTATGTACAGGCGTCGTTGGCAACTAGTGTATAATGAGACGGTTGCTGAACGTTCGTCGGGCACATCGTACAAAAATGATCTGACGTGTATACGAGGCTTAACTTTAATGATTGGTCAAAATGTGTTTTTTCACTATATTTACCCTTTAAATATGGTTGCCACATGAATAAATGGGTAGCTCAGTTGGTGTGTGAACCTGTGTTGGAAGTTAAAAAAATAAACTTTTTTGATTATTGATCAAAATTTGTTTTTTGACTAGTTACCCTTTAAGTATGGCTGCCATGGAAATGGAAGGGTAGGTCAGTAGGTGTGTGTACCTGTGTGAGGTTGGGGGTTAAAAAAAACAAACTTTGATGATTGGTCAAAATTAGTTTTTTTTAACTTTAGTTACTCTTTAAATATGTTGCTACAGTAACGAAGGGGTAGGTCAGTAGGTGTGTGTACCTGGGTCAGGTTGATGATTAGTTACAATTTGTTGATGATTAGTTACAATTGTGACTATAGTTAACCTTTAAATAAGGCTGCCATGAAAATGGAAGGGTAGGTCAGTAGGTGTGTGTACCTGGGTCTGGTTTAGGGGGTCTTTTTTGTGTTTACAACCATAAAACTAACTCTTATTGAGGATATATCAAAATTAGTTTTTTTTACTTTATTTGCCCTTTAAGTATTGCTGCCACAGCAATGGAAGGGTAGGTCAGTATGTGTTTTTGCATGTATGACCATATAACTTTTATTGGTGGTTGATCAAAATTAGTTTTTTGACTATAGTTACCCTTTCAGCATGGTTTCCATGGGAGTGGAAAGTTAGGTCAGTAGGTGGGTGTACCTGTGTCTGTGTGAGGGGTTGAGGGTTTCAGCGTTTGTGTTTATGACCATGAAAAAACTGTTTTGATCTCATGTCGCTGAAACCGCAAAATATCCACATTTAAGGATTGTTACCATCATAGTCTATGGGGAAAAATGTCCCAAAATTCGCCGATAACGCCATAACACTTCCTCAGATTCCTTAGCTAGGTAATAGCACACTTCTTCTATATGCTCCAGTAATTTTTAGAAAGAACAGTAATTTGGTTCAAGCCAAATTAATAATGAAATCATCAATCTTATCTTCTGGTACAAAACCAAACGAGTCTGGAATATCAAATTAAGAGATCTGCCAACCCGAGTTTAGATATTTAAAGGGTATCTCCACTCGTATGAACACATTTTTGGAATTCAGTTTTATTGAAGAACGAGAGGTAAAGGAGCTTTGTCTTACCTCCCGTTCTTCAAAGATGGTGCATTTTGATTGGATCCTCTGATTGAAAACTCAATCTAGAAGAATCAATTGGATGCACTGGTGTTCTTCTGTGTAACTTTACACTTATTAGGCTTAAATTAGATAAAATCGACGTACATGATATGAAATGATATGTAAATGATATACAAGTGGCCCTTCCCTACCCCTAAGAATGGTAATATGTTATATACTACAAAAGGTCTATGTTATTGTGACATTACAGAATTACTAATATAAGGAGTAATCCCAGACTGTGGCCTCCAAACAAGTTAAGTTTAAATGAAAGGCCAGTTTCCTACCTTTAAAACAAGCCATCAACCACCTATCTATGTGCTCCACAGCCTAAGATATACAGAAATGACTGACCAGAAAATTAATGGGTGGGAGGCTGACATGTGACATTCCTAAGGCTTTTCCTGCACAGTGCCACCGGCAAGCACAGCCTCAGACTCCCTCAGTGTGTGAGGGAGACAGGAAGTCCCTCCTCCTCTCTGCTGCGTGAAGGTAAGGGAATCTACAGCCCTTCTCTTTCACTGTGTGAAAACAGCCTTTTCTGATTCCACAGAGTTTTGTGTAGGGAGGGTGGTCTGAGTAACCCACGGCACCCGTGAGTGGGCGGGGCTTAGGCACTCATGAGTGGGTGGGACTTAGGCACCCGGCAGTGGGTGGGGCTTAGGCACCCACGAGTGGGCGGGGCCACATGGGGCTGTAAGATAATGGGCCATGGTGGCCTGCAACTGGAGGGACCATGGGGTCCATGAGTGGGAGGGACATGGGGGGAGGAGGAGACACAGGACAGATTGACTGACAGTTTCAGAACAGGAAGCAGGAAGTGCAGGGTACCTGGTGATGCTGCTGCCATATCACACACAAAAATGTAAATATCTTCAAAACTATGCAAAATAAACAATGGAAATAAATTGCAAAAATTCTCAGGGGAGCAATTCCTATCAATTTACCTAAAGTCATTTTTGGACCACAGTTCCCCTTAAAACAACATTTACACAACTAATTAATTTGCTATTTCCTTTGACTTGTTTCCATCATTAACCCTTTCCCTGCCACAGATCGTATATTCACGATCTGTGCAGTGTATGCCCAAACTGCCACAGATCGTGAATATACGATCTGTGGCTGTACCTGAAAACCCCCCCCAAAAAACGGTGCTAGGTGCGATCGGGGGGCAGTATTCAACTGCCCCCCTAGCCCCCTCGATCCCCCCTCGGTTTCGTCCAAATCCGAGGGGGGGATCGGGAGATTTCCCTACCTTTAGCCGGGTCCGCGAGGAGAAAGCCGGTCCCACGTGGAGGAAGTTCCTTGTTCCGGAAAGGGAGACCCCGGTGATGTCACTGAGCTTCCTCCTTCACCGGGGTCTTCCCTAGGGGTCTAGTTGAGGTACTGCAGTGTGATCTCCATATAGATCATGCTGCAGTACCTGTATAGCACAAGCTGTCATGCTGACAGCTTTTACTATACATTTGTGAATGGAACTCAAAGTTCCATTCACAAATAGGATTTTTTCTAAGTCTTTGTTACTCACTTCTGATCACCAAATTATTGATCTTTGCCAATGAATGAAAAATCACTGCCTGGAAAATGATTTCCGGGAAGTGATTTTTCCGATCGGATTTCGAATTGGAAAACGGGCATTTATGCCGTATTCCAAGTTCGGTATCATTCCCTACGATGATTTGATGATCATCTTTGGGAATGATCCCCCCAAAAAAGGGGAAATGTACACAAAAAAAATCTTAAAGTGATACACACACCGTTTTTTTTTTTTTTTACCCTAAAACTATAAATTAGCAAAAAACTTTGTCTTCTCCAAGCTTCCCAATGCCCCCGGTGATATCGGTAAAGTAAACGCGGATCATTTATTTGTTGGATTTCAAGGGAAACTAAGCCTATTTTAGTAGGAAATTTTGCAGAGGTACCAAAAAAAGACTGTATTGATTTTTTAGGATCAGTCAAGTGTGCAAAAACTTGTGTGACTCTCCGTACTAACTGGTTTTCAACTAAAAGGGGGAGTGGGTATAGGGTAGGGGGGTGGGTTGTGGCATTTTTTAAATTTTTTCTTGTAATTGCAATTGCGCATGGATCCCATTTGAGCTAGTTGGTGGCCCCGTCTCCGTTTGCACCCACCCTTATGGCATACCGTTTGATTCAGGACATGTGGGAGATTGCCATTTAGTGGGTTTTTTTACTTGCCAAGTGGGTTTAGGTAGGATTTCAACCATTGAGTCCTCTTATTTTATTTTTTCACAAAATCTCCTAAAAGCACGGAGTTCTATGAATAGCAGCGTCTGGAATTCTTCACGTATATACGAAAGCATGATACCATCACGTAGCTGAAGGTGTGTAGCTTCCAAAAATATATAGTTTGTGGGGGGTATTTCAAAATTGATTAGGCTGTACAAATTACAGAACACTTTGATTTTTTTCTTGTAATTACACTTGTGCATGCGTCCAATTTGAGCTAGTTGGTGGCCACGTCTCTGTGTGCACCCACGCATATAGCATTCCGTTTGATTCAGAACATGTGGGAGATTGACATTAAGTGAGTTTTTTTGCTTGTCAAGTGGGTTTAGGTAGGATTTCAACCCTTGAATCATCTTACTTTATTTTTCACAAAACCTCCTAAAAACACGGAGTTCTTTGGATCACTGGGTCTGGAATTCTTCATGTATGCATGAAAGCATGGCACCGTAACGTAGCTGAAGGTGTGTAGATTCCAAAAATATATAGTTTGTGGGGGGAATTTCCATGTTTCGGGACTGTTTCCTTAGAAAAAGTGTAGGCTGTTCAAATTACAGAGCACTTTGATTTATTCTTGTAATTGCATTTGTGCATACGTCCAATTTGAGCTAGTTGGTGGCCATGTCTCTGTGTACATCCACACATAGGGCATACCGTTTGATTCAGAACATAAGGGAGATTGATATTTAGTGGGGGGTTTTATTTGTGGGGGGCATTTCCAAGTTTTGGGGCTGTTTGAAATTACAGAGCACTTTGATTTTTTTCTTGTAATTACACTTGTGCATGCGGCCAATGAGCTAGTTGGTGGCCACGTCCCTGTGTGCATCCACGCATATAGCATACCGTTTAATTCAGAACATGTGGGAGATTGACATTAAGTGGGTTTTTTTGCTTGTCAAGTGGGTTTAGGTAGGATTTCAACCCTTGAATCATCTTACTTTATTTTTCACAAAACCTCCTAAAAAACAACGGAGTTCTTTGGATTACTGGGTCTGGAATTCTTCATGTATGTATGAAAGCATGGCACCGTAACGTAGCTGAAGGTGTGTAAATTCCAAGAATATATAGTTTGGGGGGTATTTCTAATATAGAGGGGTGTTTAGTCTGACAAATCTGAAAAGTTGCTGTAATTGGGCCATTGTTCATTGGCTCACTTTGTGGCTAGTTGATTCCACGTTTGCGTGTATAACCATACATAGGGCATACCGTTTGATTCAGGACATTTAGGAAATTGATATTTGGTAACTTTTTTTTACATTACTTGGGATTTTGGCATGATTTCTACCTTTTTTAGAAAATCTGCTAAAACTGCGAACTTCTCAAAGAACTGCGCCCACACCATTGATGGTACGAATGAACAAACTACAGAATTTCGTAAAGGTGTGTGGATTCGAGAAATATATGGTTTGTGGGGGTTGTTTTGTGAGGAAAAATTGCAGACTGTTCAAATTCAGATTTGACTGAATATTTTTGCTGTTTCTGAGCCATTGTGCATTGTTTCACTTTGTGTCTTTTGGCTTCCACGTCCATGTGTGTAACCACACATATGGCATACCGTTTGATTCAGGACATTTGGGAGATTGATATTTAGTAGCTTTTCGGAGTTGGCTAAATATTTTCGCTGTTTCTGAGCCATCGTGCATTGTCTCACTTTGTGGCTTTTCGCTTCCCCGTCTGAGTGTGTAACCACACATATGGCATACCGTTTGATTCAGGACATTTGGGAGATTAATATTTAGTAACTTTTTTTTAGATTCCATGAGGTTTTGGCATGATTTCTACCTTTTGAAGTTGTTTTTTGTTAATTTTTTCAGACAAATGAGAACTTCTACGAAAAACTGCGCCCACACCATTGATGGTATGAATGAACAAACTACAGCGTTAACTAGCTGAAGGTATGTAGATTCTGAGAATATATAGTTTTGTGGGGGTATTTCCAAGTTAGAGGGGTGTTCAGTTTGAAAAATCTGGGAAAATGCTGTTATTGGCTCACTGCGCATTGTTTTACATTTTGACTAGTCGCTTCCATGTCCGTGTGTGTAACCACACATATGGCATACCGTTTGATTCAGGACATTTAGGAGATTGATATTTGGTAAGTTTTTTTTACATTACATGGGGTTTTGGTGTGATTTTGTAACTTTGAAATGTATTTTTCTCTATTTTTCCAGAAAATTGTGTAGAAATGCGAAATTCTACGAAGAATTGCGCCCACACCATTGATGTTATGAATGAACGAACTACAGTGCTACATAGCTGAAGGTGTTTAGATTTCAGGAATATATAGTTTGTGTGGGGTATTTCTGAGTTATCAGGGTGTTTTGTGGAAAAAACTGCAGACTGTCCAAATTCGGAGTTGGCTAAATATTTTCGCTGTTTCTCAACCATCATGCATTGTCTCACATCATGGCTTTTCGCTTCCACGTCCGCATGTGTAACCACACATATGGCATACCGTTTGATTCAGGAAATTTGGGAGATTGATATTTAGTAACTTTTTTTTACATTCCGTCAGGTTTTGGCATGATTTCTACCTTTTGAAGTTGTTTTTTGTTCATTTTTTCAGACAAATGCGAACTTCTACGAAGAACTGCGCCCACACCATTGATGGTATGAATGAACGAACTACAGTGCTACATAGCTGAAGGTGTGTAGATTTCAGGAATATATAGTTTGTGGGAGTTATTTCTGAGTTATTAGGGTGTTTTGTGGAAAAAACTCTGAGACTGTCCAAATTCGGAGTTGGCTAAATATTTACGCTGTTTCTGAGCCATCATGCATTGTCTCACTTTGTGGCTTTTCGCTTCCACGTCTGAGTGTGTAACCACACATATGGCATACCGTTTGATTCAGGACATTTGGGAGATTAATATTTAGTAACTTTTTTTTACATTCCATGAGGTTTTGGCATGATTTCTACCTTTTGAAGTTGTTTTTTGTTCATTTTTTCAGACAAATGCGAACTTCTACGAAGAACTGCGCCCACACCATTGATGGTATGAATGAACAAACTACAGTGTTACATAGCTGAAGGTGTGTAAATTTCAGGAATATATAGTTTGTGGGGGTTATTTCTAAGTTACGGGGGTGTTTTGTGGAAAAAACTGCAGACTGTCCAAATTCGGAGTTAGCTAAATATTTTCGCTGTTTCTGAGCCATCGTGCATTGTCTCACTTTGTGGCTTTTCGCTTCCACGTCTGTGTGTGTAACCACACATATGGCATACCGTTTGATTCAGGACATTTGGGAGATTGATATTTGGTAACTTTTTTTTAGATTCCATGAGGTTTTGGCATGATTTCTACCTTTTTGAATGATGTTTGATGTTCATTTTTTTTGAAAATCTGGTAAAAGTGCAAACTTCTACGAAGAACTGCGCCCACACCATTGATGGTATGAATGAACAAACTACAACGTTACATAGCTAAAGGTGTGTAGATTTCAGGAGTATATAGTTTGTGGGGGGTATTTTTGAGTTGGGGGGGTGTTTTGTGGAAAAACTGCAGACTGTTCAAATACAAAACTGGCTAATTTTTTTTTGCTGCTACTGACATTTGGCACTGGTCACGCTCTGTGTTAGTTGGTAGCCATGTCTCTGGGTACACCCATGAATGTGGCATACCGTTTTATTCGGGGGGGGTTAGGCTTTCATATTTGAGATGCGTTTGAACTTTCCTCCACAGTTTTTAGCTGAAATTCGCATTTTATTTTGTCTCTGATTTTACAGTTGAGGAAAAAAAGGAAAATGTGAGAAAGTAACTTACAAATTTGACAAAGAGCTGCGTCCGGGTATCTGCATTTTGATCGAAACTAACCTCACTCGTAAAATCCTGCGAGTGTGTATTTTCTAAAAATATCTCACTTGTGTGGATATTTTAGTTAATTTGGTAGATATTCTATGTTAACTGTCAGTAGTGGTTATACATTTTAATTTGGTGTAATATTCTAGAAGGTGCAGTTTTAGTTTGGGGGGGGTCTCCTGTACAGGAAAAGTGGGGTACCTACATATATCTGGTATCGTTGTACTCGGGAGTATCAGAGCTTTTAAAAACAGTAAGATTTTTGTGCGTAACCTTAAGATAACTATAAGTAAAAATGGGAAAAATCCATGAAAATTTGCAAATTTTTCATTTTTTTTACATATTTTACCCATAATTCCAGTAAAATTTCCAGAAAAGTTACAGAATTTTATTACCATGTTAAAGTAGACTTTGTGCTGAAAAAAACAATGTATAATATTCCTGATTTACTGCAAGGTTTCCTACTGTAAAATTAGTCTAAAGCGATTAAGGGCAAAATCCTGAAAAGGGTTAAAGGCATCACAGTTCCCCCCAGAGGGATTAACAGCAAATATGTAAATAAACAAGGTTCCATGGGAATAACACATGCCAATCAAAAACAAAACAAACCTACTTATAAACAGGGTATAGTTCACCTTTAAGTGCAGATACAAGCTAGATTATTTGTCATATTTACAGCTTGGATACTAGACAAACCATTTTTTCTAGTGTCCAACAAATATGTGAGAGCACTAAAATGTTTTCTCAAAAACATGTACTTAAGACCTATGGGAAATGGAAAAGGTAAGAGCAGCTGGATTCAATTGTAGGCATGTGTGCCCCTCAGCATCCCACCCGGACATCTAATAGATTTCACATTTTTAAAATCTTCCAGTCTGTTTATAATCCTAAAAACAGAACATTTACTTCCTGTGTCAGCTACTTGCCAACTTCAGTGTTTTTTTTATTTCCTGCTGTCTCAGGGTGAAACAGTTTATTAAATTGCTTTAACTTAATTTCATTAATCATTAGTATATTTGCCCTTTAAATTTTTAATAAAAAAAAACATGAAAATCTACCATATTGCAATGGTACAAGATAAAAAGGTACAACACATAACCCACAAATCAATGCAGTAAGGCTTTGATATAAAGCACTTTTTTACTTAAGAACTTTTATTGAATAGCCCTGACTGTATCTTATCGTTTAAAATGGTTCTAATTTTGCCCCAACCAATCAGATGTTAGCTTTCAAATGTTAAATGATATCTGATTGGTTGGGGCAAAATTAGCACCATTTTAAACGATAAGAACTTTTCTTGAATCTCCCTGTTTATATCTTTGTGCCCAAGCAATAAATCAAAACAAAAGTAAAATAGTAATTGGACTGTGTATCCAGGGGTACTATATGTATACCATTCATAAACTGACTAGGAATTTTATGTATATTTTCAAAGAAGGTAGCATTGTCAGGCGTAAATGACACATTCAGGAATATATAGGGAAACTAGAGAAAAAAAATGCAGAGTAGTGCATCAGAGTTTTACATGAAAACATGTTTCGATTGGCATGTACCCTTTATCAAGTGCCGGATAGAGGATTGAAGCCCTGAGCCATAAATACATAGTATAAAGCCTGAACTTTATTTTAATTGCATTATGTTTTTTATTCTCTGCATGCAGAGTATCATTAGGTGGGAGTTACATACCTTTAGAGGGTATGTCCACCCCCAAAACAAAATTTTGATATGTGGCAGGAAATGGCTATAAACCTCGACTGATGCCTTAGCCAATCACAGGACCGGAAGACGGTCAAGGCCCTCCTGCTTGACTTCCATGCTCGGAAAATACAGACAGTGGGGGAACAAAGGCTGGTAATACATTTGGGGACAGCTGTGAGTGCTATACACCTCGCGAGGTCCAGGTTTATAGCCATTTCCTGCCACATATTAAAATTTCTTTGGGGGATGATCAAAAAACGCATAAGCCCTGATGTAAACCCAGGGGTGACGGACAATCCTTTTAAGTCCTCACCCTGGGTACTTTCATTAAGAGGGGAGTTTAAAAAATCACTTTAATTGTCCTTTAACTAATGAAAAGCAATGTTCCCTCTGATGTAATTTGGTTTGTTAAGAGAGGGTGGGAGGGAAGGGCTTTTATTGTCCTTTAACCTTTCAGGAGCTCAAAGTCTATCAAGAAGTTTGATAGCACATACCTACTGAATTGCTGCAAAACCAAAGATATGTAAGGTTGTGTACACACCAAGCAATTTTTTGGCCAAACCCTTCAGTATATCAGTCCAAAAACATTGCATGGGTCTTCAGCCGGATGCAGCCGACGTCCGGCCATTTGTCCGAAAAAGGCAAGCATGCGGTCCTCTATGGGTTACGGCAAACTGTTGGCCAAGGCTACTTTTGCTGCAATAGACAGTCCTCTGTACTGGCTGACGGGTCGGAAATGCTGAAGGGTTGGTTGGGATGAAGAATTGCAAGGTGTGTACCCAGCTTTACCCATCCACAATAATACTCTGCATTAGAAGATAGGTAAATCACCCCTCAAAACGGAAAACTACAATAGTTAGAAAGCTGACAGGGATAGGGCTTATATGTTATGCAGCAAAAATAATGCCCTCCCCCTTCCCCCTTCCCTCTGCCACACCAAGCTTTTTGGGAAGCTTTTACAGTTAAAAGGAGACAGCAAGGGGAACAGCATTCAGTCATTAGTTGTGATGCCAGGTTGAGGTTTAGGGGATGAATTACCTATATACAATTTTTCATTTATGGGGTGAACTTGCCCTTTTAGTGCAATAACCATCTATTTTCCTGACTTTACTTTGGCTGGATGTGACAACTAATGGCAACTTTGTAAATAGTGATCAATTGCATTTTAAGGGATGTAGCTCTACAGTTAGAGAAAAAGAAGACATTAGCCTAGTATTCATGGGGGCTAACCACATCTGACCAATTTATTGGAATTGCCTTCATATGGGAATCCTTCTTATGGTCTCATTTCTTGGGAGTGATCTAGAAGAAATTTTATTATGACAAGTCTAGGCTCCTGGACAGTGGAGCAAATCTGAAAGAAGAATTTAAAGGCTGTAGAGTGGACATTTTAGATTTAAAGACTTTTTAAAGTTTCCCTTCCAACTCTAGCCAGCCAGCTGGTAATATATATTAAGAGTTGTAGTCTGTGAAATCATGAGGGCTGTGTTTCAGAACGATGCATATTATTTTTTAATTATAAGTGGCCAGTAACCTATGGAGCATCCTGTCTGTTTGATACTTCCACCGGTAATCATTTTGCCATGCCTGAAATGTTTTATGTTTTTGTTTAATAAAACACTCTTCAAAAGGTAAAAAAAAGACACCTGGAAACAGGCGTACATTTAGCAAGTTCCAGATGCACATCAGAGAGACGGGATAGGAGCCAAGAGAAAATTCTTTACATTTGCAACACTTACCTCTTGTTAAACAGGTTTCTTTGTATAAAACCAAAAGCAAAGTATGGTGCCAATTTAAAGGGACGCAGTGATTTAAAACAGTACAGTTTTACAGTATCTGTGTTAGACCATAAATGTCTGATTGGATGGTTTGGCTTGCTATGGGTTTCAAAATCAAGCCAAATATTTTTGTGCAAAAGTGCCCAATATTGCATTGCCCTTATAAAATACATTAAGGGTAAAATAGCAGAAAAAAGCATGGACTTTTTATTACCTTCTGCAGCACCTCTTAACTCTCTGGCTGTGGAAAGCAGAGACAGGAAAGTGCCATTGAAATCCTTCTTCAGGATCAGTGCTTCAAGCCGTAAGGTGTACCTATAGGACGGAGGATTGTACATAAAGGAATGTTATTTAGTTTCAGAATTGCAATATTCTTGTTATTTTCTTGGCTTCAAAACAATGCTTCAGAAAAAAAAGCTGTTATTTTGATCGTTGTGTGTATAAATAGTTTTTTGTACTAATAAAGCTGTTAGACCCATTTGGAATGAGCACTGGCTCTGTTTAAGGCCCACTTTGGCCTGATCATTTCTACCAACAGATGTACTGAACTACAGCTTGGGAAGTAGTTATAAATTTAAGGCCATGTCACCTGCTACCTAGGAAGGATTGGGAAGAACAACACCACAGTCAGTACAAATGAATGACCAGGAAACAGGTAGGTTTCTTGGAGTGGTCCTCCTGGCATATAATAATATGTGTAGGGGGGTGAAATTGCATTTTAGTAGTGCACATCAATATTGCGTTTAATAGGCCAATTGTGTGACTGTCCATAAGAAAATGCTGCATTCAACGTTTTCCTAATGGCAAAACATCTTTTGTTTTGCCATTAGGAACATTTAACTGTTGGTAAAATGAATAAAAGACGTTTGTGTTAACTTAGTCTTAATTGTTTCCTTTCCTCAATCAGCAATCCATCCAAAATGTCATGCCAGTTTAACAATTAATATTTCAGCCTATGTGTTCCATACCTATGCTTATGTTCAAGCAGTCAATTTTAGGGACAGCAAGGAAAATAAATTAAACAAAAATTAATTGCTGAAATAAAAAGAAAAACACAATTAAGTCTTGGGCTTGACCACCTATGTATTTCTGGTTAGAAATCATTAAGAAAATCAATTAACACACCATTTTAATCAGTAGTTTTGGGGCTATAACTATATTTTTGGGGGGAGCAAAAAATTAAGCTTAGGCTTAACCAGCCATTTCGGCCAAGAAAGTGCCTCTACACGGCACGAATATTGGGAAAAACGGCTGTGCATACACATCGTGCGTTGCGGGTTGGCCCCTGCGATCGCAAATGTATATGAGGTTTTTGCTATGCATGCTGATGTATGCCTTCATTCCAGTGCTTGTTTGGCTTTCCCTCCTACTCATAATTGACTCTTCCTTCTATTTGACATGACTTTCTGTGATGTCAAGCGTCTCAGTAATCGCTATGAGCCAGCACTTGGAGAGGTAATTAACTACCTTGCAATTCACATTCCAATGGTCACCATTCCAGTTACATCAAAACTGCACAAAGAAGTAGAGTTTATGATAATAAGGCACTCGAATGACAGATGAAATTTAAAATATTTCAGGTTAGATAGCTTAAGAAATAGGGGACAGAGCAACAAACGGGTACAGAGATAGATGGGAAGAATTATAGTTTACAGTAGTGGACACTTTAAAAAAAAAAAATCAGTATAGATGCCCTTTAGGCTTCTTATAGGACATTCTATCAATGTAACTGCTTTTTTTTTGTTCATCTATATGCCCAGGTTTTGTGGCATAAAACTAAACAATATTGAGAATAATTGGTATTAATACATATACTGTATTTCTGGTTGATCCATGGATACTTTCCGATTGCCGAAGTTTGAAGTCAGGAAGGAATTCCCCCCCCCCCCCTCTTTTTAGCGTTTTTTTTTGTCCTTCCACTGGATCAACTGTAAGGTAAGGTTAAAAAGGAGGGGGGAAAGGTTGGACTTGATGGATGTATGTCTTTTTTCAACCTGAATTACTATGTTACTATGTAAGTGATTAGACACAGCTTAAAATCTGTATTTCTAAAATCACCTTATTTTCTAACATAATAATCCAATGTTTTTCTAAACGGACATACCTGAAAATATAACTGGGGGAATGCATAAAATTGAGCATGCAGCCAGAATTTGCTTGAAATGACACAGCAAGTGGGAAGCAACAGCAAGTGCTTCTATGATAATAACCCACCAAGATGGTAACAAAACTTAAGCCCCCCATACACAGCATCAATATTTCAATTGATTCATGGAAAAGAAAATTAAGATCAGACAAGGCAGATCAGTAGTTGTAACTAAGTTGTCAGTGGATTATAACTAGCATGTCAACGATGGGTCAGTAAGAGGAGTAGGAGTGTCCGGGTCCAGATTGTAACCTTGCCTGAAGAGGTGAGTTTTGAGGTTGTGTTTAAAGATATGAAGTGATGGCGAGTGATGTATAAAGCAAGGAAGGGAGTTCTAGAGCAGAGGGGCAGCATGAGAAAAGTCCTAAAAACGGGTGTGGGAAGAGGTGATTAGAGTAGATGAGAGGAGATCATTAGCAGATCGGAGGTTTACGCCTTGGGTCTGTTTATCAGATCAGTGATGTATGGGGGGGCTGTATTGTAGAGAGCCTTGTAGGATAAGGTTAGCAGCTTAAATTGAATCCTTTGTGTAATGGGAAGCCTGTGGAGAGATTAAAAGGATGTGAGTGAGTGAGAAGCGGGAAGAGGGGTGAATGAGCCTGACAGCAAAGTTAAGCATTGGGGCGCCAGTCGGTTGCTTGGTAGACTTTTGGTAGCTTTCTGTGAAAGGAAGGGACAAATGTGTGAGATGTTTTTGAGCTTTAATCAACAGGAGTTAGACAGGGTATTAATATGGTGCTTAAAAGGAAAGTTCTGAATCAAAGGTTACTCCCAGGCATCGCACGTAAGGTGTTGGGGAGATTGGTATGTCATTGATGTTGATAGTAGTGTTAGGTAGGGTACATCAAGAGGGTGGGAAAATTACAAGTTCGGTCTTATTCATGTTAAGTTTGAGAAAGCGGGAGGACATAAAAGCAGAGATGGCATTTAGGTGGTCAGGGACCCCGGATGTCAAAGTAACATGGTCAGGGGCAGAGATGTAAATTTGGGTATCATCAGCATACAGGTGGTTTTGGAATCCAAAAGAACTAATGAGCTGACCAAGCCCAAAGGTGTAAATGAAAAAGAGAAGAGGACTGAGTACTGAGACTTGTGGTACCCCCACAGGGGGTGGAGTTGGAGTTGGAGCCAGAGTAAGAAACACTGAACATCCTACCTGAGATGTAGGAGGACAGCCAAGAGAGTGAAGAACCCTGAATACCTAGGGAGGATAAGATGTGAAGCAGTAAAGGGTGATCCACTGCATCAAAGGCTGAAGACAGGTCAAGCAGAATAATTAGGGAATAGTGGCCTTTCGATTTAGCAATAAGCAGATCATTAGTAACTTTGGTGAGAGCTGTTTCTGTGGATTGGTTTGGGGTGCAAGCCAGACTGTAGGTGAACAAAGAGGGAGTTAGAAAAAAACTGGATAGAGAACATGGATCAAGAGAAGGTTTCTTGAGAATAAAGGGCACAATAGCATGTTTGAATGAGGAGGGAAAAGTACCAGTGAATAGGGACAAGTTAAAAAGAGACATTAGGGCTGGTGTAAAGGAAGATGAGAGATGGGGAATGAGAAAGGAGGGCATGGGGTCAAGAGGACAGGTGGTGAGACGGGCCTTGGAGAGAAGGTTTGAAAGTCTGTGTTCTGTAATATTGGAGTAGTTGGTTAGAACAGAGATAGAAGTGGTGGAAGGGAGGCTGGGTAGAAATGTAGATGGGACTGGAAGCTGTGGAGATGAGCCAGAGCATGCAGAAAAAACATTTCTTATATTAACAATTTTTTTCTGTGAAATAAGAGACAATTTCATCAGGAGATAAACAGGGAGTAGGAGGAGGAGGTGGCGGACGGAGCAGAGATTTGAAAAGAGCAGAGTAGAGATGCTGTTTTGCATTGTGGGATTGTTTAGAAATAAGGGAGGAGAAATAGGTATGTTTAGCTGAAGACTATGGGGGAGATTAAATATGGCCAAATCCTTCTAAAACCCTAATTAACCCAAAGAAATTTCGGGTTAACGTGGGTTTTAGATGGATTTTAGAGCACAGCGCCATTTCCAAATGTTTTTGGAAACAACACTGTGCTAACGATCCAAAACCCCTATCGTTAAGTTTTGCGCTACTTCGATCCTGAGATACAATACCTGACGTAAACTTGTATGGTATTGTATCGGGAAATCAGGCTAAGGTAAGTAGCGCGTTTCCTAGTATTGAATCATCATAATCCGATGAAGAGCATTTTTGAAATGAAGAAAGTCATTGGTCTTGTTTCTTTTACGCTATTGTCGCACAGCTACATGGGATTGCCTTCTCATCTTTGTAATCTGATCTGTGTGCCAAGGTTGTGGGTTAATGCGACTAAGGTGCGAGGTGGTTATGGGGGCAACGGTGTCCAGGGTGGAGGATACAGTGTTGTGGTAGTGGAAGGCAGCAAGCTCAGGGTCAGAGAAGGAAGCCATATTGATGAGTAGTTGGAGAGAAAGGGAGGTTGTGCAAGTCTCTGCATCTGTGTGTGTATGTAGGAGTTGGGGTAGTGGCTGGGATGGATGAAATAAGATTACATTTTAGAAGGTTGTGATTGGATAGTGGAAAGGGCAAGTTAGAGAAGTTAGATAAGGAACACAGCTGAGTGAAGACTAGGGGGCATATTTATAAAAGATTGTTATTATCACATTTAAATTATCGCCGCACATCACCAAAGGAAAATCATTATTATCGCCATATTTCTAAAAATGACCATCATTGCGGCAATGTGAGGTGGTAATTTGAACTCTCGTCGCCGTGATATTGGGGATCATTAGATAACTTGGAGCAATTTCTCCTATAAAGATTCAACCAACATATGTACAATGATTTAGCCATGCAATAAAAACAAGCCAGCAGTTAAAAATAGTGTGCTCCAGTCTATTATAGGCACTGTGTCGCACACAAACCCTTACATTTACAGAAATATATCTGTGCATGCAGACAATAAAAAATGAGAAAAATAAATATTTCTTCTATAATATGTAGTTCAGTTTTGGTATTCTGTTCACAAAAAGGACATTACTGAACTGGAGATGGTTCAGAGAGGAATAACTTAATTGATGAGAGAGGTTTAGAAGCTTGGCTATGAAGACAGACTAGATAAATGAGAGCTATATTTACACTAGAAAATAATAGTTTATGTGGGCCTGCCTGCCAAGAGGGTGGGCTAGAGTAGACAGAAGGAGCAAAACTTTAGGTATGCCCTGCGGAATTCATTGTGCTCTCAGAGGTTAGGAACTTACCCCAAATACATTAGAGGTGGGTAAGAGAAAGGTTAACTTATTTTCCTTTAATGGGCCTTCTAGTTAACGGTTAGCAAGATTCCAAAAGAACAAATAAGAATCCCAATTATAACTAGTTTTAAAGGAGGGCTGGTTGTCTTTTTGAATAAAAAAAACTGAATGAAACTGGTGTCAATAGACAAAGTTCCAAGTTGATTCAGAGATTCTTCCAAGTGTTAGGTATGCTTCATAGGTGCTTTAAGTGGTTGAACCTTGTGGCTGTATATCTTTATTCAAGTGCAACTACAATGTTTCTTACATATGTTAAAATTGTGCTGTCAACCTACCCTGGAAGTTCTAACAATAGCAGCATGAAAAGGTCTGCTTCACCCAGCCTGCTTCTATCTCCCTTAAAGGAATTAAGCAGTTTTACCTGTAAAAACAACAAAAAAAATATTACAACATAGCCCTCCAGCAGTTTTTGATCTATAACCTAAAAAATGGATAAAAAAACACATCTTAATGTGTGTATGTATATATATATATATATATATATCTATATATACTAGCAAAGGTGTGCCCATTTGGTGCACAATGGAGATTATGTGTGTGTATGTTTTGCTATGTGTGGATATAGAATCTTTACACAGGTATATTTTAAACTGTTACTCAGACAGTCACCAGCTTCCAGAGGAACCAAATAGGATAATCCTGCAGGTCTGAGAGTAGACCCAGGCAATCCTGCCACACTGTGTGGTTGAAACTAAACATGAAAGGTTAATACTTATTAGTATTCACCACAGCAAGTGGTGATGGTACCTCATATATTATAACAGAAGGTACCTCACAGCATCACGTTATTATAATAGCTTTGCCCTAATAATCTAATGTATAAACAAACTTTTCTCATCCCCAGTTTACCTAAGGAAATAGATTTATCCTTTATATACTCTTTTATACAGATCTAATTGAAAAAAAATAGCTTCAGAGCAATTTTTAATAACTGATAACTGCTTTTTATTTCAGTATTACAGTAAATCTTTGGTATACCTGCCTGGCTTTACCACTAAGCAAAAGGCTAAGGACTTGCAAGCGAGCACCTTCATCCCAACTATTAATAGTGGCTGCCAATTCCAATTGTTCTAGCCAATCAGTCCACTCCCTAGCTATAGCACAAGAAAGGATAGGGGAGCACACTACTGTGGTGAATCCACATTTTTTTTATTGAAACAATAAAAAAATTATATACCTGAGGAAGGGACAGGGCATCCCGAAACGTTGTAGTTGTTGTTTCAATAATAAAATTTTGGATTCACCACAGTAGTGTTCTCCCCTATCCTTTCTTGTGCTATAGAATTGTCTGGCCCTTGGAGTAGAGGGCAGGGGATTGCACCTACCATGTTGTCTGGCATAAAACCAACAGCAGTATGCTGTTTTCTGGATTGTATTGTGATACCACTCCCTAGTTACCCCATCAAATGGATCAGGTTTAAAAATAGGTTTAGCAATTCGGCCTGGTAGAGCTACTGAGTCTAATTGGGAAATTTCAACTGCAGGTACAAGGACAGGAGGATTTAAATCAATACTATCCGTAGCAGCCTCCATAGCTTAATACAGAGAACAAACATACAAAGAAAACAGGGAGAATAAATGGTATTACCAGCACCACTGACACCAATTTGTACCAGATCACTGGTTTATGGAAGGATTATGGGTAACATGGCACACAGTGGGTTACTCTGGTGGCCTGGCAAAAAGCACACAGTGTACATAAACAGTTTCCCCACATAACATATGCAGGATCTTGTGTTGCATTCAATATCACTCCTAAGCACACAGCACAATCTACTTTCACTTTTTCTCCTCCTAGCCATAGAGAGCAGGCATATCTTGTCTTTTATTACTCACTGAAACCCCCTGCAGGCTGGAGGTGGTATATGAGGAGGCTTGGTGTATATGTTCATTACAATACACATCACATCCTGTGTAGCAGACAGAAACTTTTTTTGGATTAAACTTCCTTTCACATGGAGCAGACCCAGGGGTATGGTTCAACCTCCCATTTTGACCATACCATGGTGAAATAGGGATCTCAGCTCTGTAAGTAAGTTTAAGTATTCTGTATATTTTGTGTTGTACCTAATATAAGTCTATAAGTGCTATACTTTATATACATTTACTGATGATTATTTAAATGGTAATAGTGAGATAGTACACACATACCTATATACCTTTCCTATATGTAATATACTATACCCCCACCTTATTGGTAGCTCCTAAAAAAACTATATCTCCTATGAAGATATAAATATATTTATATAATATAAGGGATATACATACATACATATACACAATAGAAGGACCGTGGAAGCACTTCTTAGGCTAAATTACAACTATATTTGGCAAAAGTGCAATTGATCTGGTCAAAAATTTATAAAAACAAAGAAAAGATAATCAATGCACATTCCTAGGCCCCATACAATTTCATATTATCTGCACGCTGGCATACATTACATTATAAATATATGTATATATAAGCACCTCTTGATTACATGTATGAAAACAAATCTGACAGCTTTTAAACACACTGTTTATTTAGCAATTGTTAGAATTTCAACCATTGTACCCCTAAATTGAAAATGCAAATTAGAAATATATATGTCATTTTAGAAATATTTGTTAAAGGGACAGTTCAGTGGAAATGATCAATATTTGTTAAATTGTTAGTTTGTGTAATGCCTTCTTAGTTATTCTACATATTCTCTCCCATTTTGAAAAATCAGTTGATTTCATACCCTTTGCTGTTCCCTGCTGTTGACATTAGTGAGCTGACATTTTAGGTTTTAACGGTTCTTCTTCTTCCCAGGATACACCACATGCTTGGGAATTTCCTAACAGTAATTTCTACTGATTGGCTGTTGGATGGGTCAAACATGCTCAGATCTCTACTGAGCAACTGAATCAACCCAGGCGCTGAGTCAAGGGCAAGACCATAACGGTCTCTACTAGGGGTCCTGCAAACAGGAAGTCAGTATTTCGGTTTTGCAGTTATTTATACACAGACAAAATGCTGAATTGGCAGATTAAGGTCATTGCGATGAAAAAATACTGCTTTTTTCTGAAAAGCATATGTATTTGCACTGAACTTCCCCTTTAATTTCTTTATTCATACCAGTATTACATCAAATTAGAAATAAGCTACAGATAGACTTAGTTTGCTTGCAAACTACTATGTTGCGGCCTGAAGGAAGAAGACAACCCTACAGGGCGAAGGGGTGTACCTATTGAGCATCAGGGACAGGTATGGTACCAAATAAGACAAAACTGGCTCAGGACACCCATGAATTAACTTGGCAGCAAAGCCATGACTTATTGTTATCAGCAATTATCAGTTATCAGTATCACTAATGTTTTTTTGGAAAGTGCAAGTACAAACTGAAGTAGACCTAATCTGACAGGATATGATTAAACTTAGAAACTGGGTAGGAGAGGTGGAGGACCGGGTCTCAACATTAGAGAACACAATCTCCCATTGACAGCAGATGTTACCATACTCTAGAACCAAGCACAAACCCTGATGATTAAATCAGATGAATGGAAAATCGTTTGTGGCATCAAAACTTTCGTTTATTTGAATTCCCTGAGGGAGTAGAGAGGGACTTTCTGTTCTTTTTTTAATGTCTTTAAACGATAGGGTACCAAACAGCCAGAAGGCCGGGGGGGGGGGGGCTCCCCTGCACATGCCAGAAAACTCTCAGAGGACAATCAAGCATCCGACTTTCATCCGACCTGACTTTCCCCCCCCACAAACCAACTGTCAAGCCTGCACACAGCATACAGCATTCCAACTGTCAAAACTCTGTCACCATTCAAGCTACAGTAAAACTACTCACAGAAGAAAAGTTTTTGAGAGCAAGGAACTTGATTGACAGCTGAAATATAATAAGTTTTAGATTGGATATCTAAAGAAATAGGGGGCAGATCAACAAAGAAATGATACAGTGGTGGTTGGGAAGAATTATAGTTTCCAGTTATGGTCAATTTAAAAATATCCTATTTTTCAGTATAGATACCCTTTAAGAGATGTTAGGAATAATATGTTGTTCACTATAGCTAAGCAAATCCTATATACTAAAACAGACCTGTCGATATGCACGGACCCTGGACCCATCTGCGTGCGCCATGACATCATCAAAATGCCACCCACAACCAGTTCCACTGTAGGACCAGGGAAATCATCTAACCACCGGAAGGGAGGATCGTGGCGCTGGTATGTGTGCACGGGGGGTGAAGGTGAATGCGTGGGGGGTGCGTGCATGGGGGGGGGTGGAGAGCGCTCGCTGCAGGATTCTCTAGTTCATTTTAAACTCATAACATGGTATGTCATCGGAATGAACAACCCACTAAAACATACTGTACATTATTAGTGTTTCATTTTTTAATTTAATATAAACCTGACATAATATTTCTACAGGAAATTCACCTTACGTCTGACCATAAAAGATGGATACCTCTACGGTATTATTTCAGAAAATATTTAGACACTGAAAAGTGCAGACTAAAACAAACGAATTGAAATAGAATTGAGTTAAAATAGAATCCTTTCTATATTAATCAATGTATATAACACTCCACTAGGTAACAGGCACCAACACCAATATTAGATTTTCCAATGAGGTTCCTGCAAGTAAGAGTAATTTGTGCCAGGGATTTCAATAATGTATTGGATAAAATGTTAGATCGATTGTTAAACACCCAGTAACAATAAAAAGCCTACTTAACACCATTGACTATGTTGGTAGAAGAAATGCTCTAGCTCGATATATGGAGGCATAGATATCCTCACTGCAAGAAATACACATGCTATTAAACTACACATCATACACACCCCCGCATTGATATTTATCTTTGTAAACAGATCACTAGGCCCTAAGGTCCAGGGTATCGAGAATCTCCCTAGAAAAATATCTGATTATTCCCCAGTACTACCACCAACTAATGTTTGGCATGGTGGTGGGAGAGGACAAAAACAAATGGAGGTTCCACCCATTCTGGATTAGTCCATTTCCGAACACTGATGGGATATTGGAACAGATTAATATATATTGTGAGGTGCAAACTTGTGAATCCTTTTAAAATATTACAATGTGATTGCTTTAAAGTATTTTTGCGGGGGAATATTACATTCTACTGTAGCTTATGGTACATAAAAAAAACAGCATGTCAGGATGAAGAAAACAGGCAGAGTCGTGATATAGCCAGTGCCCAACTCTAGAAACACAACAAGCATGGTTGATTTTAAAACAGCAATAAAATATAATGTTGAAAGAGAAAGCCTGTAGAAAACGCTTGTTCCAGAGACAGTGAGCCTTTGAAAGTGGCAACCAATCAGCCAAAATGTAAGCGGCATTGGTAAAAAAACAACACAAAACACAATACTTGAAATACACAATCCAATAAAATGTCAAGGTTCTAACACCCCTAATATGCTACATACATTTTATGACTTTTACAAAGAATTATACCAATCCAAGAATAATCAACTCCCAGAGCCAATTCTTGACTATTTAGCTGACATGACATGCCCACAATTGACACACATAAACAGGCTTTAGATAAAGATATTACTGTGGAGGTGATTACAGAAGCCCCTGGAGATTTGCATTCGGGCAAAGTCCCAGGTACGGATGGGCTACCAATTTACATCTATAAAAGATACTGGAATGTACTAGCACCTTCTACACCTATATAAAGGGTCAACAATACAAGGACATTACCTTACTGCTTTAATGAAGCAAGCATTATAGTGTTACCAAAGCCAGGGAAGGTACTTACCGACTGTAGCTCATATCGGCCTATTTCCTAAAGGAGTAGTTAACTGGAAAAGTGAACTATTCCTTTAATGCATTGATTAAAGACCGGGAGGTTAAGGAGCTATTTCTTACCTTCCGTCTTTAATCAATACCTGTGGAGCCAGAACTGAAGATAGAAGAAACTTACCTTTCACACGATCCTCCGATGCCACACTGACAGGCCCTGACCACTTCCTGGTTCTGATTAAATTTATATATAGTGGGAAATCCGGCCCTGAATGACAGTATATACCATCACTGCAATCAGACTGCTGGGAAGATCTAGCTGAGACACATATCCTAGTATTCACAGCAGGTAATAAATCAACTCATACAATTTTTCACCCTCCATCAGGAATACATAACTCCCAGAACATTATAACATGTAGAGGGGGCTGATGTCTTCTCTCCCAAATGTTAACAAACAAATGTAGATTCATGAAACTTAATATGGACATGCCCACCAATACAGTCTGTAAGATTCCGTCTGTCATCTTTAATAGATTGGTACTGCATCTACCCAGCTTTGAGGGCTGCTAGTTTGGTTTCTTAAAATGAGATATTGTCCTTGTTCATAGAGAAATATAGTATTTGTTTACCTCATCCCTTTCTGGCAGTTGCTTAAGGAGTTCAGAGAGTTTCTCAGAGCTGTATTCATCTGCTTTACCTCTCCTTATATCTTCAACAATCTGTGCAGCTGAACTGTGAAGAGAAAGATGTATACATTGATAATACAGGGTTATGGTTATACAGTTTGCAAGTGGGTCATGGTTTATTTCCATCCACTTCACCAACTGAAATGTACACATAGGGAATCAGCTTTCTTTCCCACGTTCAGCAATTTTTTGAAAATCTAACATTTTTTTTACAGGGAGCCTACATTCAGTAATATAGGTTCTGTATGCCCCTTATTCTCTAACTATAAACTGGGGACTGTCAGAAAAGTTTAGTGACAATTTCAGAAAGTCATTGGCTAATGTTGTATGGCATTTATAACATTCCTATGGCCATTATGTGGTAAAACACACATATTTACTCTTAGCATAATGAATTCTGACGTAAGGTACTTGAAAGTGCAGCTTTTGTTACAAAGCCATAGAAACAAGTCACCTCTTGACCTACAGCATATCTGGGAAAACCTATTCTTAGCACCCTTTCACTTGGTTTCAAATAAACGGCAATTAAAAAAACTATACACCTTATTTGTAAGTAATGTGTAAATTTGATTTGATAGTAAATATGCCCTGTTTATATAAGCAGGGTTTATCTTCCATCTATTTAACTCAAGAATGTTCAGTTTAACAAAGCATATTGTCTTGTGTCTTCTCAGAACTCTCTGCATATTTGCATATAAGTAGCAACTCCCAAACTGACGTCAAAAAAATATTCTTACAATTGAATGATGTGTCAATAGAATTGCAAGCTATGCCCAATATAAAATGAACAAACGTTACAAATATTGAGCTGGTGCAAAAGTTTGTCTGTAACTAGAATTCGAGTAGTGCTGGCTTTACTTATAACTGACCTAGTAGTTGAGATAAGTAAGTTGAGCTACTGCAAAGAGTGTACCTGAGCTCCCTCTCACTGCCCACCTTTCCTGCAGGGTTATTGTAGACAACTCATTAAGTGACACAGTTGAGCAGCCTAATACTGTTTTAAAAGATCCGGGCCACCTTGGGATTGCTTTGGCACCGCATTTTTTCAGAAGAATCTGTGAGCTCTAAATACATTTCATAAGGTCATATTCAAGAAAGTGAATTAATCTAGGGGGGAATATCTATTTGGCAAATTGGAGAATGATTAAAGGGAAACTATAATGCTTATAAAGTTTTTTCAAAAACAGTTAAAATAAAAAGTAACTGGGCCAGGGAGGTAGGATTGGTGCTTTTGACCTCTCAATATCTTTTCTATGAGGAGCAGCAGGACAAAGAAAACTGCTTCTGACAGTCTTCCTGAATGCTTCAGCACTATCTTTAATATAGAATGGCTCAGGGCCATAACCTGGCAGATGAAAACTGTATTAACTGTAGCTCCTCAACAAAACAATATTGGGAGGTGGGAATAATCAATCCTATCTCCTTACCCCAGGTGCTTTTCATTTTAAAAAGTACAGTATACAGTATAGTTGTCCTTTAAGAAGTGTAGGCAATTTTGTCATTTTTTAATTAAACCATGAGAACATATAGGTTTTACACGGAGTCAATAGAATTTTAATAGTTTAAACCATTGGTTAAAAATTAACTGAATAATGGTCTTGAAATCAAAATGCTATTTGTGCTCCCTGGTACTGAAGACTGTCCATCTTCCATGCTTGTAGAAAATTGATCAGTAAAAGTTTGATCTCGGGATCTGAAAGATACAGCATGAGGGCTTTTCTTTTTCCCTAAAGTAAATTACATTCTGAATAGCACCCTGCATTTGTAGTATATTATGCCGGATAGGGATGGAATTTTGTGGGTTGTAAAGCTGGGTACACACAATATCAATCTCTGAAAAATGACAGGAACACCGACAGGTTTCCTACAACCAAGGCCGACTCCCTATACTTTCGTACAGTGGGCCAACCATGGACGAGGGAAGTTTTCTGAACGCAACGAGCAATCCTGATACCGATGGTGAACGCTCATCAGCGTTGAGAACACTCATTCATGCGGTAAACAATTCCGTCCCTTTCTTGTTCATGTGTGTATGCAGCTTAAAGGATAACTATTGCCTCAATGCATTTTTTTAAAAAATTGCTTTAAAAGAGTGAAGGTATGCAGCCCTTCTCATAATTTCCCCCCCCCCCTGATTTCGAGCCTCTCTCTGCCTTCAATTAGCCATGCTGTGAAGGGAGCATAACAATTCCGCCTCTAACTGTCACTCAAAGCTAGCAAGCGATAAAACACTCCTCCACCCACCCTTGATCAGCTTGATTATGTAGGCTGTATCCTTGCAACAGGACATTTCAAGTTTGACTGGCAGAGGAGGAGGAGAGAGGTTGTAACAGATATTCCCACCAGCCAATGATAAGTGTTTTAGCACTCATCTTTGCTGTGTGATATCTAAGGGAGGGCAGCATGGCTGTAAACGTGAGTAAGTGATTTCAGCTGCTGGAAGTGTGTACATGTAATGGGGTGATATTTTTTTTATATTGTTTTCCTTTAAGTTTTAGCAAAACTTTGTCAGTCTGCTCTACAATTGTATTTTATACTAACTGCTACTAGTTAAAACACCATGAATGTCAGGATTGTCTAAGATTTTTGCTGATTGAGGTTCAATACACAAGGCATACATAAGCAAGGAAAGAGTGCAGCCCTGTCTAGTTGGAAAATGTACTTTTGGGCATTAAAGGGACAGTTCAGTGGAAATTATTAATATTTGTTAAATTGTTAGTATGTGTAATTTCTTTTTAGTTATTCTACATATTCTCTCCCATTTTGAAAAATCAGTTGATTTCCCACCCTTTGCTGTTCTCTGCTGATGACATTAGTGAGCTGACATTTCAGGTTCTAACAGTTCTTCTTCTTCCCAGGATGCACCACATCCTTGGAATGTTCCTAACAGTTATTTCTACTGATTGGCTGTTGGGATGGGTCAAAGATGCTCAGATCTCTACTGACCAACTGAATCAACCCAGGCACTGGGTCAAGGGCAAGACCATAACGGTCTCTACTAGGGGTCCTGCAAACAGGAAGTCAGTATTTCGGTTGCATTAATTTATACACAGACACAATGCTGAATTGGCAGATAAAGGTCATTGGGATGAAAAAATACTGCTCTTTTTTCTCAAAAGTACATGTATTTGCACTAAACTTCCCCTTTATAGTTTCCATTTAAAATTGTGAGGTATTATGGAAACTGTTATTTTTAATATTCTTAATTGTCTGTTGGTACCAGCCCCACTCAGCTAATCATAATGCCTGAAGAAAGGTGTGGTCAAACTAGCAAACAGAAGGCACATGACAGGTGAAATAAATTATCTGTAACATTATTAGCTCTGTGCCCATGCGGTTTCTGCATTTAATATTTCAATATATATTTATGATTGGGAGCATACATCAACAGAAAAATACCAGCAGTTTGTGAAACATATTACACATATTACTTGATTAACAAGGATAGAAACAAAAAAGTGACAGATAACCTTAAAATATTTACCTTTTAAACTGTTTAAGAAAAATACTAATATTCATGCTTCTTCTGGAATCCAGGAGAAATATCTACAAGATAAAATGATTAAACATCTTTAAACATTATTATTACTCTGTTAACTCCCTGCCCTCATATTATTTATTTCATGCACCAGTCTGCCCACAAAGAACTCCTTTTTAAAGGGCATGTTTTTGGAGGGCTGCAGGTTTCCTATGCTAGGAGTAACCCAGTAGGCTTGTTCCGTGTTATTTGAGGTATGTTTAACGATACTCTAGTTTGTCAAGTCTGCATTGTACAGAGATATGCTGTGTTATTACTGGCAGGTTTTTCTTAAATTATATGATTATTACAAAGATAAAAATTCATGGATGAATAGCTTTAGTGTAATAACAAATTATAGGTGTGTCTCTATATATAGGAGACAAGAAAGAAAATTATAAGACAAGTTTTACTCTCATGGCAAACAGAACAAATTCCTAGTTCTGTATTCCCTCTTAAACAAACATTATTTTTCAAATAAAGTAAAATCTGGGTATGAAACACCACTTTGCAGCCATAAACAGGAAGATGAGCTGCAGCTGTGATACAATTCCAGGCCTCCGAGGCCAGTTTTTTCAACTGTGCACCATAGTTGCATTTTTTTTTTCATAGTTGCTGTGAGACAGAGGTGTGAAGCTAAATTGTGATCATCAGTATATGTCACCCTAATTACCTTTTAGTCGCGTATTACCCTAAATATATAATTAAAAAATAAATTTAATATACATATCTGCATGCTGACAATATATGCTGCCACAGTATGAAAAGAGACACTGTCCTAGGCATAATTTTCTTTATACTACTAGAGAAATAGAATCATCTGATAAAGCTATTCGAATCACTCCTAAACACATACATGTAAACACTTAATGATATCAACAAAGAAATAAGTAGCTACAAACCCTTTAGTAAGATGTTCTGCTGAATTCTTGTTTTCATTTATTGTGACAGTTTCCTTACATTAATCTGTTCACAATAAAAATCTAATTCCACAAGCCCATCAAGAATACTGGATACTTGGCAAGCCACTAACTATTCACACAGGCAGGCTAAATGGGTCAACTGCTCTTTTTTAGGCTATCAAGTTTTTGTTTGTGTACAACAAACTTGTCTATTATTCTAGCTATTGGCACAGAGAGCACCATTTGCTTTTGTTTTTCATTTGCTTTTTTCCAAGTTTTTTTCATTCTATCTTTCTATGAAGAAACTGCAATCTTTGTTCCAATTGCAGTCACTGAGATTAAAGTGTATCTATAGTGGGAAAATGTACTTTTTCTTTTCTTTCTATGTGTTCTATAATTCCCCCAGAGTACCTTTATTTTCATCCTCTGTCCCGAGATATATAAGTTAAAAGAAGTCAAGATTTCAATACACCACTCCTGTTTGAGCTGCCAATCAAATCCCCTAACAGCAGGAGAATGAAGCAGCTTTCACCAAAAGGGAAATTGGGTTAAAGTGATGTCAGGACCTGGGTCTCTCCTAACCCACCCCTCCCACTTCAACAGAGACATTTGCTCTCTACAGGCTTGCATACCGAGGTTTTGGGGTTTCGTTTAAAAAGGTTAGAGAGAAGTGTAGGAGGATTAATGCACATGAGCAGCTTATTTCACAGGCTTGGTTCACAGCCGGACTATATGAATGGGGGAATGACGAAAGAGGGGAGGGGGAGTGGGGAGCTCTGCAGTAAATCAGACTGTGTGCAAACACGTAGCCACAGAGGCAGGTGGGAATAAGGCAGCATACACTAACCTTTTTTTATGCCTGGATTAGAACAATGTATACATTTCACTATAGTTCAATTAAACTGTAAATAACTGACTGGGTGAGTTATTTATTTTTACATTTTCTTTGTATCTTCTCTTGTTTCTGGTTCTGTTTTTCAAATCCATTATAAAATGAAAAAATGCAAAGTTGTCAAAGTTTGGCTGATTTCTGTGCAGATAACACTATGTAATAAGCCAGAGGCAACACTGAATTGGCAGCACTATTTCTGAGATTCCACCTGACAATCAAAAAAGATGCTTGCAGCTTTTCTTGATATAGAAAAATACATTCACGCGTACTACGCCAACCCTCTTAACCAGTTGGACAAGTAATCTAAAAAAGGTACAAAAAGGCCTCAATGTTTGTACCATTTATGACAACCCACGAGGAGAGTGAATGTAGAGACATAAGTGTTACTGACCCTTCTCTCCCAGCTTATCAATATCCCTGTCTGCCCACCAACCCACTGTTGTTATCTTTTCATTCATTTTATTGAATACTGATGCATATATTTAAAATACAGCAATAAATCGCATAGATATTAACAAAGTACTAAATACTAAACATCAGTAGATTTTTTAAAGGGCATGTCCACCCTTCCAAAAAAAATATTGTGTTATATGCAGATTTGTTTCAAAAACAACTGACTAAATAGGATGATGGTTTCTTTGAAGACAGCAGTGCTATTAGTGTAAAAATGCTAAGAGAAGGGTAATGGAGGGTTTTGTCAGCATCTGCTCTGGTAAACTTGTTTAGAAAACCAAATAAAGTACACATTAAAGGACATTTCTTATTTATTCACCTTAAAGACGTATGTACAGACGTATGATTCTGTCCACGACCCGCAAGCTCGATCACGACTGATACATGCGGCGAACGGCTATTTTGGATGATAATCGCGCATGTGTATATGTTCGGTCAGGGGTTGTTCGTTAATCCGCCATTCGATGCGTGTTTCAGTCTGGGTCGGGGGTCGTGGACAAAATTGTACGTCTGTACAAAGTTTTAGTCTTTCTCCTAACTTTAAAATTTGTATTTCCTTTGTTTATTTTTTCCTGTGATTTGTAATTAGCAGATTTTATAACTATTTCTAGTCTTATGCAGGATACACACATCTTTGGTAAATGTGAGTAAAATGGAAGCTGGGTTTTGGGGTGCTCTGTTACATTTTCAATCAAAAAATTTTGCAGGAGGTGTGGACATGCCATTTAAATCAGTTTTTAAGGTGGAGACCTCCTGCCCTTAGCCTATAATACTGCACAATGTAGTATCATCAGCAAACACAGAGATTGTATTTACAATGCTCAATATTAGGCCAGGTTAAAGAGAACCGGACCTAAGACAGACCCCTGAGGAACAACACAATAATATGCAACAGCCTTTTGCTTTACCAGGGATTCCTATTCTGTAATTCTGGAAAAAGGGGGATGCTAAAAAAGGTCTCATATATTGGCATTAAACTTGGGGTGTTGAATGGCTTTATACTTATATCTACCAGTACTATTAGGATGGGTAACTAGCAGAGAGCTTGCATATAGCCTGCAGATACTGTAAAATAGTTTGTTAAGGAGCTTTTATTAAAAACTTACCTTGTTTAAAATGGAATCACCCAACGACGTGGATCTACGTTCTATTAATGATTTTCCCTTCTTTTCTTCTTTTGGCTTGCCAAAAAGCTCCTCCATCCTTCTTGTATCAATTTGTACCTCCCCGTGAAATGTTTCCAAGCTCCATAGACTGGGTTTGCCCTTCACTTTTTCCAGTGGAATAGCGTCCCAATTAAAATTCCTTAAACGGGATCGTTGCTTGGTATCAAACATAAACAATGGGTTCCCGGGTATTATACTGTTACTCAGATTTGGGGGCGGTGGTGGAGGTGGTGGGGGGATGTTTACAGCTCCAAAAGGTTTCTGAGCCTGGTTGTCACTGGGCGGAGCAGGCAAATCATCATTTACATCTTTGGTTCCGATGTTCATGCTGATCAGCATTTCTCGGAGTGTGACCACTCCTTCCTTCAGGATCTAAACCAGGAAAAACAACAAAAGACATTTATCATATCAATTACCATGGCTTACTGAGCAGAGGATACCTGTGACTTCTGTCAGAAAAAGTGATAAACCACGAGTATGACACAACTTAGACAATATTGTTCTTCATACGAGTGGTGAGTGAATTGTAGAGGCAGTATAACTTAGAAGTAGCATATATTGCCACTATTTTCCTGATTCAACTCCCAAACACATATTTGTACTGTACCTAAAACTACTATCAGTCACCCTATAAAAAGTAACACACCCATGGCTGTATGGAAATATTGTTTGTGCCCTTTAGGGCATGTATATGTCTGTTAGAATAATGCATGCTGCTAACCACATGTATCTGCACTTTTTCAATATTTCTTCATTAAGTGCATGCCCCAATACATAAATACAATATACAAAACCTCACATATAAATCTTGCTTGCAGAGCGAGTGGGCATTCTGTTTTAATGGGGATGTTCTGTTTTTAAAAGTGACATTGAAGCGTTAATAAATGTAAGCGTTTAGTAACTGTGGTTTGCAGTCAGTGTGAATGTAATAAACAATCACTATTTTATTTTGGGGAGTTTGCCTAAGTGTTAGTAATTTAAATCACTTTTTTTCTTCTTAATGGTGGGGGTTTAGTAAAAACTTTAGAAAACCTTTAGGCACTGGGTTTTTTTAACAAAATAGTTGGTTGCATCTGTATTGTTACCTGTAAGGTGGGGGCTGGGAGAGAGAGAAAATAGCTCCTTTAGGCTGAGGCCCCATTACAACGCACCACTGCAATTCTGGTGCATTGTCGTGTGTTTTTTGCGCATTCAAATTTGTAATTTAACATTATAGAAACACATGGGTAAAAAAATGGTGCACGCAAAATGCAAACTGATGCGCAATCGCATCAAAAATCATGGGAATTTTTTTGCGATTTCCATTCTAACCAAAATCGCATGTGCAAATGCACAAAAAAACACGTTAGTGTGACCTAGCCCTTACCTCCCATTCTTCAATTAAACTGAATTAAGTCAAGTATATTTACCTTGCGAATGATCCACTGCAGCTCAGTTGAAAATTGCTGTCCGCTTCCTGGTTTACTATAGCGCATATCGCGCATGCGCTGCTATAGTGAAACTAAACCAGGAAGTGGTGGGGACTTGTCAACAAAGCCACGGTGGATCGTGCGTGAGGTAAATATACTTACCTTCATTCCTGGATCCTGGTCAAGTAATTGAAGAATGGAAGGTAAGGAATAGGTCCTTTACCTCCCGGTCTTGAATCACTACTTTTGTGTAAACTATTACTTTAAAAGTAAGGACCTTCAGGGTAGTATGTTCAGAAATAATACCGCAACCCCAAGCTACACCGGGGAGGCAACGGCAGCTTAGGAGTATTAATGCGTGACTAAGAGTTTGGCATAAGGTAATGGGGTAGGGAATTTTAGAGAACTGGGTTGACTTTTCCATCAGCTACAGGCTCTTCAGTAGGGATGGGTTGTACCTTAATGATGATGGTGTAGTTGTTTTATGGAAAAGATAGCTAGAAGGTTGGATATTTTAATCTAGGTATGAGGAAGGGTAATTTGGACTACACTGTAGCATATAGAGAGGTAAGGATTAGGGGGCTTTTAAATTAACGAAGGGAGTGGAGAGCATTGAGGATAGGGACAAGGATACTCCTTTAGAGTAAATAAGGGGGTCAAAATCAAAAAGATGAAATAGCTAGATGTATATATGATAAAGCTGGGTACACACATTACCAATAAAGGGCCAATTCAGTTGTTACTGATGGGATTGGCACTTTATCGGCAATACATGTACGTCTGTAACAAGCAGTTCCAATGCCGATGTAGAACATTACAAATGGAAAATTTTCCTGAGTCGCGATCAGCCCTTGTTCTTAAGTATAGGGAGTCGGTCGCGATCCTTGGCTGTATGGCAGTCATGAATGAACTCCCTATACTTCTGACTGTCCGTAGCCACATCTTTTAAAGATGTCAGACAGAATCTTTAAGATTCACAAATAGATAAAAGACTTTTAGCAAGCAGTGTTAAAAAGCAACAACTAGAGCTGGCAAGATATTATAGATATTATTAAGATATTAGCAGGGAGATTCAATAACAAATCTTATTGTTAAAATTGGTGCTAATTTTTGCCCAACCAATCAGATATTATTTAACATTTGAAAGCTGGTTGGTTGGGGCAAAATTAGCACCATTTTTAATGATAAGAACTTTTATTGAATAACCCTGTATATGTTTTATATATAAAGGTGGGAATAAATTCTAGGGAGAAAAATATTATTCTCCTTCTTTACAAGGGAATGGTAAGGGCTCATTTGGAATATACGGTGCAGTTTTGGAATCCTATATAAAAAAGGGATATTCTGGAAATGGACGGAGAAGGGCAACTAAAATAATAAAGGAAATTGAGGGGTTTGACCAATGCAGGAAGATTAGACAAGTTAGGGCTGTTTACATTGGAAAAACAAAGATTGTATTAATGTATTGTAAAAATACATTAATGTGCCATATAATAAACTTCAAAATTTGTGTAGAAGTGCACTCCCTCAGCACTAGCATGTGCTATATATGTTCTCAGTGGTGCTGGCATCCGGACATCCTGCCACGTCTCCAAGGTAAGTATCAAAGAAAGAAGTATTGGAACTGTACACACTTCAGCCAGTTGGGTCCTGAACCCATTTATTTAGTGGATAAACAACAGTTGTTTATCCACTAAATAAATGGGTTAAGGACCCAACTGACTGAAGTGTGCGGTTCCAATACTTCTTTCTTTGATCCATATAATAAACTGTCTAGGGCATTGTTCACCAATACGTAATTTCAGAGGACTTGTGGACATCTTTTAAGATTAGAAGAAAAGAAGTTTAATCTTCAGGTTAGGAAAGGTTTCTTTACAGTGAGAATGGTGGTGAAACTGTGGAACGGTCTTCCAGCAGATGTAGTGATGGCAAGTTCATTAAAAAGCTTTAAAGGGCATGTCCACCCCCAAAACTAGAATCCCCCCCACTAATGGCCCCACCATGTAGTGTAATAAAATCCTCCTCTGCCTCCTGTCTCGCCTCCGGGAGAAGTTTGGCATGCGCACAGCAGCACTTCCCCCTCACCCTCCCCCTACCATAGAAACCCTTGGCCATGTATTAGGGTTCCTTTCCCCAGCCCCAACGGCTAAAAAACATTTTTAAGAAAGTCCCCCGAACTCTACTTACCTCCCCTCTCTCCTCCGGCATTCTGAGAAGCCGGCAGCCACGTCCGTGATTGGCTGCCTCTCAGACAATCACGGAGGCGGCTGTCAGTCCCGCCCCCTGCTTGCAGTGTATTGCAAGCAGAAGGCCGGGCAGTGCGTTGGAGGAGAGAGGGAAGGTAAGTAAAGATCGGGGCACTTTCTTAAAATTATTTTATAGCGTTTGGGGCTGGGGGAAGGCATACTCTCATATGGGAAAAGTTTATTATAAGGGTGGACATGCCCTTTAAAGTGGGCTAGATAAATTTCTTAAACTAAAAATAATAGTTGGTCTGTGGATCCTTTACGATTTACATTTGGAGTCGGTAAGGAATTTTTTCCCCCCTATTCAGACATGTTTTTTTTCCCCCATCCCCCATATAGGGTCAATGAGTAGGCTTCCAAGGTTTGCACTAGATAGATGTCTTTCTGCAATCTCCATTACTAATATTTATATATGAGCTAAAAAGATGTGTGACATAACTGTTCATACTTTTTCTACAAAAAAGAATTGGACACCAGGTAGGTACACTGTGTGTACTATTTTGGAACTTATAACTGTTTTATATAAATAACAAAGAGAGAAACAGATGTCATGGCACTCTTATCAAAAGTTTATTTATACATAGGTATATCAAGGACAAGGCTCAAAAAGAAGGGGAATAAGAGGCAAAAGATGCTAGTTAATAAATACATGTATCATCACTGCACTCAAAGTGCCAGTGTGCAAGTTAAAGTGATATTGTGCAAAATAAAGTGCTACCTATCAACACACCATTAAAAGAAAACGAAACTGCTTCCCAACATGTAAACACATGCTCAATAAAGCTATAGTCAGCATGGTCAATATATCAGTAAATAATTACACTCATCTGATATTTAGTTGCAAATTCAAAGATTTTATGCGTAACACTGAAATATAGATATATCCTAATTCAGTGGTAGAGGTAAATGCACCCCACTACCCCCACACAGTCAGAGAAATGGGGGGGAGGAGGAAAAAGCACACGATACATATAGTAAGTATCTAAACATGGGAGCCAAGCAGAGCAACTAAATGCAAGTGTAAAGTACAAATATACAGAGGGGCAAATACTTATGTAGGTATGCCACAGGGTCCACAGGGAGCCACGACCATGTTGGGAGCAGAGCTGGACGCGTTTCGCCTGTTAACTACAGGCTTCTTCCGCAGCAGCTTGCAAAATTAATATTTTTGTAATTAAAAAAATATTAATTACACAAAATTAATATTTTTAATAAGTTATTAACTCTTTGTTATTTAATATGTATCTATTTATTGTCATTGAGCACCTTGCATACATATAGTATTCTATTGGATAAGAGTCACCTTTTTAGTATAGTACTAGTGCCCCTACACTTTTGTGCTAAATCTTATAACTGTTTTATACCCTTGATTGCAATAAGGGCATAAATAGAAGTTCTATAGGGTATCACTAAAGGGCAGAATTTTGTGTTTCTGTCCCTATATATCATTGATGTTCAACAAGTGTCACACGTTGACAGCCAAATATGTTGTAGCTCTATTAAAAATGCATTGTTACATTATAATTCGACAAAGTAATAAAAATGTCAGGCATACATAGAAGCCAAATAGTTCTTATCACCATTTACTGTCTTTCACCAGTGTGTGTTGTATTTTAAATCCAAAACTTTTTATATAGGAAAAACAGCAAAATGTTAGGACTACAAGAGCTCTAATATCTACTTTACATGGTGCAACCAGAATGAAAAATTCCATCAGGACTAGCATACTATATGCAGTGCATTAATTCTGGCTTGAGTCTACGTCTGTGTTTTAGGGCCTTTAGCACAGGGAAACTTCTAAATCTGAACTATTCTGCCACCTGAGGTGGAAGTGTCTGGTGTCCCTTTCCAACAATTCTGCCTCTCAATGCCCAATAAAAAAATAAAAAAAATTCGTATGAAAAACAGGCCCCCAGTTATTGCTATACTATTTAAAATACTATTTTATGATAGACATTCAAGTACAAAAAATTTTTTGTAAAAGAGCATGTACAAATACAGATAGCATATTCTTGATGCACACTACTTAACTAAGGTTCCATATGCACCTGTAATTATCTGAAATAGGACTTACTCACAACAAGAATGCAACAAAAATCTTTACTACTGCTTGTAATTACCAGTGAACCTTTGTCACTGTCTCTTCTGCAACAATTTAGTATGCCTGTAAAACCAGCCAGTGTTCATTTCTACAAGAAAATGGTTAGAATGGGCACACAATCCTTGAAACAAAGTTTTTTTTTTCTTACTTGAAAAACTTTGGATATGAATAAGAAACTGTTGTTTTGCAATAGGTAAACCGCTTTGGGACACTAAAAAAACACAGCAGACAGACATGTACATACCCCTGGCACATAGTTCAGTTGAATCCAGCCTGGCCCAAAATGGTTTTGGGCATACAAGTTGGCACCGAAGTCTGCTAAATAGCCATTTGAATAAGAAACTAGTGTTTTGAAATAGGTAAACCAGTTTTGGCGACTGAAAAAACACAGCAGACAGACATGTAAATACCCCTGTCACATAGTTCAGTTGAGCAGCAGAGGAGTCCATATCTGTATCTGCCTACTATTAAATGGTGGCTGTTATATTTATATAACCTACCCCTGTAGTGGATTTCTATGGGAGGAACTGTAAGATTATAGCCTTATAATCTTACAGTTCCAGGAGGAGAAGGAAACCAGAAGCCACAAAGGGGTAGGTTATAATAAATAATGCACCCTGAACTGTAAATTAAAGGGATATTATAAGTCACCTTGGAGTTCCGTGCCCTGTATAAAAGGTACTTGGCCTGTGGCCTTGTGCTTTTATATGGTCATAGAACCCCTCGGTGACTTCTAATATCCTTATAATTTACAGTTGGGTGTGCATTATCCACTATATAATTTACAGTTGGGGGTGCATTATCCACTATATTGTACTACTCCTCATTACTTGCTTGGGATCACCTATACAGCCTTAGAACAACCTTGCAGAATGTAAATTCAATGACTAATATATTCCCTGTAACATCCACTGCCTAGATACCCAATAAACATGTTATTAGGGTAATATTGCCCATTACAATGATTCTGACCTCTAGTGATGCTAAACTGAACCTCTCAATGAAACTAAAAAGGTAAAGGCTGCCAAGAAGGATTGTGGGAGTTGTAGTCTTTCCTACCTGTTACCCTGGCCGGTAAGAAGTGGGTTTAGTTATTGGTTGGGTCCACTGTGGGAATTCTCCTCAATCCCTCCTGCTTCATTTGGAAATTGGAATGGTCCAGTCCGTATATCCCATGTCTCTTTTGTTATTTCCCTTTCCGCCCGGTCCCTGTGTCAGTCAGTTCTGTCCCTTTATCTCCATCACACACATTAGTCTTTCCTTTATCGCCCCGTTCAACCTTCTCCCTCCGCCTTCCTATTCGCACTCCTGCTGCGCTGCACAGTAACACAGTGTTCAGTAACTTTCTCACTCACTAGGTCCCATCTGGCGCATGCGCACTAGCGGTGTCAAATTCCTTAGCAGTGTCCTGATGGGATTCTCGGTCCACCTGTGTGTAACGGAGTCTTAAAGGTACAGGGGAGGAAAGGGGACAGAGCAAGTTATTTGTAGGTACCAAACTGCTTGTGATGTGGGAATCAGACCTACAGGGTCCTCACTTATCCAATGGGAAATGGAGGAGCAGTCGGTAATGGCAGATTGATTGTACACCTTCTCCTGCTATGAATGGGGTATGGAGGGTGTTGCACTGAGGGTCTGGTATGGTGCAGTTACAGTGAAAGGTTGGGGTCCCCAGACTTTCTGAATAGGGGCATAGTTACAGATCCGTCAGACATTTTAACACATTACCATTAGTGTCTATCATAGTCAGTGACACTGATGGCGGATCAGGCGGAATATTGTAAATGTATATGGATAGGTCCCTATACTATAGTAAGGGGAGCCAGTAACATTGGACCGTGTGTGGGCGCAGCGAACGCCAATTTGATAGAATATACGTAAGACTGATCCTGTGTATTTGCAGCGATTGGTCTGCTTTACATATACTAATACACACATAATACTATACCACTAGGATTTGTTAATGTCCCTCTTCCTGCTCACTAAGCTCCATCACATTGGAGGGATACAGGAAGTACCTACCCTGCAAAATCCACCATTAAATAGGTACACTATTGAGAAACCCATTGCACAGAGCTTTGTCTAGATCAGGTTTGTAGGGGATTAAGGGAGGGAAAGAAGCAGAGACCATAATGAAATATTTTGGTGGGAAGGAGTCCCCATGGTCCAATCCCCCCAGTAACACAATCTCTTGGACCAGCCCTCCATTCACAGATGTGCAGCACTCTCAAAACTTCAGCATGTTTATTCATTGGGGTCTTTTAAATAAATGTGAATACAAATGATAAAGTATTAAGAATGCAGCTCACATCTGTGAATGGTCAGTCCCACCACCAGCTGTCTGACCCTCATCTACTTATTGGAGGAGTGAGAAGTAAGAGACAGGAAGTGTCCTGCAGCCAATGCAAGTTTCTCAATGATTGACCTAATTGAACAATAGATTAATCCACTGTTTAGATAGGTCTCCCTCACCACTACTCAATTAAAGGTTAAGTATCTGCTGGATGCTACTTATCGTACCATGACCAATGGTCAATAATCCAAGATATGATGAAATGATAGCATACCCCAGTCTTGCGCAAATTTGTTTATTTCCCATGTGTAACATTTCGGTATCCCATGATACCTTCATCAGACAACAATGAATACACATTGTGGTCTGGGGAAGGTATCGTATGATACTGAAACATTACACTTAAAATAAACACACAAGTTTTGCTCAAGTAAGGTGTGCGCTATCATTTCATCATATCTTGGATTATTGACCAACAGAATAGCTGTGGTACTCTGATGTCCAGATTCAGGTAAAAGGGTGTCTGTATAGGAGACTATTTTAATTTTAAATAAGTACAATTTGGAAATTCTCCATACAATAGAGGGTCAAAAACATGTTACTTTTAATTTATAAATCTGATTTAAATAAGATATCTCCACAACTAAGATATTTTAAGAAACTACATACTTGCATAATTTTATAAATTAAGTAAATTTTTCATTAAAAAAGCAGGTACATAGACTAAGCTGTTCTAATGGGTTTATTTCTTTTTTTCCTAAAATAATAAAACAGGCAAATTGAAGGATGAATTTCACAGAAAACGGCAATTAAAAGTTAAAATCCAACACAAATATGAAAGCCTAACCTCTCCTGATTAAAACATTGGTGGACAGAGAGACAAGAACTAAACCAAATGGGACAATCAATAAAGGCAATTACAAAAATAATTTCAGTTATTTCTGTATATTTGTAACAGCTTCCAGGTTTCAAAGTAAATACCCCTCAATCTTGGAAATGTAAACCTATATTTTTGAAACCTACTTACCTATGAAATGGTGCCATTATTCTATACATACAGAATTATCTCCCACATGTCTTGAAATGGTATGGCACATTCATGGATAAATAGATATACAGTAGGTATGGCTACCTGCTAACCGCAAAAGGGACCAATACAGAAAAAAAATTAACCATTTTGAACAGTATTTTTATTCAAATAAAAAAATCCTCAATTTCGCGCCCCCTCCCCTTATATATCTTTAGAACTTACAAACAAACATACTTATTTTTTATTGCAAGAAAAATCTGTAAACAGATTGAAAAATCGTTGTGATGCTAACTCTAAGACTATTGTGTGTAACTGCAGTTTTGTACACCTTGCTTATTTTGGTGATGTACTAAATTAAGCTCTGTGTACTAGGGATCCCTGAGATCGACATCTGGAATTGATATAAGTTAGCCTCTTCTATGTAAAAACTATTGTGTTTTTGTTAAGCCAGGAGAACCATTGTGCTGTTGTGGATGGCCCCCACTTACCCCATCCTAGTGGGTTTGAAAACATTAACAAGTTATATGCTCCTTTTTTAAGCTTAATCTATGTAAATCATGGATGTCCCTCATGGATGCGACGGTATCGGGGCTTTATCGGCACTGTGTTGATTTACCGAACAAGCGTGTGGCCGCAGATCTTATGTGTCATTTTTCAAAAATCTGTCCTGTGTGTACCTAGCTTTAATTAGCCAGGATATGGTCCCCTTGATTTGAACAACTTGGTGATACTTAGCTCCACTCTGTTTACTGGGTTGCCACCATAGATTATATCCTGTGCAAAAATCCTCTTTCAGGCAATTACTGTATAGTGTACGCTACAGTAGATACATATACCTCTCAGCTTCCCTTGGCTGCGATACCTTAAGTTAACTAGGTGACTTATGTTCTTCATTTCCTTACAGTTTTCTTCCCTATCCTTTTAATTTTATTTCTATTATGTGTACATTATAATTGTATCCCACAACTCTTTTTGGTTACTTTAAGCAAGAATGTAGACACTGTCATGGTTATTCAATAAAAGTTCTTATCATTTAAAATGGTGCTAATTTTGCCCCAACCAATCAGATGTTGGCTTTCAAATGTTAAATAAGATCTGATTCGTTGGGGCAAAATTAGCACCATTTTAAACGATAAGAACTTTTATTGACTCTCCCTGTGTATCTTGTTGAAATACTGATTTTATTTGTTTATTTAAACTGTTCCTTATTGTCCTACATTTTACATCTGATTCTGATCAATGCAACTGCTTTTGTTGAGACTTTAAGTAAATTCAGTAAAATGCAGTTACTCCCTTGGTGGAGGGCACCATTCAAAGAGGTGGATGAGGGATGTCTCAGTTGGGAAGGTAGCATCAGGGGAGACTTGCTAAAACCGTCCTTGCTCCAGACAGATCATTTGTTTGCATCCAGACATTAAGTCACAGATGGATGCACCCCAGGGGTGTTTGTTTTTAATGTGGTATTGAAAAAAAAATCTGTGTGCCTTTTATGTGGTAGTGACTTAGCTACAGGCAAAGACAATGTACAGAGTCTATTCTTCTATTTGTACATCGTCTAAACATGAGCCTTTGCTGGTATGTGCCATTGTATACATATTTTGATGGGGGGTTCTTTCCACAGGTTTTCCTGTCAAAGCCCAGTGTTTTAACATTGCCTAAAGCTGGGTACACACACTAACGATAAAGCCCCGATACCGTCGGATCATTATGTGTGTACGCTCGTTATGTGTGTACGCTCGTTTCCCGAACGAGCGTACGGCCGCCAAACGCTCGTTCTGGGAAAGGCCGAAAATTTCCATCGGCCGCACTAGACTCCCTATAGAGGAGTCTAGCGTGGCCGATGGAAACACACAGTCCCGAGCGTTCTCCCTATGAAGTTCAGGGAGAACGCTTGGGACTGTGTGTATGCAGATCTTTGAAAGATGGCAGACAGGATCTTGCAGATCCTGTCTGTCATCTTTCAGAAATCTGTACTGTGTGTACCTAGCATAACACTTTGCCAGTGATCAGAAGAAAGAATGCATTGCAGAAAAGCATCCTCCCATTAAAATCAATGTCTGGGGTGCATTTTATTAAGATGTTATTGCTCTGGGGGGATTTAACAAGAAATAAGGCAGTGAAATTGAATGTCTCCTCACATTGTTGCAGTTGCTTTTAAAATCATGCCATTACAATTAAATACAGTGCAAATAAATTGGATACATCATTATTTCTAATGAGAACATTTATGATGACCAATCAGTAAAAAAAATGATTGGGATAATTGGGTAACAAAGTGTGGCGACAAGTGAGAATCAATTCACAACTGGTTGATACATTTTATGAAAACCTTATGCATTTTCAGCTTTTAAATCATATGAACAAACTCTTTCAAATATGCTCACCTGTACTTGTAATCTTGTAAAGCGTGAAGATACAAAACTAACCGTGTTTTTTTTTTTTTTAGTCTTTGTTCTTTCCCGTTTTGGGTGCAGATTAGTATCATAATTTGTCATCTCTTTGTTAAAAGAAACACACATACATTCCCAGAATAATGAACATAGCAATTTATTACATGCCTGTCATGTAACTGGTAATCCCGAGTTGTCAAAGAGAACATTGGCTGCAGGCTGTGTCACTCCTGGCCTTGGCCTAATTCAAATTTTAAACAATAACATATTCCAGCCAGTCCTGTTTTTTTTTTGAGTTGGAGTATTGTATTGAGGACTCAGAATAGGGCAGACAAAATAGGAAATTTGAGTATTCAGATTTGGTGTTCCAAAGCAAAGTTTGGATGGGTTGGGTATATGGCTACAAAAGTCCATTCGGGGTATATTGGGAGGAACGCTGTAAGGTTGGATCTGCTGTTGATTATTACACAAAACAAACAGGTCAACTAATGTAAATAGGTTTGTACTGGTTTACCAACGCTTGTTAGGAAATGGGAAATTATCACAAAGTAAACATCACAAACCACAACAAAAGCATTCTTGAAACACCTGAAAATATAAAGTTTGTTTTTAAAAACAACATTTCAGTAGGGCAAGAAAAGGATTTTGTGGTAGAGTCTGTATACATTCTCCCCCTCAAAAAACAATTCACTTTTTTTTGTAGAGAATCAAACCCTGTATTCTTATGAATAAAGTTGAAAGATAGTCCTTCCCAAGCTTCAGAAATCTAATGGATTCTTTTCATTACTACAAACTGTAGTGGCTGGCATCCATAATTAAACTTTATGGCACTTCCTGACCGACAGTTCTACCAATCTGTATATTAATGGGTAGTCTATTGTTTCAGTGGCGTAACTACCACCACGGCCACCCCAACAGTCCACGATTATCTCCTGAAACCTCTGTAATCAAAAACAGCTGATCATGCATATGAAGTAAACATAAACGGTTAAAACCCGTAAACGGTTAGATTAATCTTCCGGATGTTTACCTCATACGTGCGATCAGTTGTTTAACAACAGCTGATTGTGGACCTCTGCGGAGGGGAGGAGGGTGAGTCAGGGACCTGGCCTCCAATCCCGCGGGGGGCCCAGGCCCCTGCAGTTATGCCCCTGTGTCCCTTGGAAGGAATCATTTACTGCTGATATTATATGAAAACATTTGATTACTTGATGTTGGCAAGTTTTAAAAAGTAGGGCTGGAGCTTACTGCTATAATCTTCACCCCTTCATAGGCAAACTGCCCCATGCAAGGAGAACTAAACCCTTTTTGAGGACATGTCCACCCCCCTTACCCCTCTCCACTGGAGGAAAATGTTCTATCTGTGTTGTCCCGGTTCTCCCCTTTCACGTAGCAGCTGTCAGTTAGGTGAGGACGGCTGCATCACAGCCAATAACTTAAGCTGCTTCCATAGTCTCCACCTGCACAAGCTCTATAAAACAATTGTTCCAAAGACAATTATCTGTACATCTCTACTTCGCTTTAAAGGGCATGTTCAGTCCAAAAAAACTTAAGCTATAAATGCAGAGGACCCCCCCCCCCAAACCCCAGTTTTGCATTATCAAGGCCCCTGAAGGGACTTACCTGACCCAGTCCCTCACCACTCCTCCTCTGCTCTGCGGCTGACAGCCACTCTACTACCTGGTCGCATATTAGGGGCATATTTATAAAGATGTTTTATTGGTGTAACCAGCATTTAGCATATGACATACAATGTATAATTCGTTCAGTGGTGATTATACTACAAAATGGCATTTGCATGGTTGTAGATTGTTGGGGTGCTTGTTGAACTTGAACAAGTGAACTATTTACATTTTGTTTTGTTGTCCATTGTCAGTGGTAATGGTCTTCGGAGAGTTCAGATGCCAGGTTCTCCGGTGCCTGGCATATGATACCGTGTTGTGTTTTAGGTGTGTAGGGGTTTAGGTCGGTTCTAGGTTGAGATTGTTAAGGCAATGACTGGTTTACTGTGTGAGGGGATTCCAGCGACACGTCCCAAATTTTATTGAACTTATCGGGGCAGTTTCTATGTTTATAGATTTGGAGGTAAGGCAAATCGTTGTTTATAAGCTTGATCCAAGTTTTGAGCTTAGGAGCCTTATTAGACATCCATCGTGTTTTGCGTGCATGGAATAAAGTGGCTTGTATTGGCCCAGATGTCTTCCTCCACCAGACCAAACAGACATATAGTTCAGGGGTGGGTTGGATGGTATGCAGCATCATTTCCTTCAGAAAGTGTGTGATGTTTAGCCAGAATTGGGAGATCTTAGGTCATTCCCAAATCCCAATCTGCATCTGAATGGTAGCATTTAGGTCAGGTTGAGGTATGTGTAGGGCTAATATGTTTCATTTGTTTGGGGGTATAGTAGGCTTGGTGTAGAACATTGAATTGAATAAATTTATTGTTGACTGCTGGGGATCTGTCCATTGTTCTGTTAGGGATTCAAACTGGATGGACCATTTGGATTTGATTAAGTTTGTAGTTGGTATCGATTTAGCTGAGATTAATATACTTTGGAGATGATGCCTCTCAGGCCTTGGGTGCATATTATTCCTATTATTGGATGTTTTGAGATTGTGATTTGGGAGGAGGGAAAGCTGACTCTTAGTGCGTGATGTAGTTGTAGGTAGCAGAAGTGTACTTTGTTTGGTAGGTTGAATGTTTCTTGAAGATTAATAAAGGGTAAGATTTTGTTATTTTTAATTAGGTCGCCAAGAGACTGGACGCCCCATTCCCTCCATTGTCTTTGTCCAGGGAGAGAGTGAAATACGGAGAGTGCTTTATTGCCCCAGAGAGGGGTGTGTTCCAGGTGTCCCAGTGTTTGTAAAAGATGGTTGGTGAGACGCCATATTCTGGCGGATTGTTTGTGGAGAACTGTGCCTGTTTCAATTAGATGTTTGGGGTCTGCTAGGTAGGCCATGAAAGAGCCGGTTAAATAGGATGTTATCATTAAATCCGATGTGTTAGGGGGATTTGCTGGGATTACCCAGCACTGTAAATGTTTGATCTGTGATGCCCAATAGTATAATTGTAAGTTAGGGAGGGTTAGTCCACCCAATGTCTTGGGAGCCTGTAGGGTAGTTATTTAAATTTTTACTCCTTTATTATTCCAAATAAAGGATAGGATAAGACTAATTAATTTAGTGGAAAATGATTTGGGTATATAGATTAGTCTGTGTTGGATGGTATATAGAATTTTGGGTAGTAGGAAGATTTTCACTAGTTGTGTTCTGCCCCATAGGTTTAATGGGAAGTTTCCATATTTGAGTTTTCTGTTTTGTGTAGTCTAATAGGTGGATTATGTTCAGGGGAAAAAATTGTTGAGGGGATTTTGTAATTTCTATGCCTAGATATTTAAAGTGGTGGACAATAGTGATTTGGATGGAAGAAGGGGTTTTGTGTGCTGGGAAGTTGTCTAATGGGTAGAGAGCGAGTATTTCCCAAATTCATTGATTAAATTAAAAACCGTGAGTAGAGAATTATTAGGGTTGCCGAGATATATTTTTAGGTCATCCACGTATAGTCCGAGACGTTCTTCTAGCTGACCCAGTTGAAATCCTTGTATAGCTCTGTTGTTACTTAGTGCTATAGCTAGTGGTTCAATAGCTAAAGAGAAAAGATACGGAGATAGAGTGCATCCCAGTCTAGTTTCTCTCTGTAGAGGGAAAGTTGATGAGAGTGTATAGTTAATTAGGAGTTGTGCTACTGGATTAGTATATAGTAGTTGTACCCATTTAGTGAAACGTTGTCCTATGCCGCAGCATTTGAGGACCTCCCATAGAAATGGCCATTCCACAGAATCAAATGCTTTGGAGGCATCGAGGGAAAGTATTATGCGTTCTTCTGTATTATCATAATTGACCTGCGATTGGATGAGTGTGCGGTGTATGTTGATGGTTGTTGATTTGGTGATCAGGAAGCTGGTCTGATCTGGGTGGATAATATCCAGTATAACTTTTTTGAGACAATGTTTTTTGAGGATTTTGGCTAATATTTTATAGTCTGATGTAAGTAGCGAGATTGGCCTATATGAGCTGCATTCTTGTGTATTTTTGCCTGGTTTGGGAAGCAGAACTACTGTGGCTTTAGAAAGTGTAGGAGTTAGGGAGTTAGTGTTGTGTGATTCATTGTACATATCTAAAAGTTGGGGGAGGAGATGTTCTGAATATTTTTTGTATAGTTCTATCGGTAGGCCATCAGGGCCCAGGGTTTTACCGCCAGGCATTTCTGCAATGGCTGATATTACTTCGGCAATGGATAAGGGGGCGTCCAGTGCAGCAGATTGTGAATGTGTTAGGGTAGGGAATTGCAGTTGGTCTAGGAACTGTTCTATGTCTTGTTGTGAATTTGTCAGTCGAGAAATGTAAAGGGTGCTGTAGCAATCTTTAAATGTGGATAGGATTTGTGGGGTCGTATGAACTAGGGTGCAGTTTGGAGTCAGAATGCTGACTGTGTTGTTTGTCTGGGTATGGTCTTTAATAAGAAAGGTCAGTAGTTTTGCTGAGTGGCCTCTGTTCATAAAGTAATTTTGTTTAATGAAGAATTGTTTGCGGTTTGCTTTTTCAAATTGCAAATTGTTGTATCTGTGTTGCTGATGGAGCCATGCGGATTGGTTGGAGGGTGTAGGGTGCATTATATATTCTTCCTCTGTTAGCATTAATTGTTTAGCTAGGGAGTCCTCGTGTTGTGTAGTTCGTTTAATGTATGAGCTAGTGGAGTGTAGGTGACCTCTGAGAAAGGCTTTAAGTGTTTCCCATATTCGTTTAGAATTAGTGTCTGATGCATTGTTGGTAAGATACACCTCTAGTTGTCCAGGAATTAGATCTGGTGTTGGAAACTGAGAAAGCCAGAAGGGATTGAATTCCCACGGGTTTGTTGAGGCTATTGAGTTATAGGGTTGTATGTGCTAATATGGGTGAGTGATAAGATATGCCCCGTGTTAAGTGCGTTATATATGTCATAAGAGGGGCAGTTTTTTGTTTAGGAATATATAATTAATTCTGGATAAGGAGTTGTGGGATAGGAAGTGACATGTTTGGATATCTTTGGCGCCAGATGTCTGCCCATTCAAGGGTAAGTGATGCGAAGTTGTTGCTATGGTTACGGTTGGATTGGGAGTCGGGGGTAGAGGCGTCTTTAAAGACTTTTTTTTTTTCTAAAATAGTACAATTTCTCTAGGGAACAAGATTACCAGCAATAGCACAGTCCATCGACCTGTGTATGGCCGGCTGTTTAATTGGCTGCCTGGAGATACTGTAGCAAAGTGGTCAGAAATTTTTCTGACAATTCCATCCACGATCATATTGTTTTGATAGATGGTGCAAGGTGACGAAATGCAATTGAACTCTCCGATCAAATTTTGATTAGGAAGTACCATGTGGCTGCACCATCTTACAGCAATCTAGTAAGTAAAGCCACCTCTAGTGTCAGCTATGTATGTTGTATTTAATATTTTGTTCAATATGGCTTGCACTGTCAAGTAAACCAATTAGCCTATTAGTAATATTTATTGTATGTATTTATGTATAGTTTATTTATAAAGCGCCACTTGGGGAGACAGCGCTGTACAGTAACAAAATACAGTAAAGTCATACAAGGGGGATAAATACACCGATAGTTCAGCACATAAATATAAATATATAAATAGAAGTGCTAGAGGTTATTCTTAGTAATCAACCAGTCATCAAGTGTATTATTTGTAGGTTTGTGCGAACCATACGTTAGCCTGTTAGGAATGAATTCCACCATGAAATGGTTAGATGCCACCCACGTGGGTTACATAAATATGGTATTATATTGGTAAGTCTATGATCACCAGATATCTTAGAGAAGTTTACATTTTAGAATCCCATGAAGGTTATATTTCAAGAAGGTGATGGTTTAAGAAACCAAAAAATGCTTTGTTTCCAAGTAAACAAGTTGTGTCTACTCACCTGTTGCATTAGGGAGTTTTTGTATGTTAATAAGTAACCAATGTATGTGTGTCCTTGGAAACTAAATAAGGATTTGTCGATCTATGGAAATGGTAAACAATTCCATTACCCATTGTTCCTGTTTACCCATGATCCTTTATTCCCCATGCTATTTTTCTAGGGAGTGAAAATACAACAGGGGTTCTGGTGATGCTAGATTTAACTATTAACCTTGACAAATATAAATGGATTCCAAACTGGCAGCTATAGTGAAGGGGACTGGATGTTTCAGGTACTATGGATGCTGCCTGTTTAGCCACTATAACCCTGCACCCAGTTTGGCAATCAAATCATTTTTATTTACAACACATCTAAACAAGTCCTGGTTCTGGTTCAGATATAGTTGGGTAAACCTAGAGTTTGGGTGCAGATGTTGGGGTATAATGCTGCCCATAGATTATATTATCAATAAAATGGTGTAATGTTGTAAATGAACGATTCAGGCCCTGGGAATGTCATCAGGTACATCTGCTGGGCAGCCTGGTATTTAGGTTGAATTAAATGGCAAGCCCACTTCTCAAATGAAAGTTTGAAATCACCTCAAACTCCCCCAAACAGCAATAACTCTTCCGGTTATTAGCTGCCAGTCATGTAAGCAGCCGTAAAACTGCAGCCCCCCTAAGATTGGTGTCCGGGCCCATAACACAAACCCCCTCCCTACCACATGTAATCAGCTGATGGCACGTACGAAGTAAAGATACCCGCAATCAGATATTTAAAAGTTTGGTACCGAACCAGCAAAAGGTTTAAACAGCAGATTGTGCGTATTTTTACTTCTTACACACAATCAGTTGTTTAAAAAGAGCTGTTCGTAGGGCTTCTGTCGCGGGATCTGAGGGGCCGATAGTTACGCCACTGCATGGAAGGGACAGTTTAAATCACCGCCAATGATTGAATGCTATTACTATATTACTTTAAAAGGCTGAGGGAAGGGGGAGAGGAACATTATACTCCATGATAGGCTAGTCCTACCACTGTCCACTTTCTAACTATTATGGTTTGGGGGGGTGGGGGGATTTGCGTAAATATATAATTTTTCATTTAAGGGATAAATATGCCCTTTAACATTCAATGTGGAATTCATCTAATATAAGGCCAGTACAGTATATGACTGGCCAGAACAACACCTTCATTTAATTCCCCCCTTGTTGCTAATTCTCAGTACGATATAAACTTTTTGGGCAATTAAGTGAGCCACAGGATTGTGTAGCACCTTGTAAAAATAAAAGGGTAGGTGTTGCTGATCCTAATGCATAAGAAAGAAACGCAATGAGGTAGTTCCCACATGCATGTATTTTTTTTAGTGAACACAAAGAATAGTTGTGCATGGTGCCTACTGTTCCCTATGCCCTTTACTAAACACAAAGTAGACATTAAGAACAGCTGGTATATTTTTCCTCTTTGATTTGATTCTGGGATTTCTTCTTTTTCACTCGGCCTAAAATGACCTATTTCTACTCCGATCCAGTGACAAGTTCAGTGAAGCGGGGGGGAACAGAGGTGCTTTCTCTACGAGGGAATCTGGCACAGAGAGGTAAGGATAATTTGAGAAACAACATATGATCCCACATTAAGGGAGGAAAAGACAAATACCCACTTTAAATGTGGAAGTATTAATAAAGAGCAGGCGTGGGAGTACATTTTCTAGGCAGGGTGGAACTGCCAAGTATTCTAATGCAAGAATGAAAACAGAAAGAATGGACAACATAATTCAGTGAAATAAAGGATCTGTGTTGGAGAAGAAAAATCCAGAAGAGAAATGCAGAATATTTTCAAGCTGCAACAATGTCTACGTCAACAAAAACCTACAGTGCTGCTCATCCTGAACACTTAGAACTTCCAACACAAATACCCAAATAATAACTTTTGTCAGTCTGGAAACTTTCAGACGTTTGGGGAAAGACTTGCAAGGATTAAGGTTAAAATATATTTAGAGTTCCAGGCTTTGCTTAATGGCAATATGCCTGTATATAATGACTCCTGCATGAATTGACAACCAGTCAATACAAATTGTCAAGGCAGAACTGCAACTCCCTGTCACTGTAAGGATACTTGCTAGTTAGGTCAAAGACCTGAGAAAGTGTATCTGTAAAAATGAATTATAGTCCATAATTAAAAGGTATCACCTTATCCTACAGTACATCTTTTTAGTATATATAAAGTATAGGGCTAATCACCACCATACACCTAACGATCACCTCTTTATACTTTAGTTTAGGGGTCTGACCATGACCAAGGTAAATTTTCCTTTCGTAAGGATCAGTTCTGATGCCAAAACAGAACAATGGTCATGGTACTGGAACTGCTTGTTACAGACTTACGCACTTTAGTGATAAAGGGCCAATATCTTTGGTACTGACAGTATTGCCCCTTTATCGCTAATGTATGTACCCTGCTTATGGCCCAGGGTCGCCAGATATATATATTTGAATGGGACAAATCTCAAGTCCTGCATTCAGGGCTCCAGCCAGCCCTCTTCTTTAACCCTCCCTGCCCCCTCTACAAACTGTTCTAGAATTGGCCACCACAAATGTGGCTCCCTCTATTGGATACTTTTTTACCATCAATGGAAAAAGGGAATAGACAGTTGTAGCTGTTGGTGAGGCCCCACTCTATGACCAATATGATAAACACCCACTCTGATGGACCTTCAACACATTCCCAGCTACTCTGGTTTAATTTAAGCTTGAAAAAGGACTCTGTGTTAGGCCAAAGCATGTTGTATTAAACAGCACTTGTGTTTCAGTAAATATACTGCGTGGTGTCCCCTTCTTCATAAAACTTTTTGTGGAATTGTCTCGGTCACTGTTGGGTACGGAGCAGTTAGAAGGTGAAAAATATACCAGGTACATCGGGTGGCACTTTACTGTGTGTATACTAATTCCAGTAACCAGCCTGTTAGGCAATCCCTGGCCAGTTTTCTAGCCAGTCCTCTAGACTGTATAAATATGAATGGATAGCAACTATCATTAACAGAATTCACACATTTTAGTTGTGTTGCATGTACAAAACATTATGTGCCACTGGCTTATAATGTCTGTGCAATCTGCACACTAATTATGGCTATTAGCCTTCAAAATAAAGTTGATTGCAAGTTAAATGCAAAATGTTGTCTCCCATTAATACATTTCGTTGTCAAATTTCAGTTTTTGAAACTTGGCAACATTGCACTGAACCCAAGTGTCACGTCCATTTCTAGTTCTATTAAGTCAAGAAAACTAACATTAAAAGTTGCAACTGGGAAAGCATCATACTAAAATGAATATCTAGATTTCTGTTACATACACAGAAAGTTTTTTCTCGTTTTCTTTTAACATTTGAAAAAGGAAATATTTTCCAGCACTGATCCCTGATACTTTCCAGCACTGATCCCTGTAAGCTGTGCTCATACATAAATGTGCACACAAAAAAATGTGATGCAATAAAGACTGTGTGGTATGTACCACACAGACATGTCATTTTTTTATATCTCCACAAACACTAGATAAAATTAGAGGGAACATTGATTTCACAGAAATATATTGCTTCGAGTGCATCTTACACAATCAAATGTATAACATAATAAATATACTAATTCATATGATAAACTAAGCATCTAGTTAAATAGTTAATATGTTACAAAAATTAAATGCATGAGATTTAAATTTGCCTTTATTGAGCTGAAGGATAGACTGGAATAACACAATCTGTGCCAATGCCAAGCACAACAATCCCCCAGCTCATTAACCAGTAAAAACACCCTGGGTACATTTACACAGTGACCTACTTATCTGTATAAGGGCTGGGAAGTGATGGTAAGGAAGCTCATATTGTGCAAGTGTACTCATCACTGGCCACTGGCCCTACTGGTTACACACATTTATGGTCTTTGTTCCCTGTGGAAGAAGACAGGCACCAGCTGTCTACTCCCGCAAAGCCTTTTAATAGCAGTCATTCTCACAATGCCCATCTCTTGCCTTAAAAATAGACAGCAATTAAATAACCTCTTTGTGCCAGTTCTGGGAAAGATTGATGGTCTTTATATGGTAGGAAAACTTGTGTGGTTCACCCAAACTCGAGTATACTTGCTTAAGCTAAGCTAAAGCCAAACTGCACTAAGCCGCTTCATTCACTGCAAGGTGACCTCATTCAATGAGCAGCCAATCATGAGGTACAACAGGCTGCCAAGCAATGAGGTCATTATAGCTAATTGTTCAGTCTGGCAGGAGATCAAGGGCAGCCTGTTCATGACTACCCACTTTGAGTATGATGTCATTCACTCATGAACAAAACAAAATCAGGAATGCTTGCGCTTTTGCTAAAATATTGTAAAGCAATTAGCATACTCTGAACTAATTTCTTTATATTTAGGACAAAATATCACTTGACTAAAGTCTAGTTAATAGAATAAAAATGAAAGTTTAGCAAATAATTTTATCATTATTTTTATGCATTCAGCAAATGTGCATTGAAATTTGGGAACATTTAGATTACGGTATCCATCTACATTTCCTTTTCATTGAGTCTTCCTATACTTTGTTTTGAAATATTCTATCTGTGTTTAATGGAACCCTTTAATTATTACATCAGTGAGATATACCCACATATTTTCAAACCCATTCAGAGTACTGGAGCAGTCCCAAAACATTGTTTTTTGTCTCTTGAAATAATTGTTAACATTATAACTTGCAGACTAATGTCCTATATCAGTTTGTTCCCTGCAGAGTCTGTGTTCATTTCTTCCCACTGAGGGTGTCATAAAATCACCATTTCACCAGAGGAACCCGAACTTTCACATAAACACACAGATGGAAATTTGTCAGCAATTTGTTAATCATATTCATTATTCAAGACTAATTTGGCTAATCATCTTTAAATGCCCATTATGTAGTTTATTTACATCCCTAATAAGATTGAATAGATAAAATCACCAGTGGTTGTTTTATCTTTTTCCACTGCTGTTTGAGTTTTTAAAGGACATGTTTACCCCTAAAATAAAAAATTATATTTAGGTAAATCACCCCTAAAAGGTTTGTGTATCCTCTTCATGCTCTTTTACAACTTCACACATGCCCAGAGGAGGCAGCTAGGGGAATAGCATTCAGACATTGGCTGTGACGTCATTTGTAACATCCCTGACTGACAGCTACTAACTGGAAGAACCAAGAAGCAGAAACAGAGGTAACAAACCATCAGGCAACATTACAGGTTAGACTTACATCTCTCATATGCCTAACTATTTCAGGTTTGGGGGGGGATTTACCTATATACAATCTTTTTCTTTTAGGGGTGAATTATTTTTCCACAATTGAGGTGCTGTTTAAGTGAATAAGTCAGCAAGCACAGATCTACCTTATGTGTGAGGCACCAGTAGGAAACTACAAACACACAGTTTAAGCACATACACTGCAGAGGGTAAGGCCTCTCATACAACAGACATCACTGACTGCTAAAATACAAGCGAGGTTCACCTAATAATGTTGCACCTCAATGTATCTCTGTACTTCTACCACTGTTTTGTGTGAATAACTGCTCAGGGCACAGTGATCCCGTCTTGCCATTGACTTCTGCTCCCAGAACTGCTCTTCACTCTGAGATACACAAGTATTTTGTAGTGATACAGTAGTTGGGAGTATGGAAGGGCCCATCTGGGGATAATATCATTCCTGAGGATAATGGTGAATGTGGCAGTAGTTAGGACAGTTGTTTATTTATTTTTTATAATGGGAATGTTATTACGTGCCTTGGAGACCAACAGATTTAGAAGGGCATTGGTGACACTGGCCAGCAATTGTAGAAGGAGAGGAACACAGACTCCAAAATGAGCATTAAGGGGGGAATCATGACAAATACTAAACTGATTTTACCTGTGTAAATCTCAATACATTTATACAATAAACAATACATTAAATTGTAGGACTGATTTTTATTCAATCTAGGACTGATTTTTATTCAATGTGAGAAGGATTTTAATTCAATGTAGGAATGATTTTAATTCAATGTAGGAATGATTTTTTTCAATATAGGACTGGTTTTAATTCAATTTAGGAATGAGTTTAATTCAATGTAGGAATGATTTTAATTCAATTTAGGAATGAGTTTAATTCAATGTAGGAATGATTTTTTTCAATGTAGGAATGATTTTAATTTAGTGTAGGACTGATTTTTATTTAACAAAGGACTGATTTTTAAACAGAGGTGACATTTTTTGAAAGAAAGTATAGAATGGTCTATTGGTTAAAATAGCCCCTTTAATATTTAATATTTTGTCTATAATTACAGCTTAAGAATTAAAATGATTCAAAAGTCTGCTAAGCAGTTTTAAGATGTTGTACTTTGTTTTTAAGGAAAATGTAATTATTTGTGTAATTAAAAAAAAAAAAAAGATAAAAGTTAATCATTTGTTTCTGTAAAAATTGATGATTTATTGGTATATACTGATTTTAAACAAATACATTTTAATACATTTATAGGAATTTGTCATACAATTTTGAATAATTTAAATCCTTCCACAATGAAAAATTACAAGGGTTAAAAAGTATATTTTACTTTCTCTTTGCCTTCATACTTGGCTACCTAGTGAAGATGAAACACATACATATGCTTGGCTGAAATTGTCTTATTTTTTGTATATTTTTTGCATCAACACATGCCAGTGTCAGGCCAGCGTGAGAATAGAGTTTAGTGCTTCAGGGACATCTCACATCTCAGCACGTATTGTCTCACTGTGTGCATTTAAATTAGGGCCATGGGGGAAGATCTGGCATTTTATTGGTTTGGTAGCCATAAAGTCTTTGGAAAGGTCATTACAAGGTAGCTAGACTTCCCTAACCAAAGCTAAACCTGTTTGCTTTGAAGTCTGGTCTGGGAATTCACGTCAACACAAAATTATAGAGTTATAAAATGCTGCAAAACAGGTGAACAGGTGTTTTAGTCTGTGTTATAGTCATCAGTTTACACCCTCCTTCAGTCACAATTTTAATTTATGTAGAAAAAGGTCAAGGGAACGGAAGGGGAACAACTATGCCACCTCAACCTGATTATCTCCAACACTTTAGAAGACTAAGCCAAAAGGACAAATAAAAACTAGTGGTAATTGAATATATATATTCCCCGGTTTATGGTGAGAAATGACAGACAAGCAGGAAGTTTGTGAGACCATTTAGTCACAGCTGAACTCACAGGCTTTTAAGGGCAAGTTCAAATTGTAAAGTTTATTTTATTTATTCTCTCTTAGAAAATTGTTCTTTTCACACTTTGTAGTCAGACAGTACAAACAGTGGGATTTAGGATTTGTAAGAACAACCCCTTCCTGTTACCTGCAGACTTTCTCTTCTCCCGTGTGGTTTCCTCCTTTTAAACCTATTAATTACCAAGCATACATTTTCCAGCACTAAGCTTTTTTGAGACACAAATTTCCAGATTAATTTTTAATTGAAGGGACGTTGCATCAAAATAATGAAATGTGGGAATATTGTCCCCATAGAGTTGTTTTTTGACCATCTAGATTATTTGACTGGGAAAAGTATTCTAGACCTTAGATTAGCGCTTCTCAAACCTTTTCTGACAGCGGCACATCTGTGTTCTCTATGTTGTAATTACCCATATTTTATGCACTTTACTGTTTATTTTTTAATCAAAGTTGGTTATTAACAATAGAGTGTCAAGTTATACTACATTGAGATTTTTGAAAAATGTAAAATATAGTGGTGAAAATAATTAGAAATTAAAATTTTGAGGCCCTCTGACTCTCTGATGGCACACCTGTGTGTCCCAGTACACCCTTTAATGAAATCCTGACTTAAATCGAAATATTCTCTGCTATATATACAGCCACTGTTATTATCTAGACTTCTTTTTGTACATTGGTCAAATATACATTTGCAGTCACACAGCACATTCGCACCACTCGAAAGACTGATTGAAGTTATTGCTTATGCCGGGGACACACAGTAAAGATTTATAAAATTCCATTGGAAGCTGTCAGTCATCATCATACACCCATACACACATTGCTGATGCGCTCCCTATACTTTGTATTGGAAGATTGTGGCCAGGGACCGATAGGAAGGCTTTTATTGGTATATTGTGTACCCAGCTTCACTTGTTTTTAACAGCCCACAAGTAGAGTTCACTGAAACAGGAAACTGGGCAGAGAAATATAATAAAACATACACATGAATGTTAGTGCATGCTAATTCATGAATACAATTGAGTACATTTACCCAGAGCTGCAATCACCCCGTGTAATTGTGTGTCTTTTGCGAAACTTTGCGCACTAACAGTTACTGCAACAGTTAGCATGTCTTTAACTCTGAAAATTGTCCAGCGGCTCTAGGTAAGTAGGTTTGGTTACAACAAAGCAAAAGGCAAGAGCTTCCATGAAATAAGAGACATGACCAGTGGACATCAGACAAGGAGACAAGATTGCATTATTCCCTTCATAGGAGATAAAAGTAAAGGGTAGAAATGACAACACTAGAGAAAACAAAAACAGTAGGAGAGGTTTAGGCAATTCTGCCTAAACCTGTATAAAATACAATTGTTTAACTAAACATTTCTTTGCTACTCCTGTACCCCTTCTGGCTTTGTGATGGGGCTAATAGGAAGACGCCCACTGCTGACAGACTGGTAGAGGTGGAGCGGACCAGAGCAGCGAAGGAAGGTTTAGGCAAATCATTCTGCAGATCTAAACCAAACCCAAGTATAAGGCAGTTTAGGCAGCTGTGAAACTTCAGGGGCCCAGGCCCCCATGCAGTTTTGGTGGCCGGCACTGCAATCAGCTGTTACGCAAAACCACGATCAAAAAATATGGTTACAAACGGTATTATTTTGGATTGTAAAAAATAGTTACTATCGGTTCTCAGTTTTGCTAAACCTAGAGAGGTTATTAGTTTTCAGGTAGATTTCTGAAATAGTCCATTCATTGAGAAATCTCCTCCAATTACATTGTAAAAAATGTTGTTTTTCTTCTTAGCAATATTGCAAAGATTTATCACTTCCTTTCCCAGTCAACAACAAAAATTCTTATGTGTGTTATTGTACATAGAGTACTGTAACCTATTGTCTGAACATTATCATTTACATCTTTAGTTTATCTTTAACTCTGATAATGTAAATTTTTTGGGCGGACTATCCAACTACCTATGTTACAGTTGTGAAAAATATCAAATGCCCACAATAATGGATTATTACTGAAATCCAGTACATAAGGACACTCATTAAACGAAAAACATTGTAATTGTTATTGTGCATTGTCAGTGTGGCCATTTGCTACGACCATCAGGGATTTGTCCCAGTTGACTGCTAGTGGTCAGTTTGAATCTTCCCATGCGTACCAAGCTTTAGAGTCACCATTCCCAAAAACCACAAATTAACAGAACCTCAGATTACAGCACACATAAATACTGTAAATACTAAAGTAGCAAACACATAACGTATATATTCGAATATAAGCCGAGGTTTTTAGGTTTTAAAATTAGCCTAAAAAGTAAACCTCGGCTTATATTCGGGTCAGAGTAAATTTACTCACATCAGTGAATCAGAGCATTTACCGGTACATTGCGGCCGACACTACTCGCACTGTCGCACGTGACTTCATGACGCTAATGACGTTGCGTGCGTGCATGCGTCGCATCTTACAGCCCATCATGCTCCTTCAGCTCAGTGGAGAGGAGACTGAGCGGTGCCTGCAGTCCTGCATCCGAAATAAGTGCTTGAGGAATCGGATTGCCCTGTCTGTCTGCTAGAGGACCCTGCTGCTGTAAAAATGTAAACTTATTTAGATTTTTACTTATATTATTTTATTCCTTTTACTTTATGTGATGGAGAAGTACTGGTCTGGCTGTTCTATCTTTATTGGGGGGAGAGAGGCTGTGTTGGTAAAACATTATCTTGCTGTTTTGTTTTTTTTTTTGCTGCAGTGTGTATTGCTAATTTCATTTGAGAACACTTTTACTACTTACAGGTTTCTGGTAGTTGTCATAATTTCTACCCTCGGCTTATACTCGAGTCAATCAGTGTCACTCATTTTTCAGGAAAAATAGGTTCCTCGGCTTATACTCGGATCGACCTATATTCGAGTATATAGGGTATTAACACCAACTGTTTGTTAGAACTTGACAGTTCCACAGTTTCACCGTTCTCACTGTAAAGAAGCCTTTCCTAACCTGAAGATGAAACTACTTTTCTTCCAACCTTAAAGGATGTCCACGAGTCCTCTGATATGACCTATTAGTGAACAATGCACCAGAGAGTGTATTGTATGGCCCATAAAGATATCTATATAAAGTGATCATATCCCCACGCAAACGTCGCTTCTGTAATGTAAACAGCCCTAACTTGTCTAACCTGCTTGCATAGTCAAGCCCCTCCATTCCCTTTATTATTTTAGTTGCCCTTCTCTGAACTGCTTCTATTTCCAAGATTTCCCTTTTGTAGATGGGAATCCAAAACTGCACCGCATATTCCAAATGAGTCTGTACCAGTGCCTTGTAATATTTTTCTCCCTTGAGTGGCTGCCTGGCATTGTTTGCTACAGCCAATTCTGTTTTCTACTAGAACCCCTAGATCCTTTTCCATTAGAAACTCAAAGAGTTAATTATGGTGTAGGTGGCACAAGGATTGTTAAACCCAAAATGCATCACCGGCATTTATCAAGATTAAATCCCATTTGCCATTCTGCTGCCTACTTTGACTATCTAAGTCAGTTTGCAGCAATTACACATCCTTTGAAGTTTCTAAAGCCCTGCATAGTTTAGTGTAATCAGCAAACACTGAGACCTTGCTCTCAATGCCCCCTTCTAAGTCATTTATAAACAGAATAAAAAGAAGCGGCCCCAGTACAGAACCCTGAGGCACTCCGCTTAAAACTTTAGCCCACATAGATGTAGTCCCATTGACCACCAATCTCTGTTTGCGAACCAATAACCAATTCTCTATCCATGTACAAATGTTTTTATCTGTACAGTACTCTGTTTATACATTAGTCGACTATGTGACACAGTATCAAAACCTTTAGCAAAATCCTAATATACCACATCCACTGCTATACCAGAATCTAAATTCTTACTCACTTCTTCATAAAAACAAGTAAATTTGTCTGACACAATCTATTTCTCATAAATCCATGCTGACTACTACTAATAAGATTAGTTCTAGAGACAAAGCCAAGTATATAATCCCTTAACAAAGCTTCCAGCACCTTCCCTATCACTAATGTTAAGCTCGGTACACACAGGACAGATTTTTGAAAAATGACAGACAGGATCTTGCATTCTGTCATTTTTCAAAGATCAGTGAACACACAGTCCCAAGCGTTCTACCTACGCATAGGGTGGACTTTCAGGACTGTGTGTTTCCCTTGACCGTGGCCTACTCCCCTATAGGGAGACTACCGCGGGTGAAGGAAATTTACTGTCTTTCCCGAACAGCCGCTTGGCTGAACCAAACGTTCGGTGGCTGCGTGCTTGTTTGGGAAAGTGGCCATACACAGTGCCAATAAAGCCCTGATCCAACGGTAAACTGTGTGTACCTAGCTTTAGGCTTACAGGTCAGTAGTTACCAGGCTGTGAACGACTACCTTTTTGAATATTGGTATAACGTTGTCTTTTTTCCCATACAGGGGCACATCACCAGACAAAAGTGAATCTGAAAAAGCAAAATCTAGAGGTCTAGATAAGACTGAACTAAGCTCTTATAAAGGAGAACTACAGAGGAAAAAGTACCTTAAAGGGCATGCCCACCTTAAATATAAACTTTTGATAAATTGTAGATCCTCCCTGCCCACCCCTAACCACCAAATTAGCTCTTTAAAAAAAATTATCAGAACTTTTTTCCATTTCCCTTTATACCTGAGCATTAAGCCAGTCAGGAGTGGACCTATTTTTTTTTTATACTTGTTCCCTAATTGAAACCACAGCACACACATTAAAGCAGTGTGCCTCTTTTCATTCTTATTATATACTGTATACTTCCCTGTTGTGGCACGGGTTCCTAGAGTGCACCTCTTATTGACTGGGTTTTTCACTCCTTTGTCTGGGCATGTGCTGTTTCTAGAAAAGTTTGTAGTTAATTTCTCCGGAGGGAAGAATCTCCTGAAATGTTAGACTTTAGAATTAAAAGAAGGTTCAATTTCTTTCTCTCATATATACACAAATAATCTTGCAAAGTTCATTGTTTATTAAATTTTACCGGACAGATTTATTAATAGTTAAATTTAAAGCTTTTTAGTTAAAAAGCAAAAAAACTTTTGCTAAGACATTTTTACTTTCCCCACAGAATTTTGAGAAAGTGAATGCTGTTTATTGTTACATACATTTTTTGTGAATATTAAACTATAAGTAAATAAGCAAATGTTAATCTACACTCCTATTATAAAGCATCATTAGCTCTCCGGCAATGCTCTTAGGCCCAAAGTTACACATTTGGAAATGGAAACTCCCAGTGTCAAGGGCATTTGGCTAACCTTGTGGTCTTGCCTTGTCCTTAGAAAGCATCCGGCCTCTATGATTAAAACTATGGGGATATGACTCCAGCCATTTGGCACTTGTCCATCTATAAAGATAAACTGGACAGGAATTAATATAGAAGTTCTGTAAAGCTGAGGCTTTGCAGTAAGTGAACATATGTACTAAATGCTCTGTACACTAAATGGGAATTTGGGAACTGTCTTAATTTATTTAAAGGTCCATTAAATCATCCATGTAAGAATTTGAAAAAAAACAATACTTGTTTTGTCTGACTTTCATGCTGAGCAAATATAATTTATTCCTGAGTCGCTTCCTTTAAATGTTATTATTAGGGATAGGCAACCATCCTTCTATCTGTAGGCTGAACTATTGACTTCTAATAGGAATACTGGAAAAACAGATATTTAATTGTCCTGGTATCTCTGGTTGTCTTTCTTGATACTTAAAGGATAAGTACACCATTAAAAAAAACTTTAAGAAGTTGTTTTAAAACTAAAGTTAAACACTTTTTTATCTCCCCCCCCCCCACCTCCCCAAAGCTTACCTTGCTGGTTTCCTCCTGGAGAAAGTCATCTGCAGCTCCATCCCGACGTGCATGACGACAGTACGTGACGTGATGTTTTTTTAAGCCCTGAGGGGTCACTACACATTTATTTTGGGCCAACCCCTGGATATTGTACTCCTCCTCTGGATATTGTACTCCTCCTCTGGATATTGTAACTCCGCTCCTCTGTATATTTGTACTTACTCCTCCTCTGGTAATGTACTCCTCCTCTGATAATGTACTCCCCTCTGGATTTGTACTCCTCCTCTGGATATTGTACTCCTCCTTTGGATATTGTACTCCTCCTCTGTATATTGTACTTACTCCTCCTCTGGATAATGTACTCCTCCTCTGGATAATGTACTCCTTCTCTGGATATTGTACTCCTCCTCTGTATATTGTACTCCTCCTCTGTATATTGTACTCCTCCATTCCTCCTCTGGATATTGTACTCCTCCTCTGGATATTGACTCCTCCTCTGGATATTGTACTCCTCCTCTGTATATTGTACTCCTCCTCTGTATATTGTACTCCTCCTCTGGATAATGTACTCCTCCTCTGTATATTGTACTCCTCCTCTGTATATTGTACTCCTCCTCTGTAATTGTACTCCTCCTCTAGATATTGTACTCCTCCTCTTTTGGATATTGTATCTCCTCCTCTGGATATTGTACTCCTCCTCTGGATATTGTACTCCTCCTTTGGATATTGTACTCCTCCTCTGTATATTGTACTTACTCCTCCTCTGGATAATGTACTCCTCCTCTGGATAATGTACTCCTCCTCTGGATAATGTACTCCTCCTCTGGATAATGTACTCCTCCTCTGGATATTGTACTCCTCCTCTGGATATTGTACTCAAATAAATGTAGCCATACTCCCTAAAATATTCTATGAGACCTTAAAAATTTTTTGGGACATATGCAACAAAGATACAAACCTCACAAACTCTCCATTTTTTGGGACATATGCAACAAAGATACAAACCTCACAAACTCTCCATAAAAAATCTCACCATTATTGAATACCCCATATTTCGCAATCAATTTCTCCCCAAAAAATCTTAATTTTTGTAAAAACAAGGGAATAAAGACAGCACAACACTGCCTTCATGCACCAAACAAGATCTAGAGGAGCTATATAAAAACATAAGAATCCGCGGACTACCCGAAGAGGTGACGGATCTAGACACCCACCTGACTCGCATGTTCTCACAGCTGCTGCCAGAGGAACCCCCGCAGACCTTGATACTGGACAGAGTCCATCGGGCCCTGCACTCAAAGTCAACTGTGAGTGACCCACCAAGAGATATTATCTGCAAATAAGGAAATGGTCATCTCGAAATGACCCATAGTTTAGCCACCCCCCCTCCCACAACCCACCTCCTCTTCCGTCTTGTTATACAAGCCACCCGCCAAAGCTAAAGGGCAAGTGAAATGATCTTACCACTGAGCCTTCACCGCTGGAGCTCTCTTCTCAGAGAGTAAAACTCCTTCAACAATTATGTAACGCACCCCAGGCATGGGTAAATGACCATTAGGGAGATAGCTGAGAAGCATAGTTATCCGGGAGGGAATATATATACAAAAAAGACAGATTCCTTATAGAACTTTGAAAGTGGACACCTAATCAGTGACATACATTGCAATATCAAGACAGACTGTAAATATGAATAATCCTTGGCTATACATGCTAAGATTATTAGTAAAATTCGACTTCCCAGAAAAATACATGACAATACTACTTAATCTATATAACGGTCCAAAAGCCAAAGTTAACAATATGGGATTTCTATCCCAAAACATAGATATTCAAAATGGAACTAGACAGGGATGCCCCCTATCCCCTCTTCTTTTTGCATTATGCATGGAACCACTTGCAGCGACAATAAGACAAACAACAGATATAAAAGGAATCATAGTAAAGAACAAAGAAACAAAAATGTCAATGTTCGCAGATGACACACTTTTATACCTGACATAACCATTAAACTCTATAGTATCATTATTCGATATAATACATAAATTTGGAAAAATTTCAGGATTCTTAGTTAATGACTCCAAATCAACAGCTTACGCAAATCCAGGGGTGTCTCTCTAATGAGGCAATATGAGCAAAATGCTCAGGGCAGCACACCTGATAAACATCAGAGAGGCGGCAGGCAGAGCTCACTTTAAATTTTTTTTAAGAAAAATGGCAGGAATTATGGTGTGGATAAATGTCTTTTTGAGGAATTGTATAAATACCGCTGTGATGTGCAGTTTAAAAAGACCAAATTTTTAACCACACCCATTTCTGGAAGCCACACACACCTAAGAGTGGTTTGCGGTGGCGCACTTCATGGGGCCTAGTGGTACATAAGGGCAGCATTCAAAAGTTTGGCTCATGTGGCAAAAACCCTAGAGACGCCCCTGCGCGAATCCGCGATTAACATTACTCCCCAACTTAAAGCTGAACTGCAGCTAAAATTTCACTTCAAATGGGCAACAAAATCCTTCAAGTACCTAAGGATACAAATAAGCCACAACATCGAAACACTATATACAAATAACTATGTAAAAATGACCACACATCTCAAATCCCTTTTAAACCAATGGACTCCATACACCATCTCACTGGGAGGAAGAATAAATGCAGTAAACATTACGCTTCTGCCAAAAAATACTATATTTATTCTGCTCATTACCAATCCAACTAAAGAAAAAAGACTTAGACCCTCTGCAAAAAGCTATTAGGAAATTCATCTGGCAAGACAAAAGACCAAGAATAAAATATGAATATCTGGCCAGACATAAAAACAAAGGGGTATTTGGTCTCCCAATTTTATACAACTATTACAAGGCAGCCAGGCTAGCCCAAATGGTAGTATAACAGAAGATGGTAGGACAAATTGGTAGATACAGAAAATTTGCTCTTAACCCCATACAGACTAGACACTATCACGTGGACAAACAGAAAAGACAGAAAAATAAATGTAGCCATACTCCCTAAAATATTCTATGAGACCTTAAAAAAATAAATGTAGCCATACTCCCTAAAATATTCTATGAGACCTTAAAATTTTTTTGGGACATATGCAACAAAGATACAAACCTCACAAACTCTCCAAGGTGCACAACGTTTTGGGGAACAAAATACCTTTGTCAGGTATACAACGTTTTGGGGACAAAATATCTTTTTCAGGTGTACAATGTTTTTGGGGACAAAATACCTTTGCCAGATGCATAATGTTTTGGAGACAATATACCTTTTAGCAGTGCACAGTGTTTGTGAGACATAATATCCTTGTCAGGTACAACATTTTGGGTACAAAATACCTTTGTAAAGTGCACAATGTTTTGGGGACAAAATACCTTTGTCAGGTGCACAATGTTTTGGGGACAAAATAACTTTGTAAATTGCACAATGTTTTGGGGACAAAATACCTTTGTCAAGTGCTCAGTGTTTTGGGGAAAAAATACCTTTGTCAGGTGCACAATGTTTTGGGGACAAAATATCCTTGTCAGGTGCACAACATTTTGGGGACAAAATAACTTTGTCAATTGCACGTTCTGGGTACAAACTACCTTTATCAAGTGCGCAATGTTTATGCGGGAAATCCCTTTGTTGGGTTTAAAATGATTTTTTTTTGTGTGTGTGGGGGGGGAACAATTTTTAGGTGCACAATGTTTTGGGGTAATATCCCTTTGTCAGATGATGACAGTGCCCCAAAACATTGTGCCATTTTGACAAAATAAAGATGCATGCACCCCCAGTTTTTCTTTTTAAACACTAAAAACAGATTTTCTTAAAGGGAAGATAAGGCAGGTTAAACCAACCCCTTTCCTCTTTATATTGGCTAGCCATTTTCTCATCTATACAGTATGACGCAAGATTGTTGATTTTCACAAGTACAATTTTTTTAATACTAGAACGAACATTTCCATTTCTTACTTCTTACTCACAATTAATCATCCTGACGCAAATACAACGTTTCAAATACTATCATAATAATACCCCTGATATGGACAATTCAAATTGACAGTGCAAATTGCAAATTGTGCAGGCATCAAGTATTATTTATTTATTATTTGCATTTAAACGTGTGACAAGGGAGTTGCCATGCTGCTTACCTGTTGAGGCAAACTTAGGTAAAAAAGAGTCTAGACTGACTTTCAGTGTACAGTAGGTACACAGTGAGCTATTTTACTTCCTATTTAATGTAGAAATCAATTAAAGAAAAACCTCCCTTGCAATCAGGGCACATATTCACATTATTTCACTGTGCCTTTAAATGCAGAAAGGTCAGATATCCTGCTGCCTCTATGGTTTTAAGACTTCACTTGTAGTTTCCCAACTATGGATGTTCATGAATGGCAAAGCTATAAAGATGGTAAGGTTGTGACCAAATGTTATAAAGTCCATATTGTTGAATAAATTGTTGTCCTACAGACATTTAAGTAAAACTTCCAATATCTTGTTTCCTTTCCTTCAATAGGTTAAATAATCATCATTGTCTCTGGTCATAGCTCTATACCTGCTGTGTATAACACAATCATACAAACATGGGTGTTCCTCTGGTGTCCTTGTGAGATGCATATTGCGGCCTAGATACAGGGGTGTGGATGTGAATTAAAAGTCACAGTCACCGCTTTCTAAGCTCAGTAGGACACAGGTAGCAAAATCCAGTCTTGGAAATGTCACCCCACCCCCTTAAAGAACAGAACACTTGGTTGTACTAAATAAACAGACCCTGTTGAGTGCAACAAGACCTCAACCACCCCCCCCTCCTCCTCCCTCTTCCTTTCTTCCGTCATCCTAATTAAATGCTGCTGATACCCTTCTGTCACTCTACGAAATCTGTCCAATCAGGTTTAGAGACAGGCTGCTTTCACTGTTAAAGCAGAATCCCTCCCACTACCCTGCAGTTGAATAAAAAAAGGGGGGAAAGGGACATTGCAATGCACCAGTACATCAGCTGTGGTACATATGCATCAAGCAGGTGTGCTAATCTGAATGTCAAAAATGATCCTCCTCTCCTTTCGTTTTGTCTTAAAGAGGCTATTGGCTTTTTTCTTCTGCAGGCACATCCTATGCAAGCCTCATTCCATGCATTATTAACAAACACCCCCAACACAAATACCCTCCCAAATACCCAAGGTGGTTTAGATTTATATTGTTATTATTTATTCTTTTTTTTTTGGCAGAACAAGATGGGTCATAGTCAGCCCATAGTAACCAGCAGGCAGTCGTGTGACCTCCCCTACATCCTTATTCATAAAGCCAGGACTGCAGGTGGATCTATCCTGCATAGCTCACTTCCTGCATGCAACCCCAGACCACAAAATCAAACCATCCCAATCTGTCGGCTGCTTCCCAAAGCACAGCGTTTGCTCTGATCAAAGACATCACAATTGTATCTCGGAATGTTACTCTTAAAGGACCACACACTTACAAAGCTTCCTACTCTACCCATCCTCTGCCCGGGATCTCTGGCCAGTATCCTTCAGGGTTGTAATGTATGCTCCTGTTGCAGCAATGGGATTGTAGCATTAACGTTTATAATATATGTACCATTGATATTCACCATTCATCAAATACCAAAAATCTACCATTATTCATTGCCAATTTTTTTATTTTTTTTCAATAGAAGGTGACAATAAAAACCCTGAAAATTTGCCCTGTCGATACATAGCAACACATCCCACTGTCTGGAAATAAAAAATAATGACTTACCAGGCCATGATAGGAGGATGGAGGGAAGACAGGGAAATCCAGAGGGGCTCACGTCTGTACTCTGCTGTTTGGAACAAAGGAATAAAATGAAAAAAGCGGAAAAATGATAGAAAACTGGTTCCGGTAGCTGACAGTGGAGGACTACATGCCTCATGGATGGAGCCAGAACTCTGTGCTGTGGACCATCTGCAGACTTCAGCATCCCATGAGCACTGAAAAGCAAAGGGGTCTGGGGGGAGGGACAATAAGGAAGAAATGGTTTAAAACCTATTCTCAAGATGCAAAACTGCTTAGCAAGCCAAGGCCGGGGGCATTTGCTTTCTGTCCTTGTTATAGCAGATAATTAGGAAGTGAATTCGGTTTAAGGTGGAGAAGGAAAGAAATAGATTTCCCTTAACTCCCCCTGCCTATGGGAATGGTACATCCCAAGCCCACTCTAACAGGGAAGGCACAATCTTTATCACTGGATTCTACCTGCAGTTCATTTCCCCCCCTCTGTTCTGCAAAGATCTAACAGGGTGCACTAGTATCCCCTCTATGTTCATCCCAACTCCCCATCCCACCCCTTATCAACCTAAAGTTACCCAATAATAATAATAGTCACTTTAGTCACCGAATAGGAAAGAATAAAAAGAAAACAGTGGAATCCAGTGCAGGGTTTGTAAGCTACATGGCTCTTTCTTGTGCTATAAACAAATCCTATCATTGGAAGGGCACGTTAACCCTGTAGCTGCAGAGATCTGACAAAGCGGGGATATTTACTAAAGAGTATTTTAAGGTGCAGCATCAGTTTGAAATGACAGGACAGAGCTGTGCATGTAAGCAGAAGAGAAGGGCAAAAAGGACTCACACTTCATCCTGTTCAAGGAAATCAATGTCAGAGCAAAGCACGGATAACCTTGAGCAGGTCATTCGCAGCAGCCAAGACACAAACAGGAACAGTGCTCTGTTTAGTAAAGGTGCATTACAAATCCAATACGGAGTTAATCCCTGGGGTATTGAGAGGCTCCAGGATTCATCTCTCTGGTATGCATGGGGTTAACCAATTTCTCTTTTTAAAAACACTCATTAGATCTGCCTGTTGAGATATGTCCATACCGCATACATCTGCTATACCTACAAGCACGCATACAGTGTCCTCAGAAGGTAGATAATGATTTGTGCAAAAAAAAGGGACTAACAGCAGTGCCCTTGACAACGTCCTTCAGAATTCCGCTACTCTATTCACGTTCAACTGTTTCATTCATAAAAAAAAAAAAACTAAACCATCATTCAAACTGCTACAAGTACTACAGCCCAGAAAAAGAAAATACTGGCCGGAAAGGAGGAAAAAAACACACATGATGCTAAGCTTGTCCTTTGTTGGTGCAAATATGTTTTGCAGCGCCTAGGCTTCTCATAAGCAGAAGGGGAATTTTGAAAGTTGTTATTGGTCTTGTTATTGATATAACCCCATCTACCTATCCAATTCTTTCAGCCTTCTTTACTGAATATAGTATATTAGAGACAGCAAAAGCAGAAAGGTATAAACCCTCAACCTGCCAGTCTGCAGTTCTGAAATCCTTTCAGAAAAGTGTCACTGGGATTGCTGGTTGGAAAGGGCACGTATTCTGGGGTGCAGTCGAATTTACACAGGACAACAAACTATGGTGGAGATGCAATAAATTTCCCTATTACAGCTAACCTGCACTTGTTCCTGTGATGTAGTAACCACTTTGCAACTGTTATTGCAGGGTGTGACTGCGAGCGGTAAGTTATGAGCTTTTATTGCTGCAAAAAACAAGCGCAATAATCATTGTTAAATTTATTGAATCGTTTGCACTGTGCTAATTACAAAAGTCTTTGGAAATGGCGCAGACAATGCAAAATGAGTACAAAACGCCCACTTAAACTGATATTACATCAGTTATTAGCATGGGTTTAGCACTTTTTTTCAAGCACTGGATATTGTATCTCCCTGTATGTGAGGGTGTGGACCTCTGATGCAAATTGAGCCTGCCATTACACACTGGTGAGGGATAGAAGCCATAAGGAAGTGGTTAAATGGTTCTGACTTGGAATTGATGGATTTGTAAGTAGGGAGCACTTCAAGCGATACTGCTGCTTATTTCAATGCACCGTTTCCGGTGGATATAATAGAGATAAATGTGTTTTATCAGAAAAAGTTCCATGTAAATGGCTAAATGTGCTGAACTAATTTAAGGAGTTGGGAATTTATCCTAATTGTCATTTATTATGACACAGTAACACAACTGTAGGGTAGATGGGGTGCCTAGGTCTTCAGTGCTATCCAGGGGCTCCAGGCATTGCCAGTGTTCCTCGGTGCACTATACTGGCTAACCACGCAGTCACAGCAGGAATTACACAATCTAGTTAAAAGCCACTATCATTTTATTTAACTGTCTTATAGAAATAAGACCATGAACAGATGCTATTAATCTTCTTGTGGGGGTTCCATATTGTTGTTTATATTGTTGTATATATTATGTTATAAAAAATGTTTTATTGCGTCTTTACTTATCGCGCGCACTTAACAGGCCAATAGTCCTATGAACCCAGAGGACTGATAGTTTATCAACACTTGGGAACTTCAAAAAGTTTCAGTACATGGGGTAATGTGCTACCATAAGGGAATATTTTCAAGACCAAAGGTTTAAACACACCCCCATCCTACCTCAGTTAGTTTTACCCAGACTGGCAGACTTTCTAATCCAACCAATCAATATGCTGGCTCTGTGGTATGTTTTCTTGTTGGTTGGATCACCAGCCAATTGAGGGGGCAACCAGACTTGACCAAATCAGGAATTTGTAAAGCTGATAACTCCTTGTAGGAGGTTCATCCATAGGTTTAACCACTAAACATGACCTTCCAGATATTTAGAAACTATAACTCACAGCATTCCCTGGCTGCCTTCTGCTGTTGGAAATTGTAGCTTTTAAACTTTTGGAGGACTGTTCATTGGACATTCCAGCTCTATCACCACACAGGAAATTAGATTAGATTAAAGATTTTTGCCTGCACCTGACTAATCAATTCAACATTCTGGCCTTATCAATGGGCTGGAGTGAAATTTTGACCGATAGCTTAAAGGGCAAGTCCAGCCCTGAAATGAAAACTTACATACAGGTAAATCACCCCCCAAAACCCTAAACGGTAATAGTTTGAAATCTGAAATATATAAGTCTAACCTGAAATCCTGCACAATGTCCTGTTGCCCCTGTTTCTGCTTCCTGGTTCTTCCAGTTAGCAACTGTCAGTTATGGATTTGACAGTTGACATCACAGCCAATGACTGAATGCTAAGCCCCTAGCTGTCTCTTCTGAGCATGCCCAGGCTCAGTACAGGTTTCTAAATTACTCAGTTTCCATGAGGCATCCAGAAGCATAGCAGGCATACAGTAATGAATTCATAGGACAAACTATGACATTTCAACATATTTTAAAGAGGCCATTCTATCTAAAAGATATTATTACGAGGGTGGAGTTGTCCTTTAAAACATTGGTGGAAATTTTCAGCATGACCAACAGACCTCGATCTAAGTTTCATCCAAATGCAATCAGACCTATCAGTAACTATTGCCCAAGTGTGCGGTCTTCAATGGGTCAAGCGATTGGTCATGCAGAAATGATGTGCTTCATTTTTTTTCGACCAGCAAATTAGTGATCAATTTATTAATCAGCATCCTGGGAAAAATTGGGTCAAGATTGACCTGAACCTTATATTAAATCTGTTTCTAGAATCTTAGTCTTAGTGTGTCATAGGCTGTTTCCTAATTTGCGTTAAAATGACTGCTAGCCTATGGCCGGCTTTACTCTCCTGTTCATTGCAGTTGCTTACCTTATGTACCTGTAGGAATGTAATTCACAAAAAGTAACCCTTTAATAGCTTGTTGACCAATTAGAGTTAATATATCATTAATGTAAACAACTGCGCAGAAATTCTCCTTTGCAGGGCGCCAGAGGGTTGGCATGAATACATTATTAATAAGCCCTCCTGTTATCTGGTTACAAATAAAGAAGTTTGTTTTGTTAGAGCTCCTGGCAACCATTTAGGTCCTTCTACTCTGCGTGCTGCTCCAATCATAGCTTCTTATCCTATGCTATTCTATGAAACAAGGTATAGAAGCAGTCTCAGCCACCCTCCAAGGGTAAACCGAGGAATTCTGGGATATAAAGTTAGCTCTATTTGCCTAAGGAAGGTTTCAAATTGAGTTTTCTTAATGTAAGTCTGTTTGATGTAAACTAGAGGTCTCTACATCCCTCCTCGTGCTGTTCATAAAAATTTCTCTTTGGCCATTTTGTAATCATCTGTATTTTTAAATATGTCAGAAGAATATAAAAACTTGTCATTAATAGATGTTTAACTCTGGGATGACTTCAGATTAAAGGAGGATATAATGACCCTCGAACAATTCTACAATCTGTGTGACCTCATTCTTTTCAAGTTAGTGCCCCTTTCACTAGTACTGGGCATATGTCTTTTTTTAATTAATATTAATTTAGGTCATGACTACCCCTACTTTACCAGCTTTACATCTACCGGCAACTACAGGATTGCTCCTTTTACTAAGGGGGCATCCAGACTAAGGGTATTACTGTGATTATCTACATATTGCACTTATGGAACTGTACCCTCCCCTCCAAATTGGGCAGAATACCCTGAAATATTTTACTGTCTTCTGCTGTATGTTGGAATAAAGATTAAAGGGGAAGCTCAGCACAATATGCTTATGCTTTCACGAAAAAATAAATATTTTTTTTCATTCCCGTGACCATAATCTGCCCATCCAGTGATTTCTCTAGGAACATTTCAAAAAAATATACATAAACTATTTAAATAATAATTCACCAAATAATCAAAAGGTTGTCTAGTGTGGCCGAATATTCTGTAGCGTCTATCCCCGCGGTGTGTCTGCTTACACACCTATTTATCCAACAGGAACCACCACTACAGCAGGGAGACACAGGCAAATCTCAGTTTGCAATTCAATTTGAATTTATTGCTGCTTTAACACGACATGTTTCGAGCGTTCATGTGCTCTTTTTCATATCAATATCAATAGGACAATCATAAGGTATGTGAGGAGGTAAAACATCAGAACCCTGTGGGGAGAAGACATCGGAAAAACTACTATACGGTGGAGGAATACCTTCTAAGGAGATATTAGCCAGATCTTCTTATGACCAATTAGTTACATCTACCTCTTTCTTGGTCATGTTAGTAAGAGGAGAAACGATAGAAGGGAAATTTTTAATGAATTAAGATAAAAATTAGAAAATCCTAAAATCCTCTGGAGACCCTTGAGATTGGAAGGAGGTTTCCAATCTAAAATGGCAGAGACCTTTTTAGGATCCATGGACAAACCTTGATCAGAAATAATGTACCCAAGAAACGGAACCTGACGTTGTTCAAATATACACTTCTCAAGTTTGGCATAAAGATGATGTTCCCTTAACTTAGAAAGAACTAGCTTAACATGATCTTGATGTTCCTGTAAAGAGGAGGAATAGATTAAGATATCGTCAAGATAGACTACTACAAATTTGTCAAGTTATTCTCTGAACACATCATTTATAAAATCTTGAAAAACCGCAGGTGCATTACTGAGGCCAAAGGGCATGACTAAATATTCATAGTGGCCATATCGAGTATTGAAAGCTATACAATACTCATCGCTAGCCCTTATTCTGATTAAATTGTATGCACCCCGGAGGTCCAACTTAGAAAAGATTCGTGCTTTAACAACTTGAGAAAAGAGGTCGTCAATGAGTGGTAAAGGGTATTTATTTTTAATGGTTATCTTATTAAGAGCCCTATAATCGATGCAGGGTCTTAAACCACCATCTTTTTTTTCTACAAAAAAGAAATCGTCTCCTGCAGGAGAAGTGGAGGGTCTGATGAAACCTTTATCCAAGTTCTCTTTAATGTAGGTTTTCATGGCCTCACTTTCAGGACCTGTCAAGATGTAAAGATGTCCACAGGACGGCAATGGCAATGGTAAAATATCAATAGGACAATCATAAGGTCTGTGAGGAGGTAAAACATTAGAACCCTGTGGGGAGAAGACATCGGAAAAACTACTATACGGTGGAGGAATACCTTCTAAGGAGATATTAGCCAGATGAACAGACAAACATGAATCAATACAATTAGAACCCCACTTCTCAAGCTGACCAGTAGACCAATTAATAAGCTTCCTAAGCCAAGGCAATCCTAAAATGAGAGGAGTGGTAGGAAGCTTTAAGACAAAGAATTTGATAACCTCGGAATGTAGAACCCACATTTTTAAAACTACATCCGCAGTGATGGTTAAAGGCTTTCCCTTTTGCAGAAGGGAATCGTCGAAGTCCATGAAATTCCCAACCGCCCCACTATCTACGAAAGCTTGGGTCATTTTGTTAAGAGAACCAAATGAAACTTTTGCAGGTAACATTACTTTATCAGAAACTTGAGGAATTACCTGACCACCTAGAGGAGATTCCTCTGACCCCTCTAGGTGCTGGAGTTTTCCAGATTCTTACGGGGACAGGTGCGGGCGAAGTGTCCTAGTTCCCCACAGTACAGATAAAGACCAGCCGACCTTCGTTTCTTTTCCTCCACGAGAGTCAAGATGAACCTAATTGCATTGGTTCTTCTGAAGAGGATTTAGGAGAAGAAGGAGGAATCGAAGAGCTAGGAGAAACTTGAAGAGTGAATTTAAAAGGAAGAATTTTCCCTTGATGTCGTTCTCTGAGATGTCTGTCCACTTGCATGGCCAGCTGGATGGACTCATCAAGGGTTTTGGGAACAGGATGATTGAACAGGATATCTTTGACAGACTCACACAGCCCGGACTCAAAGTGGCTCTTTAAGGCAGGCTCATTCCACAAAACTGCTACTGCCCAGCGGCGGAACTCTGAAGCGTACTCTTCCACAGCCAGGTGCTCTTGACGAAGGGTACGCAATTTGGCTTCTGCCATCCCGACCAAATCAGGATCTGAGTATAAGACACCTAGGACTTCAAAAAAGCTCTCTACAGACAACAAGGCTCTCGGCTCTCTTATCTGCTGGAGGATCCCCCTGTAAAAGAGAAATGACAAGACCCACCTTCTGTGTCTCTGAACCTGAAGAGATGGGTCGCATCTGGAAATACAGCAGATAGGTGTCCTTAAAGTTCTGGAACTTTTGTCGATTGCTGGAAAACTTTTCAGGTAATGGAAACTTGTGTTCCACAAAGGGAGCAACTAGAGGAGACACCGAGGCCTGACGATTTTCCTGGGCTGCCACAGTTGGGCCAGTTGATTTACAGCCCCAGTCAAGAGGCGTAATTGCTCTTAAAGGGCATGTACACCCCAAAAATGAGCTTTTCACAGAATGTAGTAATGGGGTGCCCTACCTGAAATGCCATGTCCGTTTTTCCAAAAACGATTTGTATAAAAAGTTCTTACTTGTGGAAAATCTGCAGCCTAAGGCCATCTCTCTGCCCAAGCTGCTGTCAATCTAGTTACGCAATCGCGCTGTGCGCGCTCCTACTCTTGCGCTTGTACCCGGCCGGCCCATGGATTACAATAGTTGGCTCCGCCCACATCAATACGTCACGGCCGCAATGTAAACAAATACAAATAGGCTGTTGATGCAGGATCGTGTTTGCAGGAGCGTGATTGGCTGGCCGGTTACCACATGGTATCTCTAAGTACCGGATTGGTGGAATGCAGTAGTGCATATTCTGTTACTGCCATTGGCTGATACAGTGCTGGTCCGTGATTGGTCAATTTGCGGACAGCATTACAGATCCAAATCTCGCCGTTTTTTTCACACTGTCGTGTCACTGGAAGGGAGGGGGGAGCGGATGCTTCCGGGTTCGGCGAGGTGCGCTCTTCTGCGCAGGACAAAATTCTCCAGGAGGCTGAGAAGGGGGAAGATACTAAATAGGCTATCTAAGCCTCCTAGTGTCCGTTTTTTAGAAGTTCAATGCAGACATCCTTAGCAACCAGAAGGAATTAAGAGGCAAGGTAGGACTCTTTTTAAACAGCACAATGTGGGCAATTACTGGTAAATTTATAGTTTTGGGGGTGGACATTCCCTTTAAATATCTTCCATTGGTCTGATATAATATAACGCTCCAGATTCCAAAGTATTCCAAATACCCCAATCTACATCCACTATCTTAACCAATAGACAATCCCCCGTTTGCCGGGAGGCTAGATGTGCCTCACCGAACACGGTTGCCCCCTGTACTTAGAGTGCAAGGTATTCGAACTGAACGGTTGCCCCCTGTACTTAGAGTGCAAGATATTCGAACTGAGGCCGGGAATACTGGAGAAGTCCGAAGCGAAACAGGCAAGGCAGAAGGAGAGATACAAAAGGTCGGAAACCAACATACGAGGTACAGACTAGGAGCAAGCATGAGCAGAGTCAAAAACAGAGCAAAAGGTCTGAACCAGTAGTCAGGCCACCAGGCATGGTACAGAGGGTAGAGCAAGAGCGTAGTCAGGAACAAGCAGAGGTCAGGACAGGCAGATACGATTCAAAAAACAGGCAAGGGTCGGTACTAGAAAAAGAATAATCACACCATGAGCAAGATATTAAACTAACCGCTATATCGGACAGGGATACTAAGGGCTAAGGGGTATAAATAATGCAGAGGGACTAATGGGAAGTGGAAGACAGAGTCAGATTAAGGGGATAGGAGCATTTAAACTTAATTAGCCCTCCTCCGTCCAATGGCTGACCTGGAGGAGCGGAGGAGGTAGGAAACAGTGCCTGTGCATATCTGCACAGCATTGGATGAAGACTGGGCGGATGCGCAAGCACAAATGGACGTGCTCACGCGAGAAGAGATCGTCCGCATGATGTCACAGGAGTCGTTCGATGAGAGCCGGGACCGAATGGAGTTGCTGCGGGATCTCAGAACAGGTAAGACTTTTGTTACAAGCAGACCCAACTCCAACCATAAGCGCCTGCTTAGCAGAGCTACAAGAGTGGATGAGTGACAAGTGGCTGAAACTAAGTGCTGAAAAAAAACTGAAGTCCTTGTAATCAGAGGCCAGTGCCTTGCATCAAAACATCACTAAGGAAAGGGAGTAAAAAATCTGCATAGCTCTGAGCATGTGTGCAGCCTGGGGGTTATAACTGATGGCGATTTAAACTTCAGAACTCACATCTTTCAGAAGTTCATCCCACCACCAATTACTGTACTCTGAGACATGTTAAGTGTTTTGAGTCCCACAGGAGATAAGCGCTATGGAAATGTTATTATATTGTACTATATAAATGTATATGCATGCTTAGTATGTAGCTCAGCATACAAATAATACATATTTAGAAACACACAGCCCACGAGGATACAAAATAGTCAGCTGATTGTACTACCTCTTTTTTATTTTGCTGTTCTGTTCCTAGCAAAAAATAGTATAGAATAGTATAGTATATTATTTGAGGTTGAATAAAGACATAGGTCCATCCAGTCCAACCCATGTAGCAATATCCTAATTTCCTGCCTAACTGTTGATCCAGAGGAAGGCAAAAAAAAAACCCACCAAATTTATAAAGGGGAAAAAATTTATCACATGCATTAGCTGTCAAAAACAATATGTGGGCAGGACAACACTGTCATGATATGGATCTTGCTGTAAGAAGCTCTAGTGTATTTTTTTTGTTTATTTAATCATACACAGTTTGTAATAGCAGATTCCATTAGTTTTATTATACTGTACATTTGTTTCCTATCTTTCTTCTGTACTCCTCTACCATTTGGCTCAGGTGCCATAAACCCAGTAGGGAGCCAAGAATTGCTAGTCCTTGGACCTTACTTCTAAAGGATACAGTAGACTTGAGTCTCCTAATCTCAGCAGGAGGTCACACAGACCTGGGAATGTGAACTTTGGTTTAACTATGATAAAGGCACAATCCCCTTTTCCATAACATATACATAACTCGTCTATGTAATAAAATATGGCGGGCCGATATGAAATATGGTTCCAGGTAGGTGAGACCATTCGGTAAAATCCAAACATCATGTATGTAGGTCTTAGTAGAGGCTGGAAACCTACATTAGGTCGTTCTGGTCAACTGTATTTTCCATAAATGTCATGTGTGGTATCTATCAACTGGTAAATTCATGACAATAACTAATTTAGTGATTTCCAGTTGGTAGCACCTTGGACCACAGAGTTATGAATTATCTAAAAAATAATGTCGCTGCGGGTGTGTCTTCCAAAGGTAATCAAATATCTGACACGCCCTCAGTCCAGCATACACCTGTTGGTGATTGGTTTTGGGTAAATTATTTGCCCCCCTTTTTCCTGGGGGTAGATAAGGAGCCACATATAAACTCTTTTAACAGGACTTAAAGGGCAAGTCCAGCCCCAAAATGAAAACTTACATACAGGTAAATTGCCCCCCAAAACCCTAAATTGTTTGAAATCTGAAATATATAAGTCTTACCTGAAATCCTGCACAATGTCCTGTTTCCCCTGTTTCTGCTTCCTGGTTCTTCCAGTTAACAACTGTCAGTTATGGATTTGACAGTTGACATCACAGCCAATGACTGAATGCTAATCCTCTAGCTGCCTCTTCTGAGCATGCCCAGGCTCAGTACAGGCTCAAAACAGGTTTCTAAATTGCTCAGTTTCCATGAGGCCTCCAGAAGCATAGCAGACATACAGTAATGAATTCATAGGACAAAGTATGATACATCAACATATTTTAAAGAGTCCATTCTTTCTAAAAGATGTTCTTATGAGGGTGGAATTGTCCTTTAAGCCATTCATTCATGAGGACTGGGGAGTGGTGCTGCATCGGTCGCCGGAGGAGGAAGGAGACTGTTGCTCATTTTATTAAAGGGGAACTGTGGTCTCCAAACGAAAGGCCTGTTTCCTACCTTTAAAACGAACCATCAACCACCTCTCTACTTGCTCCACAGCCCAAGATATAAAGAAATAACTGACCAGAAAGTTAATGGGTGGGAGGCTGACATTCCTAAGGTTTCTCCTGCACAGGTCCGCCGGTGAGCACAAGGTAAGGGAATCTACAGCCCTTCTCTGTCACTCTGTTCTCACTCTGCGTGAAAAGGCTGTTTACACAGAGTTTTCGGGGGGGGTTGGGCCGTGGTGTCAGAGTGGCCCACAGCACCTGTGAGCGGGTGGGGCCTAGGCACCCGCAAGTGGGCAGGGCTACGACATCCACGAGTGGGTGGGGCCACACCACTGGGCGGGGTCACGGCACCCATGAATGGGCGGGGCCACATGGGGCTGTAAGGGAATGGGCCAAGGGGGGCCTGCAACTGGAGGGACCATGGGGTCCATGAGTGGGAGGGACATGGGGGGCTGCAAAGGGGAGGAGACACAGGGCAGATTGACTGACATGTTTCAGAGCAGGAAGCAGGAAGTGCAGGGGACTTGGTGATGCTGCTGCCATACACACACAAAAATGTAAATATCTTCAAAACTATGTAAAATAAACAATGAAAATAGATAGCAAAAATTCTCAGGACAGCAATTCCTATCAATTTACCTAAAGTCATTTTTGGACCACAGTCCCTCTTTAAATGCCTCATTCTGTTGCGATTTCCATTGAAAGTCAGGGTTTTTCTTTAAAAATTCTCTTAGAGGTGACAAAATAACAGCAAGATTTGGAATTAATTTAGCCAGGTAATTAGCCAGTCCTAAAACTGTTTCCATCTCTGACCAATTCTCTTTACTTTTCTTTGGAAGACTTCCTGAGCAGAGGCAATACCAAATGGTAAACGGGGAAAGCGGTACCTTCCTTGTGGTGTGTTAAACGTTGTTAACATAGAACTCTCCTGGTACTTGATCTAGCATCAAGGACACTAAAATATTTTGCACCTGCTAGTTTGGTAGTAATATCTTTGAGGGTAGGCATTTGATAGTGCTCTCGTTTTAATGCTCTGTTTAGGTCAATTGGGATAAGACAAATCCGTAGTGCTCCAGTGCGTGGTTTTTCTACTATGACCATTGAATTAACCCATTCAGTGGGTTCATCTACTTTGACAATTACACCTAGTTTTTGCATTCTATCAATCAATTTCTCATTAGAAAGTCTTTCTTTAAGAGCTATTGGAATTCTGCGAGGTGCATGCGCTATTGGGGTAATCATTGTATCCACTTTTATTTTGTACTCCCCAGGGAACTGTCCCAGCCCATGAAAAGACATCCTTGTATTCCTTTACAATATCCAAGCAGTTAGTGTTAGAGTCAGTATGTGGGGAATCCGCAACAGATAATATTAGCTGATTCAGTTTTAAGTCCAGACATGCTCTGAGTCCCAAAACAGGATTGGCCATGGTCCTGACAATGTAAAATTGCAATTTCTGTTTATTACATTTGTACGTACAGTGCACACACCTTTCACATTTAGTTGTTCCCCTCCATATTTACTTGGGCACCTGTATCCAGTTTGAACTGTATCTGCACAGGTTTCGATTCTATATTTCAGTGAAAACCTGGTCAGCCTGGTCTGTTCCAATTTCACTGTAACACTGACCAGTTATAGTTACCATTTCTATATATAAATCACATGGATCCTCAACCACATCAATGTTCTCTACATCAGCCGTTTTACACATTTTGACAAAATGATTGTTCTTTTTTACATTTGTGGCATATCTGGCCTTTTGCTGGACAATTTTGCCATGGGTGTGATCTCCCACATCTGCTACATTTATTTTGCAGAGGCTGCACTGCACATTTGAGTGTTTGTGTTTGCTTGGAGGTAAAAGGCATTTTTCTCACATCGTGAACTTTATCAGCGGCAGCCATAAGTTTCATTTGTGCCTGAGCTGCTTCATGGCATCTTGTAATCTCAATTGCTCTGTTAAGGTTGAGATCAGCACCTTGATTTATTAATTTCTCTTGCACTTTAGTGGTATTTGTGCCAAACACAATTCTGTCACATATCATTTCATCAGCATCGGTGAATGCACAATCCTTAGCTAATAATTTCAGGTCTGTCAACAAACTATATTCTTATTTGCATCTTGCAAAAATGTATATCTTGCAAAGATGGGGATTGCTTTAGGGTCACATAATCACTGTATCTTTTATAATAAGCACTGAGCTGCTTGCTCTCCTCCACAGACATGTCTCCCCGTGTCTCCCCATGAGTTATAAATGTCCCTTCCTTTTTCTCCAAGCCATAACAAGTAATAGCATTTATCATCCTTTTCTTTTTGCCTTAAGAGGACCCTTAAAAATTAGCTCTGCATGTTATTTAAACCTTCTCCATTCCTCTGATAGGTTGATACTATCCCAGTCCATGCTGGATGGCTGCATACCCGCAAATTCCATGCTTTCTCTTACTGAAGAATGTTCACTGCTGTGTGATCAGTGCTGTAGCCTGAAAAATCACCAACTTCAGACACCATGTAGTTTTTCTGGAACTCTGCTTTCAGATTAATACAAGAGACATTGGAAAGCTGTCCAATATAGCACCACATACCAACAAGTTATAACATGTATAGAACAGTATAGAACATTAACTTGTTACAGTGACCCCTAGTGGGCACTACATTATATTACATGGATGAGCGCTTAATATTATAGGGACACTATATGTAATTAGCACTTACTCAGATTTGTGTGTGTTGCTGCATGCCTTCAATCCAGCACACATTTTGTTTAGAAGCAGTATCCCCCTTCCTCTTTTAACCACTCCCACTTCTATCCGACCTGACTTTTCCCCCCACAAACCAACTGTCAAGCCTGCACACAGCATACAGCATTCCAGCTGTGAAAACTCTGTCACCATTCCAGCTACAGTAAGACTACTCACAGAAGAACAGTTTTTGAGAGCAAGGAACTTGATTGACAGCTGAAATATATAAGTTTTAGATTGGATATCTAAAGAAAATGAAAAAATTATACAGTGGTGGTTGGGAAGAATTATAGTTTCCAGTTATGGTCAATTTAAAATAACCTATATTTCGGTATAGATGCCCTTTAAATCACAAGAAAAGGTTGGAATAGCCGTTTCCTAATAGTTATAGGATCTAATTTGAAGCCACATATTTTCCAGTACAGATATCCTTTTAAGGTTTCTATGTAACAGAATTAGTATTGCTAGAAACCAAATCATTTTAGCAAAATCCCGTCAAAGCTCTGGACCCTCTGTGTCCTACCGTCAATGAGTTGTCTCACTGGACCTATTTTCCTGCTTCCACAACCATCTGATGTTGAAGCTTTTTGTGACTTCAGAAGCTCATGGGATAGAACAAACATGAAAAAATATCAATCTGCTTCATCGAGTGTTGGAACTTCAAATGGGCCTAGTGATGTTACTGAATTTCTCTATTCTCCATGGTAATTTCGTATGGGTCTAAAAGAAAATCAGAAGGCTGCTTCAATCACATCTTTGGAAGTGGGTATATCACGGTAGCAGATTTGCATAAGTCACTGATGTTGGAGCCAAAAGAAGTACACAATCATTATAGCTGGATGTAATAAATGAAAATATGTAGATTTTCTATCATAACCAGTCATTTACCAGATCTTTTATGACTTTTGTTTATGGTTTAATGTCTCATTTTGTAATGTGATGCACCATAGAAAACCAGGTCTAATGAATAACACTAGTAAGGGGTACCCATACATGCAGAAATACTAGTCGTACTATCGGGTCAGATTGTTATTATTAGATAAACATTTTTTAACCTGCCTGATAGGGAAGAAATTTGTAAAAAAATCAAACAGGTTAGAAAGTTTTTACCATACCAATCCCAACCAAAAGGCCATACATGGCCCATCATCAATCACACAATAATGGGATATTCAAATATCGAATGATCGGAATTGGTGCGTGAATGGGCCCCGTAGGAACCAGTTCATTTAACGCATGCTATTTGGCTACATTGAAAAGATGCAGCCTGCATTAGTCTTCTAATGTGAATAACTGTCTTTTCAGCGTGCTGGGAAGAGATGTCAACCCTATGTACAGTAACATGGTACCTTGTGTTCTGCAGGATTAGACCTTGCATAGCCTGACCACGTGATTGGTCCATATTACCTCATAGGGGGACATTTCTGTCTTAAAAACATGCGATGGATTATGATGAGGATTTTTAATTCTACTTTTAACCACAATATTAATCTTCCTATTCCTGCAGAACACTGATGGAAGTCAGTACCGGATACCCATCAGCATTTTATGATGCCTATCAGCCTTCAATATCTGGCAATTTTGACTAATTCCCCGTTTCACACATTGCCAATGAGGCTATATGACTTCAGCTCTCCAGCCCCATCACTACTTGCTATGAAGGTGCATACCTTATCAGAAGGGTTCTGGATCACTGTCTTACTGCAAAATTAAATATTTTTCAACTTCAGTTCCCCTTTAAAAAAATGTCCCTCTTTTTTCAAATAACCTAATAACAAAGACACATGTTCTTCAAATGCCCTAGTAACCAGTGGCCATTAGCAATCACATACAGGTCGTATGATATAGAATTCAAATTGCAAATGCAAAGCTAAGTGTACCATATAAACTTTGTTAAACAGTATTAGGGGCTTATTCTGCACTTAAGATTTCCCCAGGGTTCCTAAAGGTGACTTGCAAAGGAGCCTCAGTGTCCTAGACTTTAAAATGAAGCATTAAATGTAAAGCTAATGGCCTTCATCTCTGCACAAATTGATTTACTCTATAAGGGAGAGTGAGTTGCCAAATATATAAAAGCAAACTGTTCATAAATTCAGATCTCTGAAACGTTCTCGGAAAGAGGGTTTCCTGGGAGGTAACAACCAAACAACACACACTCTCTCATGTAATAAGATGAATAAATAAATAGTTCTGTATTTTTCATACCCTTAGGCTGAGGCCACATTACAATGCCTGGACTTATTACAGAAACTAAAACACGGACTAGATTACGCACTGTACTGTATGTCCATATGTGATCCAGTCTGCGTTTTAGTTTCTTTAATAAGTCCAAGCAGCAGGCAGTCTCATGAGTGCCTCCTCTCCTCCAGAAATTGTGAGACAAAGATGCGGTGACGTCACAGGGGCGCGTTATTCTCTGACTATCAGATTGTGTGTGGCCCTTTAAAGTGCGATAAATCAGGTTCACTGACAGAGTACATATGTGTATCATTTCATTGGGAGCAGATGGTGAAATTGGATGGATCTTTGCTCTATCTAGTATCTCCTATGCATTTGTTTTGAGTGCTGGTATTTCATTTGCTTGGACCATTATCCTTATATTATTGGTCAATTATTATAATGCCCAAAAATTGCAACCCTAGCTGTCTCCATTTTTCCATGAGGAACAGTGGAGCTTCAAGGGGGAGGCACCTAAAACAAAACGACTCTGGTGCTGTTCCCCTAGCCATTGTTCCTTACGGGCAAGGAGGGCAGAACAAGACTTCCATTGCAGGGGTAACCAGTGCCCTGAGCAATTTTTTAAATATGTCATGGAATACCTCAGGAAGGAAAGTGATTTTCCTAGACTAGACTAGAGTCCGTAGTTGCAGTAATGTTAAAAGTTCCTTTCACTGTGCTTGCTTCCACTCATTTACTGACATCACAGGCTATGTCCACCTTCCATGTTCAACCATTATTTGCATATTTATACCAACCTGGTTTGGGGCAACCCAATGTTTCTCAGCTTGAGTGCAATGAACACATGTGCTTGTGGGTATGTGTGTAAGTATGTTGTGCTTTTCCAAGAATTAAGGCTGAGGCTCCACTACGTTATTGCAGGCGTTTGCAATTTAATATCATAAAATCGCATCAGGAATTGCAGGAATTGCAGGAATTGCATTTCCATGTTAGCGAAAATCACGGGTGCAATCGTGAGCGAAAATGCACAGGCACGTGAAAAACACGCTAGTGGGGTCTAGCCCTTAATACCTAGGAAGCAAAATTATCAAAGGTTTTCTGTGTCATTAAACAGTCCAATGTAGTCACATAGGTTCTTTTGTCAGGAACAATAAAGGTGGGTACACACACGAATGAGAAGGCGATGATACCGTTGGATCTGACAGTATCGTCCCATTCTCGTTCGTGTGTGTGTAGCGCATTTCCGAACACTCATGTTAACCGTCGGCCTCAGGAACGTTCAGAAATGCCCGAAAATTTCCCTCAGCTTTACGTAGAGAGAATGCTCTGAACTGTGTGTAGGTGGATTTTTAGAAAACGACAGACAGAATCTTGCAAGATCTTGCATGTGTGTACCCACCTTAAGTCCCAGCTTAGCTTGCTACTAGATAGGGTGATAGGCAGAATTTTCATTATGATTCCTGAAATCTGTGTGTTTTTGTGGGTATACTGTATCTTATTTGCATTTATCATTCAATTGCCTTAAGGTGGGTACACAAAGTACAGATCTTTAAAAGATGACAGACAGAATCTTTAGGATCCCCCTACACGCAGTCCTGAGCATTCTCCCTATGTAAAGCACAGGGAGAAGTTTGGAACACATTTTCTTCAGCTGCAGACGACTGCGGCAGTTCCAAGCGATCCTGTGGGCGAAGGAGAACTTTCACCAGTCTTGGGAACACCCGGAACTGTGGTACACACATTTCTGATAAAGGGACAATCCCTTCGGAACTAAAACTGAGTTTAACTTAGATGGCAACTTAGACACTGGAAAAACTTACCTAGGCTTGCACTTGACAGTCCAGTCCCACCCTCTGCTTCTGTCCAGGGCCTGGCTAATGTGAAGAGGCACTCTGTAAGAAGCAAGTGTTCCCATAGGCTATAACCTAGAATAAAGGACAGGAAAGGGCTGGAGCAAATCAATGAGCGTAAATTTAGGTAAGCATTGCTTGTTATCTAAGGTAAACTTAGGGCTAATGACATAGCAATTTAGGCCTACCCCCTGGCTACCTCAAATGGGAAAGGGGGGTGGTAGTAAGTAGGGTATCATTCCTCTATAATTCCTTCTTAAAGAGTATCTATACTGAATAAGTTCCTCATCTTAATGGGAATCTTTATCTTGTATTTGACTTCCAAGCAGGTTATTTCACAGTTAAGTGGGAGATGCTACTCCCACCCCAGGTACTCTGAAAAGTTCAATCCTACCTCCCTCCTCCAGGTACTTTTCATTTTTAAAAAGTTAATTTTTACAGTGTAGTTGTCCTTTAACTTTGAAATCTGCATGCACTTTTTTATTGTCATAGCAATGACATTGATTTTTAAAACTCGCAGAATACAAAGACAATATATTAATAAGGCAACTATGGTACATTCTGTTATGAAATGTACTGTAACCTTTCTAGTTCTTCTCTTTTATTTATCCCATTTTGGACTGTTTCCCCACTTCACAGTTTTCAATCTAAAGATACAAACTCACAATGGACATTGGGGACACATAGGAGAATGCTCAAGGACATTTCATCAAAGCTCAACTATCACTTTCTTAATGAAATGCACTTGGATGTGAGGTGTACTCTAACTCACATTCCGGGCATTGTACACAGAGATGCTATGGTTTAATTTTTTGCTAAGCCATGTAGCAAGGGTTAGCTCTACTAGAATTATACGGTTTGTGAGTGGACCGCTGTGCAACTGCCGCATGTAATGTACAGAGGCTATTGTACTACATAAGTGTGCAAACAAAAGAAATAATTGTTAGGGCTGATCGTTAGGTCACAACAGAGAGGCTGCTCGTTTACTTACCCCTTCAAGGGACACTAAAGTAAAAAAAAATGTCTTGCCTTTACCCTTTTCTATATTTTTAGAACTGACAGGAACAGCAGCTCTGAAAACCCTTTCTGCTTTCAATGCTTCATGTGAATAGATATTCTCGGCTTCTGAGGTCCTGCTCAGCTCACTCCTAGATAGTATGAATTTCCCCTCTGCTCTCTCTTGGCCCAGCCCTTCCTAGAATCTGAGGCACAGCTAGAGTGGGGAGCATGTGCAGAGGAGATAATCTATGTCTTTAAACAACCAGTAGCATTCACCCTGTGATTTTGTGTTATAGTAAAAGTAGCACTGCCTTGCAGTGGTTAGCACTAAATCCTTGCAGCACTGATGCCTTGCAGTTCAATTCCACCCTTAGGGCTAGGCCACACTGCTGCGTTTTTTTTTGCGTTTGCGATTGCGATTTTACAAAATCATTGAAAACGCGGCAAAGCAAAAAAACGCACGTTTTTCGGTGCGATTGCGTTTTGCTTTCTGCATTTTTAATCGCAATCGCATGCGTTTTCCTATACTTATTGAAGAAAGCGCAAACGCAAAAAAATTGCACATGAAATCGCATGCTATTGCGATTGCGTTTGCGTTGCAGTGTGGCCTTGCCCTTAGGGCACGGCCACACTGCAATGCAAACGCAATTGCACACGGAATCGCATGTGATTTCATGTGCAATTTTGTTGCGTTTGCGCATGCGTTTTTTCATTAAGTATTGGAAAACGCATGCCATTGCGATTTAAAATGTGGAACGTAAATCGCAAGCGCAATCGCAACACGCACGAAAATGCACATTTTCGGTGCATTGCCGCGATTCCAATGATTTGAAAAAAACGCAAGCGCAGAAAAATCGCAGCAATGTGGCCTAGCCCTTAGACACATCTGCAAGGAGTTTTTATGTTCTCCCTGTGCTTGCGTGGGTTTTCTCCGGGCACTCCGGTTTCCCTCCCAATCATAAGGACATATTGATAGGTTTTATGTGTTAAATAAATGTGCTTAGATTGTAAGCTCTCTGGGGCAGGGCCTGATGTGAATTGAGTAAATAATTAAGAGTTGCGGAATATGTAGCGCTATATAAGAAATAAAATACATACATACATACATACATACATGGTAAGGTAAGCAGCATTGCCAGCTGTTATCATTGCTTGAATCAAATAAGATTTTCTTTTAGCTGTTACTAGTTTGAATAGTTTGAATAGAGTGTGTGTGTGTGTGTGTGTGTGGGGGTGGCAACTTTGGAATTGATTTTATTAGGTACACTGCTACATTGGGACTCCAGTAACACAGACAGAGCTAACTGCAGGATTGGGTGTTAGCTGCAGGTGCAAAAAGAGAAACAGATAATGCTTATTCCTTTTCATGATCTTAATGCTGAATCAATTAACCATGCAGTGACTGATTGAGTGGATAGTTTCCACATATATTGTGCCAGGGGGTGGGGCTGGGATCTGCAAAGGGAGTGGGTGACTGACAGTTGTTTACTTAGTAGCTGTGCCCTGCCTCCTTTAAAAAGTAAAACTACCAGAGCTAAAAAAAAATAAGGGGAAGGAAGGTCAGAGAAGGGGGGAAATTAAAGGAATATTTAATTGATTAAAGCCTGGGGGGATATGCCTTACCTCCCGTTCCTCAATCAATAGCTTAGGATCCGGGAACGAGGATTCAAGAAACTTACCTTTTGCGCGATCCAAAGTGGCTACAGTGACAGGTCCCGACTGCTTAGCATAGCTCCTTGACCCCCCGGGCTTCAATCAATAAATTAAAGGAATAGTTCACTTTGGGAGTGAATTATTCTTTTAAAGGGGAACTGTGGTACAAAAATTACTTTAGGTAAATTGATAGGAATTGCTCTCCTGAGAATTTTTGCAATGTATTTTCATTGTTTATTTTGCATAATTTTGAAGATATTTACATTTTTGTGTGTGGTGTGGCAGCAGCATCACCAGGTCCCCTGCACTTCCTGCTTCCTGCTTTGAAACCATGTCAGTCAATTTGTCCTGTGTCTCCTCCTCCCCTTTGCATCCCCCCTGGTCCCTCCCACTCATGGACCCCATGGTCCCTCCAGTTGCAGGCCCCCCATGGCCCATTCCCTTACAGCCCCATGTGGCCCCACCCACCCGTGGGTGCCATGGCCCCGCCTACTCATGGTTGCATAAGCCCCGCCCACCCACGGTTGCATAAGCCCCGCCCACATGTGGTTGCATAAGTCCCGCCCACTCGCGGGTGCACAAACCCCGCCCACCCATGCGTTCATAATCCCAGTCCACTTGCGGGTGCACAAGCCCCGCCCACTCACGGGTGCATAAGTCCCGTCCACTCGCGGGTGACATGGTCCACTCAGACCCCCCACCTACAGGAAACTCTGTGGAAACAGCCTTTTCAGGCAGAGTGAGAACTCTCTCTAACCTATAATTGCACTTTTTGGGGGAATTTGCACTTTGTGTGGTTTAATTAATTGTAAAACAGCCCTCCACAGCCTGTCCACTTGCAGGGTTATAATTTAGCCCCATCTGGGGCTACCCTCAATTTCTAACTATATGTGGGGTAATCTAGCTGCTTTGAGTGCCTATGGGAAGTTAACCCATAGGGGGTTGGCATACCTTTTTTGTTTTGCCATCTTCTTGATGGAACATGTATAGATTTTTGAAAGATGGAATATATGTAGCTAAAAATAAAACACTACAAAAACATGGTAAGAGGTTTGGGCTACGAACTGTAATAGATTGGGACCATAGGTAGTTCGCCAAGTAAACCAAAAAGAAGAAAATATATTACAACATTACAACATACTGCTACCAAGTGCCTAATTATGAATACAATAAAGTCTATTTCCCAAAGTAAAATACAAATAATAACTTACTTAATGAAAGCATTGTGCTTCCAAACTGTCCCACTCCTCCTAGGGCAGTTCTGTTTTCAACGGTCCTTAAGTCTGGTACAAGAAGAGGTGTGGCAGCCAGGGCAGTGCTTGTCCACTCTGCAGTTTGGGCCTGTGTGGATGGATTTGAGTCAGTGCTGTCAGGCCCAGCCCTTTTCCTACCTCTTTGACTTAAGGGAGGTTTTGTAATTTTTACAAAGTAGATAAGTTAAATGCATTTGTTAATTTCCTTTTATATTTACCTTTTTATACATTTTGAGAGGGTATGGGGGAAGAGGAGGGAAAATACATTTTTGATTAAGGAATGTAAATGGTTTTGTGATGTATGGCTGCAGAGAACCTTATAATGTTGTAATTAAAGAATCTCTAAAGACATGTAAATAGGCTTGGATGCTTTTTTTGGATGCTATTCTAATACTGTGCTTGAACGCACGTGCCGAACGCATATACACGTGCGATTAAGGGGTGAAATGTCGTGCGTGTGAGTCGTGGTCAGGTGTTGTGGGTCACTGCTAACATCATACGTGTGAACAAAGCTTAAAGGGACAGTTCAGTGGAAATTATTAATATTTGTTAAATTGTTAGTTTGTGTAATGCCTTCTTAGTTATTTTACATATTCTCTCCCATTTTGAAAATCAGTTGATTTCATACCCTTTGCTGTTCCCTGCTATTGATATTAGTGAGCTGACATTTTAGGTTCTAACGGTCCTTCTTCTTCCCAAGATGCACCACATCCTTGGAATGTTCCTAACAGTAATTTCTACTGATTGGCTGTTGGATGGGTCAAACATGCTCAGATCTCTACTAAGCAACTGAAGCAACCCAGGCGCTGGGTCAAGGGCAAGACCATAACGGTCTCTACTAGGGGTCCTGCAAACAGGAAGTCGGTATTTCGGTTGCATTTATTTATATGTGCTGGAAAAAGTAACCTTCCTAATGTGGAGCTTATTAGTTTTATTTCCCATGACCATTACATTCATTGCACATGCCCACTCCTAAGCTATGGCTGGAACATGTTACAGCAGATCACACCCACTAGTTTTCTAGCCAATCCTTTTACAGTCCATATTATGCAAGTGCATGTGACTGCAGCCTGGAGGCGTGACATGACAATGCATAGATACACACGGTTATCTTATTTAGCTGTTTCATTTAGTTTAATGCAGTTTACTAGAGTGTTTTTTTGGTGTTCGGGGGTGTGTGAAAGATTTCAACATGGCTGTTTTTTAAAGTTCTAAATGCCTTTAGATGGGCAATCTACTAAGCTGAAGTTTTTTTCTATGTATACTTGTCCTTTAAATACTGACAGATCAAGCAACACCAAACTTATTAGCAAGTTATGATATAGCGATTGCTTAAAACCAATTTGTTTTTCTTTGTAGCCATTGTTTACCTTATTATCTGCATACACTTAATTCTTTTGCCTGGCTTCTATGCTATTGCTTAGCAACCTGTGTGTATAGTGAATCTGTAGGTGTATAACACAAAGGGTTTCTATTCTTTTTCCCATTAAGTGTACCTACGACATGTTCTGTGGAAGCCTGAGTCCTCCAGGTGTTGTCGATTTACAATAAACAGCACCCCCCACAGTACGGTTTGTAGACAACTCACCACACATTACATGTGGTTCTCCATGATATTATTTTGTGATCTGTCCTAAACAATATTGGGGAGCAATGGCCTTTGTTCTTCTGCTCACTTCCCCCATTGCTTTCCATATCTACATAGAGATTAAAGGACATGTATACTGTGTACATTTTCCAACTAATCACACAATAATAGGGATTAATTACCACCAAACTTAAAGGGGAACTGTGGTCTCCAAACAAGTTAAGCTTGAAAGGTCAGTTTCCTACCTTTAAAACGAGCCATCAACCACCTCTCTACGTGCTCCACAGCCCAAGATATACAGAAATGACTGACCAGAAAGTAAATGGGTGGGAGGCTGACTTGAGACATTCCTGAGGCTTCTCCTGCACAGTGCCGTGAGCAGCCTCAGACTCCCTCAGTGTGTGAGGGAGACAGGAAGTCCCTCCTCCTCTCTGCTGTGTGAAGTCCTGACAGAGAAGGGAATCTATAGCCCTTCTCTTTCACTATGTGAAAAAAGAGTCCTCACTCTGCCTGAAAAGGCTGTTTCCACAGAGTTTTCTGTAGGGGGTGTGTGTGTCTGAGTAACCCAAGGCACCAGTGAGTGGCCGGGGCTTAGGCACATGCTAGTGGGTGGGGCTTAGGCTCCCATGAGTGGGCGGGGCCATGGCACCTGCAAGTGGGCGGGGCTTAGGCAATCGCGAGTGGATGGGACCATAGCACCCATGAGTGGGCAGGGCCACATGGGGCTGTAAGATAATGGGCCATGGGGGGCCTGCAACTGGAGGGACCAAGGGGTCCATGAGTGGGAGGGACCAGGGGGGCTACAAAGGGGAGGAGGAGACACAGGACAGATTGACTGACAGTTTCAGATCAGGAAGCAGGAAGTGCAGGGGACCTGTTGATGCTGCTGCCATATCACACACAAAAATGTAAATATCTTCAAAACTATGCAAAATAAACAATGAAAATAAATTGCAAAAATTCTCAGGGGAGTAATTCCTATCAATTTACCTAAAGTCATTTTTGGACCACAGTTCCCCTTTAATACAAAGTCCCCAACCCCCCCCCATCTAATATAAAAATATTTATCCATCTGATATAAATTGATTAGTGTTATTGCTGGTTCTGCCAAATTGGGTAAATAGGGCTGTAGCAATTCACAAGAAGGAGGTAATAGATCTGAATGTCATCCCCATGAATTTGCAATCAATAGATATATAAAAATATACATCTATGGAGAGGTGCAAAAATAACTTACTAAGGGATAGGCCACATTAGTGTTGCCTAATTGAAGTGGCCACACTGGGTGCCCTGGAACCGTTTGCTCTGCAATCGGTAGATCATTGTTACATAGTTAAAATACAACTATTCTGTAAAAATGTACTTTTTACAAATAAAAAGAGCCTGGCACAGGAAGTAACGATACTATTTTGTCGAGGAGCATCAGCACATACAGTTTTCATCTGCCAGGTTATGGCCCTGGGCCTTCCTGTATTAAAGATAGTGCTGAAGCACTCAGGAAGCCTGGCAGAAACAGTTTTCTTCATGCTGCCCCTTCTCATACAAATGATATCGGGAGGAGGAAAGTACCAATCCTACCTTGCTGCCCCAGGTACTTTTCATTTTAACTGTTTCTGAAAAATTTTAAATGCATTATAGTTCACCTTTAATTGAGCTGTTAGTGAGAAGCAGCGTTTGTTTGTTTCAAAAATGTATCTAGTCTGCCCTGTGATTGACAGCAGCATAGAGATCTGTATCAACATTAACCCTGCAGCTGCCTGGGGTGTTTGCTGAGACTGGGCTTATATACAGTACTGTATATACTGTACCTACTACACTGTGAGGGAGCTTAGTGAGCAGGAAGAGGGACATTGAGAAATCCTGATGGTGGTTCTATAGCTGATTGGCAACATTGCACTATATGACTGTGAGGGCAGATAGTCATGGGGGCACTCTGAGCTGGTGTTTAGCAGTGTATATACCAGTATGTGTGTGTAAGTGAATGCATGTAATAGTGTTATTGTGTGTAGCTTGTGTACTAATGCGTTATTGTGTAGCAGTGTATGTACAGTATGTGTGGGGTTGTAATGTATATATTTAAATGTATGTAGCAGAATGTATACATTTGTAGTCTTTCTATGTGACTGAATGTGTAACAGTATATCTGAGTGTGCTGTATGTGTGTGTATAGTAGTGAATTATGTGTGTAGCAATTTATGTAAATGTAAAGCTGACCAATGATTGCAAATACACAGGAGTGATCATTCCAAATATTTTTTTATACAGAACAATCATTCCTCCCTTTACAGTAGTAAAAGGATTCCGTAACGAAAAATTTTCGTCTTCCCCGATAGGTCCCAATAACGTAGGCGGTCATTTTTTGGCTTTGTGACCTAACCATACACATTTCCGATATTCAGCAAATTCTGCCTGATCCGCCGTCAGTTTCACAGCTCGACTATGAAAGGCAATAATGATAAGGAAGTTGTTAATGGTGAGTTTGTCAATAAGGAAAGTAAAACAATGTTTATGGAAGTGGCGTAAAGGTGATATCTATATTGGCTAACTGCATAATGTGTATAAGTAGAGAATATATATAGTATTATATGATCCATATAAGAGAATATTTGGATGAACTTCCTACTGTACTTGTTCTGTAATAACCCATTTAGGAATCCCTCCTTGAAAACCCTGCCCCAGAAACTGTAAGGGTCTCACCCGAAGTATTGATATTCCTCGGTGACTGTCCGTCTGGTTCCATCTATGGATCTTACCACATCATTTATTGGTAACGTCTACCCCATCTTGGCATCCAGCCCAAGATATTCTGTGTGTCCCACTCAGTTTACACTCAGTTGTACCAAGTCCTGATAGCTCTGATATTTTAGCCACAGGATTCTCTTATTTGCATTTCCGGGAGAGAAAGTATAGTGAACTAAGCTGCTGGAAGACTTATGGATCTCCGAACTGAATTTTTTCACATTAGGCCAACAATCCAAAAGACCCTCGAAATAATCATTGGTCTAATGTGAAAAAATATACCTCCTTTTTATTTACCCAATTTGGGGGAATCATCTGGTAATAACACTAATCAATTAATATCAGGTCTTACTATATGTGGGGTGATCTAGCTGCTTTGAGTGCCTATGAGAAGTTAACCCATGGGGGTGGTATATTTTTGCCATCTTCATGATGGAACATTTATATATTTTTGAACATGTTTTTATACTCACCCCCAGTATTCTATGCAGGCAGCTCCCTTCTCTATTTGAACCCTTTACCATTGTATATCTCCCAGCTTTCCCTTTACAATCACTCTACAGAAGCAATGCTGTGAGTTGGAGATCCCTGTACTAGTGGAACCAGAAGATCTGTCCCCCTTGTGGCAAATATACACCTCCTACTGTAGCATAATATAAAAATATCTGTGTCACTAAAACAGAAATGTGCAAATCATTTCTTACAAATTAAAAGTTTCCCTAGTCTTCTCTTTTTTATGTTGATGTTGCCAAACCTGTAATATTGCTAGGAGACGTGTAAGAGAAAGTTATTGGAGTGGCCACACAGCCACTTTTCTTTCACACTCCTAACTTGACTTTTTATTTTTCCAGTCTCTTATCTGCTCCACACCCTTTTCTTGTGTCACCAAAGAAATAAGGAATAAAAAAGAAGGTTTCTATATTTGAAACATTTTTTTTCTGGAAATGGAAGTAATGAAGAGTTTAGCCATGTTGTTATGGAAACTAAAGTTTCCAAAGTGATCGCTAAAGACAAGAACTACTAGTCATGTGGAGGGATAGGCTTCTTAAGGGCCAGGCCACACTGTTGCCATTCTCACGTACTTTCGATCTGTTGGCGAGTGATTATTGCATGCCAGTGGTTTACAATGTGTATGGCCACACGGTGATCTGTTTTCGGCATACATGCGATTACCATTTTCTGTGTGAATCTTATGCAATTTGATAACAGATTATAGCAAAGATCACAGCTCAAACAGAGGAAACGCACTGCATTGCGATTGGGCTTTTCATGCACGTTAACATCCATTGATATTGTGGCCGCAGCCTAATTATTTGTTTATTGCTTTTACCAATGTTACTTTGTGTTACAAAGATGAAAGTATAAGATCTTTAATAAACCCTCTTAGGCTGAGGCCACACTGCAACGCACAGGAATCACGCACAAAATTGTGAGCGTTATCGCACGCGATTGTGTGCGCTTTTCTTGTGCGTTCGCGTTCGTGTTTTGCACATGCGTTTTCACCATTTCACGTTATGGAAATGCTGCGTTAACGCACCAAAAATGGTGAACTCATGCATTACCAAAACACACGAACGGACGCGCAATTGCATGCGCATCGGAAATAGCGGGAATTTTAGCGTTCCCGTGATTTCCATCTTAGCGAAAATCGCAGGCACAATCGCGAGCGCGAAACGTGTGCGCAAACGCACGAAAAACGCGCTAGTGTGGCCTAGCCCTCACAAAGACTTTTTGCGTACAGGACCTCACAGAAACACACGAAGATAAAAGAAGTCACAAATATAAGGCTGTTTATTATGATCTGTAGCCTGTTTAAAACCCACCATTTGGTGAAAACTTTTTTGCCATTTTTTAGCCTCACTGATTGACTGTCTGGCCCAATGTTTTCGTCAAATTCGCAATTCCCGACCAACAGACTGCCCATTGTCCATCTGTAGTCGGTTGGTTGGGAATTTTGGGGCGGGGTTGTGTACCAGCCTCAACACAACTGCACTACTTCTCAGTTGCAGAAATATGAATAATTACTCATTTCACTCCTATTGGGCTGTCAAGCTTACCAGGAAGTCTAGTGCCCTGGATTCAAATTCTCGGGACTGCCATTAGATTTTTCCATACTAGGTCCATTTTTAGGCCTTCTGCAGGTTACAAAAGCAAAGCCATCTGGACTACTGGCAGTTTTGTCAGGAAATATGCTAATCAGAGGGTGATAATTTTACAATCTGATTTTTCTGTTTTACACACCCTCCCCTACAATAAACCTCCAGTTTGTACACTGTGTGGTTATTGTGTTACACCCCATGATGTGCATTACTCTGCAGAATGCCACCCAGCTTTCCAGCTCTCATATTTATTGGAGTTACCACGGCTACTTTCTGACTGTCGCATCATTGCTGACATGAGCCGTTCACTTGTTTCCCAGGTTACGTAAGCACCGCTGCATCTCCATGGCAATGTAAGAAGCAGTAACCCTGACACACTCCTTCCCTTGCACACAAATACGCAGCCTCCTCCGGCAATTCTCCCTCTTCCCTCGTAATAATATTATGTCATCAGCAATCGCTGTCAAGGAAACAAAAAGCTGTTGCTCACCTTGAGGGCTTGCCGAAAGGGAAAGTAGCTGATAGCTAGAGCATCACGTAGAGATGTGTGGGAGCAGAGTGATGCAAAATCTGTCTTTTGTACATGTTGACCCCTGTATGCTATGTTAGGAAAGGTATTGCTTCATACAGAATTTCTACACACTCTAGGTATGAACCTTGTATACTTCCCAGCACAGCAGATAGTGGTTGTGGCATTCTGGTGAGGGATGGTGGGCACTTCACATACTGATAGAATATGCCACTGAATAATGGACTGATACTGTTTTATAGAGGGCCAAGGGAAATACTGTTTATTGATCACCCGATTATCCATCAGTATGCAGAGTATTCCACACAGAAATATATGTGCATCACATTGCACAGTAGCTAAGATCCACAGGAATATCCTGCCTTTCTGTCTCCATATTATAAAAGGAAACTTTTCTTCCATTTGGTAATTGGTCCTCTATCCTAAACAAGGAATAATGTTAGTACCTATAGATAGCCACACACACCCACAAACACACTAACCACCCCTTCCCCCCACTGCAACCAGATGCCTGCTAAAATCCCCCTCACATGCACACATGGCAAGTCTTTTACCTGATTATACTGTAGTGGCCTCTCCATCCAGGGGTGACCAATCTTGTCCAGACTGGGACCACGCTAGCTGCAGTGTCAGACTGGACTGTTAGGGCCCACAAGGATATCTGTGACCAGAGGCCCACCAGGACAAGTTTAGGGGCTCACCTTTTTATATCTCTATTATCACTAATTTACATATCTATCTTGCTCTTACAGTTACATATTGTTTATTAAAATGCATTTCTTACTGTCCCTTTAGCTTTATATTTAGGGATTCCCCCGTAACCCTGTGGGCAGTCCGACACTGAATAGCAGCACCCCAGCCAGTTAATGGAACACTCCAACTTCTTGCCCCCTTACCATGGCCACTCGGCAGATCCTCGAGCTGTGATTTTCACTGATCAGGATGCAGGTTGGCCATCAATGCTTTTGTCTCTCCTTTCTTGGATGGATTTGGGGGAGTTTCCCTGGGCCTAACACGGAATTCGGGGAGTTCCTGTGAGAGGCAGGATGTCTGTTTTCTAAAGAAAGTCATTTTTTCTACTAATGAAGAGCGAGCTGCCATTGATATTTATGCGAGTGATGTTTCTGGCTTCAATTGGAAGGAAATACCCAAGGCAGATTCTGTTCCAACGTACAACTATGCATCTTGTTCCTTGACCCACTGTAATAACTAGAAATCCTTCAGATTTCTCCATATGCTGCAGATATTATAGGTGAGAGAGAGATATATATTTGTTAGTTAGCAATTAAAGAATTTATGCAGGGTCACTTTTATTTTAGATTCAGTTCTAATTTAAACTACATAGAAACCCAACAGCTTATTAAATGTCAGACTAGAGAGCTTAAAAAAAAATTAAATAAACCAAAGTTCATAAATGAAATATTGAAAAGCATTAGCTTACAAGGGGCTCTGGGGCAAATAACATGTGCAGGAGGCTTCTCTACTCAAAGGCACCTGGACTGAGAAACAGTTCCAAATCTGCTCCTTTCAGTCCCTGCTGGGTAACATTGGTATTGCAGATGTCCCCTTTCTGTATCAACCCCTTTCTTCCAACAGATCCAATACCCCAATATCCCATGCTATGTAACTCCCAGATTATCCCATGCTATATAATTCCCAGATTATAAGAATTTCCCGCTGAGGTTTCAATATTCAGTCCCTCCATGAGTGGGAGGGACATGGGGGGCTGCAAAGGGGAGGAGACACAGGGCAGATTGACTGACATGGTTTCAGAGCAGGAAGTGCAGGGGACCTGGTGATGCTGCTGCCATATCACACACAAAAATGTAAATATCTTCAAAACTATGCAAAATAAACAATAGAAATACATTGCAAAAAACTCTCAGGAGAGCAATTCCTATCAATTTAACTAAAGTCATTTTTGGACCACAGTTCCTCTTTAATGACTTAATAGACCAAACAGGCAAACTAATCACATGGCAAGAAGTCAAAATCAAATGGGATCTAACAAAAGAACATTGGTACACCTATACTCCAATATACAAATACGCAGACACAATTCTATACAAAACAAAAGATTAACTGGTAACAAACTTTGAAAAGCTAGCTATACACCCAGAAAACTCGAATAACCTTATAACTAAGCTATATAAAATGATTTGGCGCAATAAACAACAGATAAAATCGCCAAAAACAATTAAATGGGAATCTAGACTACAAATAACATTAGCAGAAGAACAATGGACCCAAATATACACAAATTCGCACAAATGCTCCTCAAATATTATAGCAAAGGAAAAATTGTACAAAATACAGTACAACTAGTACACTACCCCAGCGTACCTAAACAAGATAAACAAATCATTCCCAAATCAATGTTTCAGAAATTGTGGTAATCAGGCAGGCCCAATCCACTGCTGGTGGCAATGTCCAATGTCTCCTTGAAAAAATCTTTCATTAACCAGTTAAACTATCCCCGATAAATGCATTATTTAACCTGCCAATCCCGGGCCTGAACACCAACATCCAATGTGTAGATGTGTAGTAATACACATCTGTACAGCAGCGAGAGAATTGTTGGCAGCATCTCGGAAAAAATCAACACCAACCAGAAACTAATTAATAGAATTTGGAGGATGCACTCGAATGAATATATAGCAGCAACACTACAAAACGGAATGAAAAAATGGTCCAAAATATGGGAAGTATGGATCCTAGAAAGGACCCACAAGCTGACAATTATCAACTAATAACAAACAAAGAAAGGCCGAGGCCCCATCCACGAATCTGGCTACCAAACAAAATTAAAGGCAAGTGTAAAGGTAACTATAATAAAGTATATTGTAACTACTAAATAATAGATATTACCAAGATTACCATCAGAATACCATCAGGTTATACAAGAATATACTGAATATAATCAAGGAAAATGTATAAAGTACAACAGAACTATTATATAAAAATGTATGAAGTTGTAAAGGTGAAAAATATTAATGTACTGAATGCAAAAGTTATTTATAACACTGTTTATTTTATATGTAAAACAAATTGGATAAATAAAAAGTTATTGAAAAAAAAAAAGTCAGTGCAGACTATATTGTCCCTTTATTGTTAGTGTGTGTAGCACATTTCAAGTGTTCCCGAGCCCCACAAATCACCTTCAGCCTCACATTCGCTTAGAAAAGCCCAGATATTTCCCTCCACCACAGTTCAATGCTTTACATGGGGAGGGGCTTGGGACTGTGTGTAGAAGGATCTTTAGAAAATGACAGACATTTTTAAAAGATCTTTCACATGTAGACCTCTATTCTCTAGTTTTAATAAGTATCTTTTTATGAGGCACCATTTCAAAAGCTTTTGCAGAATCCAAATAAATCATATCCACTAAATCTAGATTTGCATCTTCAGAAGGGCATAACATTATACCAACAAGTTCTTTTTTACAAATAACAATGCTGACACAACTTGTGTTGAGTGGCCTCATTTCATTTTACCTTGGGAGATGAAGCAAGTATTTCCCAGCCATGTAATAGATATAGGCCCTTGTTTCTTAACAAACCTGTAGCTATTTGTTATTATGAGATCTTCATAAAGCAAAAGGTAGACCCTAAACGTAAAAACGCATTGAACATTTGGGAAACATCTGGACTGTGAGGAATAACACACACAACATGTCATTCTTGGATGAGTTGATACAGAACTCTAGCCTAGTTTTGCAAAGCTGTAAGGGATTATTTCAAAAAAGGTCAAAGGGCACGTCAGTCCTGACCTCTGACTTTTATTACAACACGTTACACAGTTTTGCTGTAGGGATCAAGTAGATGAAGCCATTAGATATAAACAAATAATCATTAAAAGGCATCTGTACTGTATTTGTAGGGGACCATGGTGAACTTTCACATTATTCCTTATGTAGTAACATAAGTCATAGCTAAGACATAAATATTAGAATATATCCCGTATCGGACTACAGTTCTTACTATAGAACACTGGGGCATATTTAAAAAATCTGCTTTTTTTACCACTGTAATCGTACAATTACGATGGTGGTTGTACAATTGTAATTTTAGCGCATAATAGCAAGTGTACAACGCTGTCTTATAATTTTATGGTGTATATCATGGAAATCAAATGTTTTTGACATTTGAATGTCAGACATGAAAGGACAAGACAGGACCTCCCTGATCATCATCTAAGTATCTGTAGCTCTGTACAAATAGAAGGAATAGCCAGAGGAATACCAGGACCCATACTACATGGTTACTGTTCAAAAGCTTCTGTCCTAAAGGTTCTAGGGGCCCTATATATAAAAGATCGTTATCGAAAAAATAACGATCACTATCGTAAAATAACAACCGTTATTTTCCGATAACGACGTTATTTTCCAATAATACCGGGCGTTATCGTAAAATAACGGTCGTTATCGTAAAATAACTGTCCTTTTAAAAATAGGGCCCTAGATGTCATCTTTTAGGGCACTCTCTGAAATACAGTGTTATATATAGATTGATATTTTGTCTAACAAAATATCTACCTTCTTTTCAATTATATAAAATGTTGAAAATTCCTTTTACAAAAAGGAAACATAATAAAATAAATGTAGTGCAAAGTTACCCAACACTGGTATTTTAAAACAATGTCCAAACTGTCATTAACACTGCATTTAAGCTAAAAAAAATTGTTAAAATGTTAGTTTTGATAATACTGACCAATTAGCCCATTAAGAATAAGCAAAATAACACCAACAAAAGGTTTTTGAAAAGATTTTAGAGATCTTTGCCTCATGACATTATACCTTAAATACTACTGGACTTTCTCTTACTGCGCTGAATAATGGAGTGAATGGTGTTGGCCACTGGATAATATAGCAGTTCCAATGAAATTAGGTTCAAGGTTTCGAACATTATGTTGAATATTGGATCAGGATGGAATATCACATTGATTTAGATATACCTTAATGGGACAATTCGTTTTTGGCAGCAAGTACATAGACATATGACTATGACTGATCTATGGATTTAGTGAAGTTGTTTTTAAAGCGACATTTAAAAACATCAAATTGTTTTGCTGGCTCACTATGAAGTATGAAGTGAGTAAACGTGCTATATATGTTGTATGTTACAATGGTAACCAGTCACTTGCAATTGGCACTGTGCTAACATAATCCACATTGGCTCTAGTTTGCACCACATCAATTGTCACGTGTGCCAGGTTAATTACCAGTGTTACTAGTGCAGTGAATAGCAAGATACCTTATTTTACATTGTTCATCCACAGGGCCAAGGTGAGCCAACTGCCTCAGGTAGCAAACAATTCCACTATAGAGAGGGGGTGGTACAGGGGGTGCTTGCCCTTATATCAAATAGAAAGATGCACAATCCATATACAAATGCATGTGCTTTTATTATTTGTGCTGAAATCTCGCACACATTGTTTTGGGAGGCTCCGCCTCTTGTTCAGGTGCAATATAACAACAAGTGGGCCACATTTATTAAGGGGATGTGATTTTAAAGTGACGCTGGCACCTCCTATTAGGAATAGCCAGTTAAGTGTAATTCAAAACATTTTAATAAATATATTTACATAAATTACTCCATCTCTTTATTCTAAATAACATTCTGTGCATTCATGTTCATAACCTGCAATGATCAGTTTGTGTCCATAGTCCATAATGGATAAAACACAAGGTTAATCTCCTTTTGTGTCCTTCCTAATTTTGTCCTTGTTATATTTGTCCAATGTTTTTGTGTAAATGTCCCGCACACTCCCAACATGTGCCATTTCTTAACATAAAGTTGTAATCTATTTATATCTTGTCCATATATTAACCACAAGGACAGTCTCCTTTACTTTTGGTGGAAGGTCCAATAATATCCACTAGGTGTCCTCCCATTCCTCCAGTTTCAACTGTGTTTCAGTTTTCACATTTCATTTATATTGCATCCTTTTTGTTTAAACATGTTACTCTTTTATTCTTACTTCACTTTTTAACTTTGTGGGAGGTAATTCATACAATCGCCATTATACATATAGGTTACAGAAAGCACATTAATTGTAAGCACTGTTTACCCCTCTTGGAGCCAATGTCTTTAATTTGTTTATTCAGGGGCTGCCTGCCTTGCTTAGTCATATGTTTTTCCTAAATAATGTCTCCAATCTACAAACTTTCAGTTATGGTTAAGTTGGTGTTTCTAAACGCACAATTGCTCCTTTCCACCTTATCGCTTTTGTATATGTCGCCATCATGTGGATATTATCAACATTACATGTTAAGTTACCCTTAAAATATCCTGTTACTGTATATATATCAATAAAACTGGTTCTAAACTACCAGCAGATCCCTGCTATCAATGAAGGGGTCAGGCCCCCATGGGCTGGTGTTCTTGTTGGCTGCAGCAATTTTTATCCATAGTAAAAAATAGTAGTAGTGTATGAGACCAGGTAAGGAAGGACCCAGAAGGACCAGAAAAAGAACAGAGGTGCCAGCAGCAAATAATTCTTGCAGGGACTACTGTGACACAGGTAATTTGAGCAGTACTGGGGTTTTAATGTTATTTCCCAGTAGTCACCCCCACCGTCACCACCGCCACCATCCAACCCAAAAAATAAAGCCAGCTATATAACAACAACATTTCTGATCCATCTACTTATCAATTAGAAAAACTAATCAGTATGTATGCTCTAGAATCTCTCTAGTACTCTCAGATGACCACGTGTAGAGCAAGAGCACTGATAATCCCCCACATTATCTATGGAGAAGGATAACAGACTCACATAACCATTACATGAGGGTTTCTGTCACTTGCTCTCCTCCTATAATCTCTGGAATTGTTGCACTCTGCTCCTTCTAATTAAAAAATGAATCCAGGGAGATTGTATATAATTTCAGGGAGTCAGGGATCTGCATCATCTGCTTCTAATATCAGGGAGAGGTTTGATGCCTGTATACATGGGATTCATATGCACAAACTTAAAGGGTATCAATACTGAAAAATAGGATATTTTAAATTGCCCATAACTGGAAACTATAATTCTTCCCAACCACCACTGTATCATTTTTATGTTGATCTGACCCCTGTTTTCTGCCCAGTTATTTTTCATGGATGGAGATAATATACACATTTATTTTCGTGTACTGGTGTCCTGCCTCAATGACAATATGCACATTTCCATTACACTGCATGTATTGTAATTGGGGAACATAAGTAACATTTGACAGTATTATGAATGGATGGAAACATACCAGTGTGCTTAATTACCTGTTTTACAGATTCCTATCACCATTTTTGTTTGCTTACAATCTGATGTGCTGGTGAATTTTGATTGGATTTTGACTAAAGATCAGCAGGTTTCATGTTATGCTGACTGTACACTCAATTGATTTTCATTCAATTCAACCTTCTATCTAATATGAATGATGAATCCATCATAATGTCGATCAGTGTAGCGATTGATATTATGATTGTGATATTGATTATAAAATAACCAGGTTGGGCTTCTTTCAGAATAAAGTGGGAATGTGAGGAATTAGTTTGACTGATGTATGGGCACCTATTGGCAGGGTTGGGACATGTGTGACCCTTGTGTGCAGACATACTGGTGATAAAGTAATTAGATTGTAAGCTCTTTGGAGAAAGGCCTGATGTGAATGGATTAAATAATTGTAAGTTGTGCTGCGTAATATGAAAGATTTGATTGTGATTGGCTGTGATTTATGACAACCAATTGTTCCCAAGTGAATTTATCTAATTAACTGGACATGTGGGAAAATTAGTTACCTAGGCCACTCAAATGGTCATGTCCAAATATTGACCTTGTTACTAATTCCAATAGACAGACTTCTGGCCGGTAAATCTATCAGGCAGAGGATACTGTAAAGTTTGATACGGGAACATATTCTAGAGTATGTTTCAAGAACTGACACATGTAGTAATCAACATGGATTTAGGAGGACTAGATCTTGATAAACAAACTTGCTTGGTTTTTAGGAGGAAGTGAATAGGAATTTGGACTCTGCCATAGCAGTAGATGTAGTATATATACTAAGGCTTTTGATTTAGCTCCCCATAGGTGACTCATGTATAAGTTAATGGTCTGTTAGGCTTGAGTGGCACATTTGTGCATTGATAGAAAATTGGTTAATGGATCAAATACAGGGAGTAGCTGTTAATGGTGCTTCATCGATGTAGACTTAAGTTCGAAGTGGGGTGTCACAGGGTTCTGTGTTGGGGCCACCTCAATTTAATCTGTTTATTAATGATTTGAAAGTGGGTATTGTCAGCAATGTCTCTGTGTTTGTGAATGGCTAAAAACTTTATTGACCATTTAAAGCTACAGATGATATGCAATAGTTGCTGGCAGATGTAGATATATTGTAATGTAGTTTGGGCTTTAAAAGTATTCTGCTGCTAATACTATAAATGGGTCTGTTTTAATTGAATCTTTTTTGGAAAAGGATCTTGGAGTTTAGTGGATAACAATGTAAATGTAGCAAGCAGAGCCAGGCAGCAACAGCTAGATCCAGCAAGATATTGTCTTCTATAAAGAGGGGTATGGATTCAAGGGAGAAAAATATTACTCTCCCTCTTTACAAAGCATTGGTAAGGCCTCATCCTTTATACAAAAGGACAACTTTCAAATATAAAGGGTTCAGAGAAGGGTAACTAAATTAATAAGGAGACTGATAAAGCTTGAGTATGAAGATAGATTGGATAAATTACGCTTGGGAAAAGGCGCTGATCCCGGAGTATAAATATATTAATGGGACATACAATAAACTATCTGGGGTATTGTTCGCCAATATAACATGTCAGAGGACACGCAGATATCCCTTAAGTCTAGAAGAAAAGAAGTTTAGTCTTCAAGTTCATAAAGGGTTTTTCAATGTGGAAATGTGAGAAAACTATGGAACAGTCTTCCATTGGAGGTGTTGATGGCAGGTTCACTGGATAGTTTCTAACTGGCATTGATAAATAAAGTTGGTGTTGATCCAGGGATATTTCCGAATTGCCATTTGGAGTCAGAAAATATTTTTTCCACCTTCATACTGTTTTATTTTTTTGCCTTCCTTTGGATCCACTATTAGGTAGGAAATGTAGGTATTGCTGGGTAGGTTGGTCTAGATGGCTGTATGTCTATATTCAACCTCAAATACTGTACTATAGTTTACTATTTGGCAGTAATCCTCCTATGTGTACACATGTACCGATATTAGGCCCAATTGACAATCCAACCAAAATTTGATCTGCGGTGAAAAGTGTAGCCCTGAAACTGGCCTTTAGGGACCACAATTCTTTAGAAGGTTTACCAGTGTGAAGGGGGTGCATTTTTTATGCATTTATGTAGAACTGGGTGGTATAGCACCTTTTCGTTTACCTCTGAGCTGGGGACATCTTTTAGATACTAATTAATGTCACTATTTGATTTCTTGGTCAATTTTTTTTTTTAATTTGCACAACTAATGCTGACTATACACTACAAAACATTATTACAACATTCCTGTTGTGTTAATCAGCATTCAGCAAACTGCATTACTGTTGACATTTTGATGTTATGGAAATTCCTATGGAGATCCCTAAGGGATACATTTTAGGTCTTTAACCTCCCACCAAATAGTTTTCAGGCCCAAATCCCCACCAAATCCAGTCACCCCTTTCCTTTCCGTCTCCTAGTGACGGCACAAACCAGGGGGATGTATATGCTTTTATGTGTCAAAATGAACCTGCTATAGTAAAAAGAAAACCAGATGTTTCTGAGTTGACTTCTACAAATTCAAACCTTTTAAAAATTATTCCATGGTAAAAGCTGAAAACATTGTTGTGACAAAGATTTGGTTTCTTTCATTTTAATCAACATTAGCAGATATTCACACTGTGTTCTATTTATAAATCTGCAGAATATGATGGATTTTGTGGTTTATCTATTTAAACCTTAACAATAATTTCTGATTCATTGACTGCTGGACAATTCAAACATACTCAGTTTACTACGGAGAACCTGATCACCCAGGCGTCAAAGTAAAGGAAACTATTAGGTAAGTCAGTTCTTTAATAGCATTTATTTACACACACACACATTGCTTGAGGGACAGATTAAGGTTGCTGGAATGTAAAAATACTCCTTGTTTCTTAATTGCATGTATATTTGTCTTGCAATTCAGCATTGTTTGTGTCTATGTATAGACATGTATATTATCTAAACATGTTTGGAATATAAAAATTACAGTTGTCAACTGATTGGTAAATAAATAATGGTGCTGCATAAAAAAACACCCCCCTCCTGGGTACTCTATACTGTCAGTGGCTGCCAAACTCTGCCATTACCATGATTACTAAAGGTGCCCATACATTAGTACGTTCTTTTTTTTGTGACCACCATACGATTGCAAAATGAATGGAGATCGTACAGTACTAATGTATGGGCACCTTTAGGAGGGTAGGTCAAGTGGATGATCCTTGTCTCAACAGAACTTCTATGTCTCCCCCATTAATAGAAAATTACCCAGACATATACCTATTCTGATCAGTGGTAATGCTGCACAAATACACATACCAAAACTGGACTAAGTGTATTTCATAAAGGTGGATTCCCACAAACCCCGGGGTCAAAGCCTAGAACACTGGGAGCAGCCCTTAATGTGCCGGCTGGCTGAGGAATGCAGAGATGGATGAACAATATTAGGGTCATTAGCAGGTTCAGAATCTTCCTCATTAGCGAGAATTTCCTTAATTAAGCAGGCGATTGCCAAATCGATATTCACATTTTCCTGCAGAAGTAAGAAGATAATTATTAGTGGGACTGTGATATCCACGGCATTTGTGTGTAAACTTAATTATTGAAAATAAAACCTAAAGAAAGGGGCACTCACACGCTTGTAAAGGACCTCATAATAATTGCCCTGAAAGGGCTAGGAATAATTTAACTGTAATCCTTCCATAGATAATAGAAATTTAAAAACAATCAGGACTATTCAATAAAAGTTCTTATCGTTAAAAATGGTGCTAATTTTGTCCCAGCCAATCAGATGTTAGCTTTCAAATGTTAAATAAGATCTGATTGGTTGGGGAAAAATTAGCACCATTTTTAACGATAAGAACTTGTATTGAATCTCCCTGTAAATTTATTAAGTATCAATATTAAAACAACAACAATACATAGATTAAAACATAGAGTCAGGTGTAGTAGCAGACTACGCTTGGACCGGGCATCCCCTAGTCTAGAGATATGATGGGAATTTACTGTGCATCATACCTTTAGACATACCTTTACTTTTTCAGCGAACTATTCCTAAATAGAGATGGCCTAACTATATAAAGCTCGGTCCATTTTCAAACTTTCGAACTTCAGAGAAAGTCCGAAAGTTCGAATTTGGACCCATTCAAGTCTATGGGGGAGTGATAGTTCAAAAGGTCCAAGTGATTTACAGCTAAACTAACAATGGTAACTTACTGTAAATGGCTGTGGCACCTGGGAAATAGTCTGGGAACATGTCACTGTCACCAAAACTTGTTAAAACACTTCCTGAAGTCAGGCAGGCAATTGATGATACATTCAAGGATTATCGAACGAACGAACGATCCTTCCTGTTAGCGAACGGTCCTTCCTAGGCTTAGTGAATGGTACATTCGAGGGTTGCATAGTGTACTGGTTAAAGGCACCGCCTTTGACATGGGAGACCAGGGTTTGAATCCTGGCTAGGGGCAGCTATACAAATGTTTGGATAATTATAATAACCATATAATAACCTAGGAATATAATAACCATATAATATAATAACCATATAATAACCTAGTAATATAACCATATAATACTCTATATTCTAACCATATAATAACCTAGTGATATAATAACCATATAATACCCTAGTAATATAATAACATTATATTACTAGGTTATCATATGGTTACTATATTACTAGGTTATTATATGGTTATTATATTACTAGAGGATTATAATAATCCAAACATTTGTATAGCTGCCCCTAGCCAGGATTTAAACCCTGGTCTCCAATGTCAAAGGCAGTGCCTTTAACCAGTACATTATCCAGCCACTAAATTATTTGCTTAATATATTACTAGGTTATCATATGGTAATTATATGGTTATTTTATTTTATATATATGCATATAACATATGATAACCTAGTAATATATTAACCATATAATGTAGTGGCTGGATTGTGTACTGGTTAAAGGCACCAGTCTTTCATGTCCAGGCCAAATTGTCATTTGACACTTCACAACATTACATGTTTGTGTTCCTCTTTAGCCAGCAGAGCTCCGGCTTCACATGTGATGGGCGTTCTCCTGACACACCCCCTTTCTCCATTGGCCTGTGAACCACACACCTCACTGTTCTAATTGGCTAGCGTCACCCCTACGATTATGACACATAGCTATGCATGCACACGGATTGGATGTTGTACACATTTAAACCTTTGTAGCACGATCCTCAGATGTTCTGAAGATGGCCCCATTCACGGGGCGGAAACATGTTAACCACGAGGTTGAAATAAACACCCACGCTATTTTCAAAGTCCTGAGAGTGCCTCCGTTTTTCTTCAAGTTATATATATATATACATATATCATATGATAACCTAGTAATATATTAACCATATAATGTAGTGGCTGGATAGTGTACTGGTTAAAGGCACTGCCTTTGACATGGGAGACCAGGGTTCGAATCCTGGCTAGGGGCAGCTATACAAATGTTTGGATTATTATAATTCCCTAGTAATATAATAACAATATAATAACCTAACAATATAATAACCTAGTAATATAATAACCATATAATACCCTATATTCTAACCATATAATAACCTAGATATATAATAACAATATATATGTTATATATAATTATATATATATATATATATATATATATATGGTTATTATATTACTAGGTTATTATATAAGGGATAATGCGCCCCTTACAGTGTAATATAAGGATATAAAGTCACCAAGGAGTTCCCTGGCCATATAAAAGCACGACCGAAGGTCGAGTGCTTTTATACAGGACAGGGAACTCCGAGGTGACTTTATAACCTTATATTACACTGTAATGGGGGTATTATTTCTTATAATATATAAGTTTAAAAAAATTTAATTTGATGGCTAGTGTCTTTATTAAATCCCTAACCAGCCGATATCACTTAAGTAAATAATTAAACTAAATACACAGTAACCCCCTGAAATAAAATAGATTAATTAATACATACCAGATTGACTTGTTAGTAGAAATCCTCTCACTTAGCCTTTTCTCAGAAATTCCTGGCTCCATTTTCATTCTGTCCTCCTTCCCCTTAAAAAAATCAGTTTCCCTGTCAAACCCTGCAATAAAAAACATCACTGTAACACACAGACATTTACTGGTCATAAATTCCTTATCTGAATCCTTGTTTAAAATGCCTCCACCCGGTAACTTGTTAAAACCTTTCAGCCGTACACAAACTCCTACAGCCCTCCGGATGATGTAAAGCAGCGTGCAGGGGAAGTTGTCATACGCTGACATGCACGCTCTGCTTTACATCATCCGGAGGGCTGTAGGAGTTTTGTGTCACGGCTGAAAGATTTTACAAGTTACCGTTTGAAACGGATTGTAAACGAAGGATTCAGGTAAGGAATTTAAGACCAGTAAATGTCTATGTGTTACAGTGATGTTTTTTAATTGCAGGGTTTGACTGGGAACGGGCTGGATAAAGCAGAAGGAGGACGGCACATGTATGGGGAGCAGCAGTGGTGAATATTCTTATAAAAATCACTCAACTAAGTAGTTGAGTGATTTTTATAAGGATATAATCCACTGTTGCTCCCATTATAATCCAGGCCACTTATATATTATATGGTTATTATATTACTAAGTTATTATATAACTAGGGTATTATAATAATCCAAACATTTGTATAGCTGCCCCTAGCCAGGATTCAAACCCTGGCGCATGTCTATGACCAGCTTTATGTTTCCTATAAATTGTTGTGCTATGCTAATGTAGGTTCCCTGTAAGTGTTTAGTTTTTCCCCTACAATCAAAATCATAGTATTAGGGATGGATTTCAATGGATGGCAATTGTAAGAGAATGTACACCCAGGGTTGCTAGACGTCCCTATTTGGCAGGGACTGCCCGACTGCAGGAAAGGAAATTAAGTAGCGGCTTGGCAACTCTGCAGCCATGCTCTGCCCACTCCCATCTATTCTCTGCCCCGTCACATGACCCTGATCCTTGCCATATCTATTTCTCGGGGGAAGTTTAGGTTTGTCTGTTTGGAATTCCCATTGCAGTGGTATAAATATTGCTCTGTTTACAGTTTGTAAGAAAAATAGGAAATGGGAAACTGTGTCTGTACAATCAGATTAATGCAGGAGTTCCCAGCCTCATACACTCACTAGATAATTGTTGGCTAAAGCAGCCACTTCCGTAGACAATCTAACATGAATGGTTGCTCCTGTCATTAGTCTTTAGTGATCCTTTCTAAAGACACCATATTCACACAAAGCAGATTTTCATATTAAAGACTTCATACCCCAACATTTAAGACCTGTCTGGCTACACACACAGACTGCCCAACAACACCCCTGATGCACCCAGCCATGCCCTCAGAATTCCCTGGATACACCCCCACAGGAAAAGCCTGGGTTTTCTGGGGTACCATGACAGACCCTTCAGTTTGGGTCTGTTCTGGTGAAAATGGGACAATTGGGGGTATAGCTAACCTATTTTGAAATGATGTTCTGAGGTTTAGTATACCATATATACTCGAGTATAAGTCAAGGTTTTTAGGCTTTAAAAAAAGACTACAAATCCAACCTCGACTTATATTCGGGTCACTTACCTGTAAACAGGCTGTTGCTTGCTTCCCGATGCTTCCATATCCTCTGTGCTAGTGGCTGACATCACTACTCGGCACCGGTCTTACCCGGCGCTGAGTAGTGACGTCAGGTTCCCCAACAGTGGATGCGGAAGCATCGGGAAGCGACAGCCTGTTTACAGGTTGAGGCTGGGGCCCCTTATCCCAGATTGGGCTCCAACCAACACAGTGAGAATATTCTGGGCTAGATCAGGAGGGAACTGTTGACAGGGTGCAGCCTTAACCATGGATGTCAGGTATTGGTGCAGTGATTGTGTTCATATCTGTCTGTGCTCCCATTCCCTCTCTGTTGCTGTAAATAATAACTTGGATCATCAATTCACCTTTGCAGGATCATTAAACCCCAACCTACATAGAAGCTCAGCACTAATAGGGTTGGGTGTCTGTATTTTGTGTGGATTTTAAAGGGAAACTTCAAACTCCTGTAGCCCAGAAACTGGTGATTAAAAATGGTAGTGGTCATAATTTCTACCCTCGAGGCAATCACTTATATTCGAGCATATATGGGTAAGTTTTAGGGTGGGAATTTCAATGTCCCTCTAATTTCTTATTGGCTGTGTGCGCTAATTTATATCTTTTGTGCACTAAATACCTTATTAACTATATACATCCAGATTTTTGTGTGTGCTCTATTTTAACCTGTGTGAGTAGACCTGCTAAGTAGTGTGTCTGCACACTAGCACACAGTTTAGGGGGAAAACTGCACACAAGCAATGCACCGATAATTTTGTATGAATTTTAGTGGCAGCACACAGCTGGGGTGCAAAATGATGATTGGTACATCATAATAGTGGCTCTTGGAAAATTCCCCTCTGACCTGTATAACTAGCTTTACCAGACAATAAGAGAAAGATGAATGTAGTACAACCCTTTGTCACACCTTGGCAGAAGTCATATGGCTGTTGCTAAATCCGAGATCTTGGCCAATATGTTCCAGATTTGTATTGGTTGTGCCCAAAGGCATTTGATCACACTTATTCCCAAGAAGTATGACTGGAATTGGCCTCCCATTATGCAAGCACACTTTAGAATCCAGATCTTCTTTCCAGCGGCTCACAGACTCAATTGTTGTCACACGACCAAGGTCACACACCACTAACGCACCCACTGCCTCACGGTAATACAGCCGTGTCATGTGACCAAACCGTTCTTGGCCTGAAAAGAAAGAAAATACATTAGGGCAAGGCCACACTGAAACGCATGTAAAATCTAACATTTTTTAGTGCTAAAAAATGTGTGAAAATTAGAATGAAAGCGTTACATATTCCACAAATGATTAGATTTGGTTTTGAGACGCTTTATTTTCCTACTGTACATGTGCTTTGGGCTAGGCCACATCAGAGCGTTTTAAGACACAATCTAATCTCGATCCAATCGTGTGTTAAGAAGCGCACACTAGTCTGGCACAATTTTTGTAGCCACACTAGGTGCGCACTGCGATCCTTTAATCATGCGATCCGCATTTTTTTCGCAGTAGCTTGTGCTCAGCGTCATACGAACAGGGGTCACAGGTTGCAATTGAGAATGGGACCCTGCCCCTGCAGGAGGCATAGCTGGCGTTTAATATTCACAAAAGGCAAACTCCAGTCACCTGCCTAAAGGGGGCGATATAGAGCAATAGCGACTCTCGGTACATAGCTCTGTGAAGATCTTATGCTCAGATACAAAATTGTATTCAGCATCAGCAATTCTATTTTAAAAGAAAGACTGTTAGCTGACCCACAGCTAACCCTAGAAAAATCTGTGTCAATCTGTAGAATTAAAGAACCAAGAGAGTGGCACATGCAAATCCTTGCTAAGTGGAAGCCAAACAAAGATTCTACAAAAAATAAAATGTTAGGAAACATAAAGCAAAGCAAATTCAAAGCACCAGATCCACAAGCTTACAAGTGCAAGCAATGTGGACAGCAGCACGAACCAAATCAGTGCCCAGCTTATGGAGCACCATGTCATAAATAAGGAAGAAAAATCATTTTGCTAAATGCTGTAGAACAAAACATCTGTTTAACCTTTTCAGTGCCAGACAGTTTTGCAATTTGTCTGATTCTGCACTCATAAGGTTTAGTGAAATGTTGCGGTATAAAAACTCACAGGAATCAGGGGAAATGATATATCCTTATCCAGCACAATGTGTACTTTAACAAAATAACAGGCTTCTGCAACTTTTCTGGAGATTTGACTAAATTTGGGGGTGAAAACTGTCGCAAAAAATTGTAAAATTTGCAAAATTTTACTTTTCTTGCTATTTCTATTTTGAATTATAACACAAAAACCTTATTGTTTCTAAAAGCTCTCATTCTCCAGAGTACAACGATACCAGATATGTAAAGGTACCCTGAACTTTCTGTCCAGGAGACCCCTAAGACTAAAACAGCACTTAGAAGAATTTTACACCAAATTGAAATGAAAAAGCCCTTGTGACAGTGATTGTACGGTTACTACCAAATTAGCTAAAACACACCCACAAATGAGATAATTTTAGAAACCACACATCCTAAGGTTTTTATAAGTAGTGTGATTTTTATTTAGCAAAATGAAAATACTTGGACGCAGTTGTTCATCTAATGGGAAGGTTTTTATCATGTTTTCCGTTTTTCCTTCAAATACCAAATCATCCACAAAGTCAAAGCTAAGTTTCAAAGAAAAATTGTAGGGGGAAGTTGAAAACCAACACAAATATGAAAGCCTAAACCCTCATGAATAAAATGGTATGCCACATGGGTGGGTCCACACCGAGACATGGCTACTTACTAGCCCTGAAAGGGACACTAAAGTGAAAAAAATGACTTGCCTTTATCCTTTTGTATAGTTTTAGTGCTGTCAGGAACTTGATCCCTTTTTGGTCTCAGTGCTTCCTGTCACTAGATCTCCTTATGTCCTGTTCAGCTCACTCCTAATTAGTATGCATGTCTCCTCCGGAGTGTGGAGCATGTGCAGTGGAGATGATCTGTTGCCCACTACAGCCAATAGCATTCACCCAGTGATTTTGTGTGATCGTGAAAGTGAAACTGCTTTGCTATGGGAAGGGAAGCAGCACTGGCAGCTGCATCACGTAAGATTTTCTTTAAGTGTTGGAGATTGCAGACATCCCACCCTGCCAAAAGATTAATCAAATGCATGTTTCAAAGTAAGAAAATTATACCTAAACAATAAAAAAAAACACCTAACTATGTCCTCAACAAAATGGTATGCTACATATGTGGGTGAACCTACACACATTCACCTACATTACGGTGCAATTATTTCAAACAAACATGCAGAATTTTGTTCTTTGTAGGAGAGTTTTCTTTCGAAAATCTGCAAAAAGTGCAACACAAAAGATTCCAACTTTGAAACTCCTGGTATAAAAATGCCCACTAAATATTGATCTCCCACACGCCTAAATCAAATGGTATGCCACTTGTGTGAGTGTACACCGAGACATGGCAAGCAACTAGCCCTGAATGGAACCAATGCATAAGGGAAATGACACTAAACTTAATAACAGCTTTCAAGATATCAAACTAAACGACCCCCAATCACAAATATACCCCCCTCCCCAACTATATATTTTTGAAAAAGTAGAAACCTTCAGCTAACAAAATGGTTGGTGCCATTTTGTCATCCATACAAGCAGAATTCTGGACACATAAAATGTCATGTGTTTAGCAGGTGTTCAGAAAAAAATAATCAAAGCCATGTATCAAAGTCAGCAAATTATACCTAAACTCTCATTAAAAGTTAAAAAAAAATTATTACAAAAAAAAAATCTAAATAAAAACATTTTCTTTCAGGCCATATTGGTGTACAGTATTTAGTTTTCTAATCCACATGGTCTCACATTGTAACAATACTTTTGAATGGTCCCTACCACGTTTGTGTAATGATATATGGTCTATACTTTGTGGCCATATTCTAAAAAATGCTTAGCTACAGGTTTGCTGGTTTTGCCATCACGGTTAGCTGTCTTGATAGCTGACCTGTAGCCATCTATTCTCAATTTCCTAGATGAGGACGACCACCCCATAGACGCATGAGAAAGTTTAGAGATACAATTGATACGTCTGGAGATTCGATTAATACTGTTAGTGACGAACCACCAAACGTCAACACTGCAGTGAGAGGGAATAATGTGGCTTTTTAGTTTTTCAGAGGTTACTACATGATCTGGAACAATCATAAGAAGAGAACGCATCTGTCACGAGGGGGACACAAGAGGAAAAGGGTTCCCCGCCTGGGACAACAAGAGACAATAGTGTATAATCTGAGCAACAGGGAAAGCCAAATTGTTACAAAAGGGTTTATCTTTCGTCCCTAACCCTATAACTGATGATTTTGAATTAGAACTTGACTTGTTTGAATTCCAAATATCTTTTAAACATAACCCTTTTACTGCCAGCAGAATTCCCTACTTTGCATGCGTGCTGTGCCAGAAGAATTTTCAGGATTTAAGACTCATTTAGTTCAGTAAAAGTTTACAGTAGGAAACCTTACAGCAAATAGGGAAATTATAAATGTTTTTTCCAGCACAAAGTGTTCTTTAACATCGTAATATAATTTTGTAACTTTTTTGAAGATTTTACTAGATTTTTGGGTAAAATACGTAAAAAAAATTCAAATTTGCAAATTTTCATGGATTTTTCCCATTTTTATTTATAGTTATATTAGGGTTAAGCACAAAATTCTAAAATCTCTGATACACCTGAGTACAATGATACCAGATTTATGTAGGTACCCCACTTTTCCTGTACAGGAAACCCCCCCAAACTAAAACTGCACTTTCAAGAATATTACACCAAATTGACATGTATAACCAATTCTGATGGTTAACATAGAATATCTACCAAATTAACTAAAATATCCCTACAAGTGAGAAATTTTTTAGAAACTACATACCCGCAGGATTTTATGAGTGAGGTTAATTTTGATCACAATGCAGATACCTGGGCGCAGCTCTTGATCCTATTGGAAGTTATGTTCTCACATGTTCTTTTTTTCCTTCAACTTTAAAATCAGAGACAAAGTCAAATGTGAATTTCAAATATGAAAACCTATCCCCTCCTGAATTAAACGGTATGCCACATTCATGGGTGTAATCAGAGACATGGCTACCAACTAACCCAAAGAAAGAACAATGTCAAATGGCAGTAACAGTAAAAAAAAATTACCCAGCTCTGTAAACACCCCTGTAACTCAGAAATACCCCCCCACAAACTAACTTCTTCATAGAACATCGCACTTTTAACAGATATTCTAAAAAAGTTAACAAAAGATAAATTTCCATGGTATAAATCATGCCAAAACTCCATGTAATGTAAAAAAAACCTTACCAAATATCAATCCCCCCAAATGTCCTGAATCAAACAGTATGCCATATGCATGGTTACACATGCAGACGTGGAAGTGACTACCCATGAAGTGAGACAATGCACGATGACTCAAAAACTGTGAAAAAATATTCAGCCAACTGTGAATTTTAACAGTCTGCAGTTTTTCCTACAAAACACCCCCCTAATTCAGAAATACCCCCCACAAACTATATATTCCATGAATCTACACACCTTCAGCTACGTAACGCTGTAGTATATTCATACCATCAATGGTGTGGGCGCAGTCCTTTGTAGAAATTCGCATATTTAGCAGGTTTTCGGAAAAAATAAACAAAAAGAACTTTCAAATGTAGAAATATGCCAAAACCCCATGTAATGTAAAAAAGTTACCAAATATCAATCTCCCAAAAGTCCTGAATCAAATACCATATGCATGGTTACACACACGGACATGTAGAATCGACTAGCCACAAAGTGAGCAAATGCACAATGGCCCAATTATAGCAACTTTTCAGATTTTTCACACTAAACATCCCTCTATATTAAAAATATCCCCCCAAATTATATATTCTTGGAATCTACACACCTTTAGCTATGCAATGATGCAATATTTTCATCTATACATGCAATGGTGTAGGCCCAGATCTTCATAGAATTGAATGTGCAATACGTGGAAGCAACTAGCCACGAAGTGAGACAATGCAGCAAAAATATTTAGCCAACTCCAAATTTGAGCAGTCTGCAATTTTTCACACTAAACTCCTCTCTGACTCAGAGATGCCCCCACAACTATATATTTTTGGAATCTACACACAGCTACGTAACGGTGACATTTTTTTCATACCTACATGAAGATTTCCGGATGCAGAAATTCATAGATCTCCTTGTTTTTTTGAGATTTTGTGAAAAACATTAAACAAGATGATTCCATGGTGAAAATCATACCTAAACCCACTTGACAATTTAACCACTAAATGTCAATCTCTGACATGTCCTAAGATTGACATTGGTGTATGTGTGGGTACATACAGAGATTTTGACACCAACTAACTCAAATGTGACACATGCACAAGTGCAATTACACAATAAATGTAATTTGAACAGCCCCCGAAACCTGGAAATACCCCCTATATATTTTTGGAATCTGCAAACCGTCAGCGATATAACGGTGCCATGCTTTTATACATACATGAAGAATTCCAGACACAGTAATCCATAGAACTCATAGAGAAATTAAATGAGATGATTCATTTATGGTGCAATTACACAATAAATGTAATTTGAACAGCTTTCTCTGGGAAACATGGGAAACTTGGAAATACCCCCCACAAACTATATCATTTTGGAATCTACACACCTTCAGCTACATAACGGTGCCATGCTTTCATACATGGCATGCAGAGAGAACTATCTAGTGGACAAAGATCTCGGAAAAAGGTATGACAGAAACCACTGTGTGAATTACCTATACACCACACAGCAAGAAAGTTAAAGAAAAATAAATCTAAATAAATCGAGATTGCTCAATTATCTGGCCAGTTTACGCTGTATGACTATTTATGGCCTTTCTGAATCAGAGCTGAGATCGCTGATAGACAGGGATAGGCTACTTCTGCAAAAAGAGGCAAGGTGGATGCACCAATTGCAAACCCCATCCCCTAGGGGCCTCAACAAACAGTTTTCATTACATTGTTTCTTATAGAAGTGTTTTATGTACTTTAGACACACTTTAAAATTATCTGATACGCGTTTGATACTTTGTATAATGACCTGAACAGAGAGTGTACTACAAGTAGTGCATAAACATTTTTCACTAACAGGTTAGTGAGCCTTTTCTTCCCAACTAAAAGATGAGCGATTTTATGCTGTTTTATTTACAGCACAATGTATGTATACATGCTTTAAATGATGTTTTTAAAGTTAGTCACAGAGGGGTGTTATCTTTTGTGGTGGGGGAGCGAACGGTGGTGGTAATAGGTAATAACATCCTGAGGACGGCCCGTTGAGCGTTTAGGTGTGGTACATTGTGCATTTGTATCCTAATAAATTGTTTTGTTTAAGAGTGAAAAGACCTGTGAGTGTGTTAAATTATTTGGCTGTACGGATCTGTGACACGCACCCGGGCACAGGGAACATAACGAGTGGAGAGCAGGTCGATCAGCTGACATTATATATACAGTCTCTGTAGATGATAGAGCACTCAGGGGTCTTTCTACAAAAAACCCTTTTTATTTTAGCAGTAGTTACATCTACGCATTTCGGCTGATTGTTTCATCCATCATCAGGATGTGACGTATTCAGTGACAAACAGGCATTTGAAAACTGTGATCCCTCCTTAAATTCGTAGTTCCACCCCCCTTACCCATATCAACCCACTCAGTGCTCCCAGTTTATACAAGCATAAATAAAAAAAAACAACACATACAATAATTACATGATAAAAAACTTGATATCCACCTCTTAAAATTGCTATTGGCATCCCGGTGTGCTAAAAAGACACCTAGTAGTGATTGCGATAAAAATCAATATAGTGCTATTAAAAATATAGATAAAAACAGTCTTAGTCCCTTTTGATACATTTCATAACTATTCCTGCTAGCAGATCACTCTTCCAATACAGATACTCTTGTCGCAAACTGTAGGATAAATCAAATTATGTTGCAATGTATGTTGCTATTTAGGTTGCATATTCAGTTTATATTTGCAGTCCTCTTTAGTGAGTGCATTAAATGGTAGCTATTTACAACCTGCAGATATGGACGAATAGGTAAAAATATAAATAAATACCTAAATACTTAAATACACTATAATAATAGTAGCCCACATTAAATAACAGACTCCGCACAGTCGTACGATTCACTAAATAAGAACCAGGCCAACTGAATAATGTTAGCAGGGAAGCGCATAAGAAGATATTATTATGGGAAGCATGACAGGATCATTTGTTCATAAAAAATAAAACGTGCTCTATCATCTACAGAGACTGTATATCTATTTCCAATAGTAGCACCGTGGCATGTAACATTGACGGCATGAGCGCGGGACACCTGGAAGTAGTGTTTTATATATATAAAACAAAGGAATGTGTGCACTCAGTCCATCGGTGCTTAAACTGCCTGGTGCTGCTGAAGGCATCCAACGTATACAAACATTCTAAAAAGACATGTGCAACAATAGCAACATTACAGCCCTGCATGGAGCCATGAAAGACATTCCCAAAATTGTAAATATTACAAATTTATGGTAATCTATTATCTCATCAATATCTAAAAAAAATACAATACTTAGTATGTATAATGTATGTATTTATATTTATTTATAAATCGCCACTTGGGTACGCAGCACTGTACATTATAAAATACAGAGTATACAAGCAAGGGGATAAGTGCAGGCCATTATTAAATTCTCCTTCAGGGTTGTGATTGAAAATAGACAATTATGACACAATATCTCCCAAAATCATGTAGAACAATTTGCTACCCACTAAAGGTAGATGTATAAGAAATCCAAGCAGCCCCTTGATGATAATCAGAACTATTGTAGCTGGAGGTTATATTCTTTAAAAGTTTCTACAACCTTCATTTTTAGGATGATCCCCTTACTACAGGAAACATTCCAAATGTCCTCAGTTTGGCAAGAAAGAACTGTCATCTAATACTTAAAAGTAGCATCACTTAACACTTAACAGTCCAGCTGGTATCTTGTGTTAAAGGATCAGTAAGTCCAGCTGAACAGAGTTACATTTGCTCTCTCCTGTGCTGTAGAACTGAGCCGCAGCTATGTGGCTAGTGTTTAGTTACAAAAAATTCACCAAACTTGATATTAACTTGCTTGTGGCTGCTATATGGGTAACTTTTCCAAACCCACACAGCAGCCAAAGTCACGCTGCTTAATTCAACATTAAGGTTCCGGCTACGTAACAGCACATAATTTTCTAATACACCAGGTAGTGTGGGTTTTACGCATATTTGGGTGATTCCACCTACTACCATATCACCCCCTTGTTCTGTAATGTTACAGACTGATGATTTATATATGATTTATATATTTTACCTATGTTTTTTATTTGATATGTAGGGAGCCTGCCCCAGGATTAGCGATGTTTGATAAACTGCAAAGTTTGTCCCATCTTACCTGCAATGTCCCAAAGCTGCAATCTAACCACAGTATTTGAGTCCCAATTCACAATCTTCAAGGCAAAATCCACACCAATAGTTGCTCTGTAGCACTGGGAGAAAATATTGTGCACATATCGCTGTATGATTGATGTCTTCCCAACTCCAAGATCACCCACAACAAGAACCTTACATAGAAATTCTCTTTGGGGAGACCCCATAACTCTACCCTGTTCAATTAGGTAGAAGGTTGCGGTCACTTCACTTTCTAGAGTGTGTCTTGTGCTGGTCCTGTGTTATATTCTTGGGTGTGTGTCTGTGTACTTAGCTCTGTATATACTGGAATTCCACAATGATGTGAGGAAAATCCACTGTTGTTCACTTTCTGTATTAACTCATTAACATATCTTCAATGGATCTCTAAGAACACCAGCTGTTTATGTATGTGGTCCTAGAAATAATCTGCAGCCAATCAGTGTATCCAAATATTTCTAACACCAAGGACAACAAATCTATCTACGAAATGGCCAAGTAATTACTACAAAAGATACAAGGGGGAATACCCTAGTATAGATAGGAAAAACAATCTATCTTGAATTTGTAGTATAATCTCTAAGCACTTGGCAATGTGGGAATTGTGTAATGTCAATGCAGACAAAGTATGCTTTTGGGTGTTAAGGGTCAAACAAGGAGGGGTGATCCCTGGATCACTAACCAAAAGTAGGTGATGTGCTGGAGTCCCGTTTCGAGGATTACTAAACTATACTAAAAAATTTACTTTTTGAAAATGGAAAGTACCTGGGCCGGGGGGTTGGATTAATTATTCCTACCTAACAATATTGTTTTCTTAAGGAGCTACAGCATGTACATTTTTAATTTCCCGGGTTAGTCCTGTACTATTGCTGTATTAAAGATAAGAGGAAGACTGGCAGAATTAGTTTTCTTTGGGCTGGTTCTCACCACAGAAACAATATTGGGAGGTAGGAATAACCACGATAGTTCTCACACAATAGTTCTCCTTTAAAGCATCTTATAGGAGCGTATCAGAAGTTAAGTGTAAACTGATTTTAACTTGGCTATCAATTCCAAATTAGGACACACACAGTAAGTAATATTGACACCGTAATAGCATGTTTAGTTTGGTTTATATAACTTTATTACAAAATGTACAAAGAATATACTGTTAAAGGGACAGTTCAGTGAAAATTATCAATATTTGTTAAATAGTTAGTTTGTGTAATGCCTTCTTAGTTATTCTACATATTCTCTCCCATTTTGAAGAATCAGTTGATTTCATACCGCTTGCTGTTCCCTGCTGTTGACATTAGTGGGCTGACATTTCAGGTTCTAACTGCCCTTCTTCTTCCCAGGATGCACCACATCCTTGGAATGTTCCTAACAGTAATTTCTACTGATTGGCTGTTGGATGGGTCAAAGATGCTCAGATCTCTACTGAGCAACTGAATTAACCCAGGGTCAAGGGCAAGACCATAATGGTCTCTACTAGGAAACAGGAAGTCAGTATTTCGGTTGCATTTATTTATATACGGACAAAATGCTGAATTGGCAGATTAAGGTCATTGGGATGAAAAAATACTGCTCTTTTTTCTGAATAGCATATTTACTTACACTGAACTTCCCCTTTAATGTTAATTGAGACTGACAAAGAAGTAAGGCATGCAGCAACACACACGTCTCAGAATATATATATAAAGTGGTCATTTTAGCAACAGACATATCTCAACAATTCTTACAAAAATATCAAGCGTAAGATGAGAGTATAGAAATGTATGGGTCACTTTTGAAGGTTCTTATCGAGTATGATTGTTGCTGCAATTAGAATTACCTCAAGAAAATAAGATAAAACTGTTGGAAAAGAGAAGCAGGAAAATTCTGTTGGAAAAGTGAAGCAGAAAACTTTAAAGCAAAAGCGATATTATATGGTGTGTATTTTTGCGTGTGTGAGATTGTAATAAGAGTATTAAATAAGAAAATATAAAAGTAAAAAGAGAAACAGGTGAGATTTATGAAATAAATAGAAATATAAGAAGATGAAGAAGATGATGGTGCCGTGTGCAATGAGTGAGATATAGCGTGAGATATAGATTTGGTAGCAATTTCCTAGTCAACAGGCTCTTCGTCTTCAGACCAGCTGAGGTCATCATCAGAGTCGTCTTCAGGCTCTTGTGGTTTCTGTGGGGAATCGTGTATCTCTTCATCAGGTGTTTGCATGGAGTAGAGTGAAAGTTCTAGTCTCCCCCAGGTCACAGGATCTGATTTTCTCAGTGTAATCTCCACTTTTGAGGGTAATAAATTAACTGTGCTTTTTTCAACATCGATAACCTGAAGATTGAAAAAGAAAAGCTGTGACACAACATTAATATTAGGGGGTACTTAATTCATACATATAGGTATGGAACTACACTAAATGACCACAAAAAATGTAGTGCCTGTGATACGACAAAAAAAAAAAAAAAAAGATAAATAAATTTATAACTTTATAGGGTGAATTATAGCACACTCATCAGATTTCTTCAACTGTAGGCCAATAGCAGCACTCCTGCTATACATCTATTACCAGGGTGCTGACCAGTCAGGAATCAAATAGAGGAACGTAAGGCAGTGCACTCCACTGGATTTTTTCATAAACTTTATTAGTGGAAACTGATCAACAGGTTTCAGCCATCTTGGTGGCCGTCATCTAGATAACTACACTTGTGAAACATTGTGCTATAAATAACATAGTAAACACCCATAAACCTTGTTGTACCCAATCACCATGATAGTATCCACCCACCCTCTCCATACTAAACAGTCTTCCCTCATTATTACACATATTGATTAGCATGGTGCTAAAGTGCATTGTGCATTATAATCAATGTGCAGTCTGATAAATAACCATCGTCATAAAACACTAAGAACAAGGATAAAAAGTTAAAATCTGACACTTAGATGTTAAAAATGGTAAAATATTACCACATACTTAATATTCCTTAGAAAAGAGGGCATTTATACTGTTGCAAAAATCTAATAATACAGGAATGATACAAATCTCACCACCTTGGAAAGGACACTAACTCCCCATTATAAATTGATCAGTGGAGGTACAGAATATCACATATAGCCTCAACACATTTAATATAATCCTAATGATCTTGAAAGGTGACAATAATTATAATAAGGACAAAATAGACCAAAGGCAAATATTGGATTAAATAAAACAAGATATGGAGAGCTGTTCAGTGTATTATTTTTTCGTATCCACTGTGCTTCCCTCTGTAATAACATATGGTCCCTATCTCTGCCCTCATTTTTACCAACCTGGTCTATGGCCATCCAACGCATATTTGCTAAGGAATGTCTAGCTCCCCTAAAGTGCTTGGCCACTGATAACTCCCCAAATTTATTTGTTTGCTGGGTTGTGGGTTGGCCTTGTTCCAAACTTTGGAGGGCTATCCTTATTGATTGGCAATGATTTGCCATCCTATCCCTTATAATGGTGGATGTTTTACCTATATAGCATGTTATAAGATAAATAACATAGGTACTTTGACATGAAAGTCTATATTTTATTTTATGTCTCTGACCACTATGAGGGTGCAGGAATTCCGTCCCCTGTATGATGTACCAACATGTTTGGCAACCTGTACATTTGTAACATCCCAGTTTTCCCCCCATTAACCAGGTGCCACCTTGTGAGGTAATATCAGATTTCCTATCTGTGTTTACCAAGAGACTGCGAAGGTTTCTGCTCTTTTTGAAGGCAAACCTTGGTCTACTATCCTTAAAGGGGAGAGAACTGTCCTTAGACATAATGTCCCAATGTGTAGAAACACTAGATTTTACAGACTCGCTGCAGGGGTGTGTGTTAAGCTGTAAGTTATTCTATCAGCACTCTGCTGTTCCTTACAGTCTACCAAATCTTTGTATAGCTCTCTCCAGTTGTGGTGTATTAACATCCTTGTTGCTATACGCTCTAGAGGGGAATTTGCTAGACATCTCCTCCTACTGAATCCTAGTAAATTTGGAATTAGAATTATTTTGTAATACACGTAAGAACTGTGAGTACATCACCCCTTTTCTTAAGGGGCCATGGGTGGAAGCTGCGCGCATGTAAGATGGTGTTACGGTCTGTGTCTTTCCTAAAAAGGGTGGTATTTATTTTGTTGTTATCAATATAAATCCTAAGATCCAAAAAGGCGATAGACACAAGGTCACTCACCATGGTCAGTTTTATGGGCGTATCCAGACCATTAATGAAGGACACAAACATTTGGCACTCACTCTCACTACCCCTTCATAGGATGAACAAGTCATCTATATATCTCTTATAGATCAATAGATGCTCGCCATATATGGGGTAGATGAATTTCTCTTCAAACTCTTCCATATAAAGGGATATATATTAATTAAACATGATTCCTGGTTCATACGTCTTAAAGATAACTTAGTATGTACCAGTCAAGAGAGTGTAGTAACAAAACATCTGTAAAAACTGGGAATTCAATTGACAACAACAAAAACTTGCTTGTAAAACAAGCACTGTTACATTTTGAATATTTTTTTTTTTAATACGTTTTATTTAATGTTTCCAATGAATATACATCAATACAGCAGTTATAAAAATATTGTTGAACATTTGTACATATTCATATTGAAATAAAGTATTTCCATATAGTCATTGGTTATTATTTACCGTTTGGTTTAATAACAACATTTAAATTGGTGAGAAGAAAGAAGAAAGAAAATAAGAAGATAGGAGAGAAGCAAAGACAAATTTACTTAGAACTTTGGTCTGATTATATGGCCCGGTCCAGGCCCTCGCCTGCCCCTGTTCAAGGCTCATTGCGTGGTCCACAGCCCATCCCAGTGTATGGGGGCAGTGGACTAGGTATTGTGTGATTCAATTTGTATAGTACCCCTCTAGCTTGCTGTATCCGTGGACTCTAGCCAGGTTCCCCATATCTTTTGGAACTTATTTGGGCAATTTCTATGTCTGTCCATAAGTTTTAGTAGGGGGATATCATTGTTTATCAGTTTTAGCCATTTCTTTATTTTCAGTTTCTTATGTGAGAGCCAACCAAGTACAAAAGTTTTGCGTGCATAGAATAGTGCTGCCTGCAAGAAAGCCAGTTCATATCTGGACCACACATCCTCTTTAAATAGGCCAAATATACAGTCCTGTGCCTGGAATTGTATGGGGTGTGGGGATAGCGGGGATACAAAGTATTTCTTTCCAGAAGGCTTGGATCCTTGGGCAATCCCATATGAGGTGTGTGAAATCTGTGTTTTGGCTTTGGCATTTTGTAGCTGTTCCTATGTGTCTAATTTGCTTTGGGGTGTGATATGCCTGATGTATAATGTTGAATTATACCAACTTGTTGTTCACTGAAGGGGAGGCTTCACAGTGTGAGTTGAGGATATCATTCCAGAGTTCCTCTGGGATATCTCCCATGCAGTTCATCCATTTTGCCTTACATTCTGAGTATTAAAGGCCTATAGGCCAGTAGAAAAGGAACCAGTGATGTAAGAAGGAATCAAGGACTTACCCCCCACAGCTCCAACTGTTTTCGGAACTCTCTTTCTTTTTCAAATGCAATCTGAATGTCCAGCTGTCGAGAGAAAAATGTAAATTAATTCTCTTCTTATGCAATGCTATCCCCATAATTTACTGTTGATATATTGAACATTTTACATGTATTTTAATTTAATTTGACACATCCACCTTGTTCACTGTTAATGTATATAGGGGGGAAGAAATAGTGCCATATTACTACCCTTGGCCCCCTACTGGGTAAATGACCCAGTAAAATACAGACTATTAGAACAAGTCTGTTCAGTATGTGTCAGACATAGTGCTTGCTTATGAACATTTAGACAAAATATTCTCATTTAAATTTGTCCCGAAGATACAAACTTTAAACTTGCCTAACAAAGATTTTAAACAAAAATAGGGGAACCAAAATGCTAAACTGCCCCTCAAACAAAAACCTGACAGCAGGAAAGTACGCATAGAGTAATGTCAGCTTAATTACCTAGCAGAGCTTTCATCACTGGGCAGTGGGAGGTAAGGGAAAGCAGGGTTGATACTATCATCTTGATTAATTCTTGTATTTATCAGTATTCTATCAAGTATCAGTATTCTATCAAGTTGGATTTATCAGTATTCTAGTAACATATCCATGTATAAAAACAATATAACATGGCTAAAAGAAATAAAAACATTTCATAAATGAATAACTAGAGCCTACAATTAACTTTTCCTTTGAAAATGGTATACAACAAATAACAATGTTCATGTTTCTCAGTGTTTTAGTACAACTTTTATTCATAACCTGTGTAAACATTTAATTATTACAGCACTAAATCGCAAAGTATTAACTAATAAAAGAATAATATAACATACATGGGCCTGGCTATGACTGTAGGTCTACCCCAGTGTACCTCACCAATAGTGGCCTTACTTTCACATTTCAGTCGGAACCCGCGATCGCACTTGGGTACGAACCATAAGTGTCTGCACAGGGCGGCAATAAATGAAGGGATAGATCTTCCTAGCAGGTCCAGATATATAAAGCTGCACAATCAGTGGATCAGTTACACTTTACAGATGCAAATTAGTGACAGAATCATGCGACACGCAATCCTTTGAGAATCAGTAGGAAACTATTCACACCTCTGCCCTACATTGCTAATCATAGCAATAGCATTCCTTCACATAGCAAAGTTACTTTCAAAACTGGTCAGAAGTGTATCCTCACCCCCACCCCCAATAATTGATGTTTAATCAAGCTAGTAACAGGCTTTCAACCATTCCCTATGTTTTTCTCTGTCTATGGACACATTTATGGACACTTTAGGGAATGTTTCCTTTTCAGGCTTGTGGCTTACTTTAAAAAGATTTATAATTTCTGGAGCGTGGCTTATGATGCTCTGCCCCAGCAGTAGGACACAAACGGGCATGCTCAAACCAGTGGTAAGGGGTTAAAGCAATAGTGCTGATGACGAGAAAGGGGGCAGATGGCTCCCCTGAAACATTGTATATATGTTTTTTTTCGCACATTAAATATTGAATCACAGATGTATTGTGCTCCTCTCATCTCTTTTATTATTGGACTTTATCTACCCCAGGGTAGGGGGTATTTAGAGGGCTGCAGCTGCTGCACCTACTAAATATTGGCAATTCCCACTCAGGAGTGCTAGAGTGACCTTATGTAAATTGATGACGAATCTTACAGTGTAAGCAGGAAACAACACCTCTTATACTGCTGTAAGTTTGGATAGATTGCAACTAGAAACATGATCCTGGATGTATTTTAAAAGGTAGGATTGGGCTCTTTCTTTTGAAAAAATTTCAATTTTGGTTTTAGATTGGTTGACATATAGTTGTAGAAATTTCACCAATAGTATAATAGATATGCAGATAAACCAAATAAAGAATTGAAATAGTTAAAACAATTAGAACATTTAAAACTTTCAAGACTGGCAGGTTCCTATCACGCTGCTTGGTGCTTTAGCCTGGATTGGGCACTTTTTAAAGTACAATTATAGCCGTTTCCCTCACATTGTTTAAATAAACCCAATGACTGTACCCAGGGTGAGGACCTAAAATGCTAGGACCTCACCCCTGGGTTTACCTCTTATTTCCTCCTCCTGCACCAATTAATTGACGTTATGAGACCAGACGATGTCCGTTCTGCTTTCCGGCTTGTGTTCTGAACGTGACCAATCCGTCCTGAACCTAGTGATTTAGGTGCTAACCCTGGGTACTTTAATTGGGAAGGGATTTTAATTTGTTTTAATTGTCCTTTATCAGAGGGCGCGTGTATGAAGACCACAGTTCCCCATTTATTTTTTTCAACTAATTACAAAATAAATCTTATAAGTTTTTTTTTTAGAAACTGAATACGCTCTGGAATATTTATTTGATCCTGAGGTTGCTTTATTTCTTACCCCTGTACGATTGGCTAGGACCTGGCTGTGGTCTGGTATAGCTGTCTTGGCATAAACAGTAATAACAACCACGCTGCTTGTCTGATGCCAGTCATAACGACATGAAACTGCCTAAAATAAAGAGACATACAAGATAAAGGACAAGTAAACACAGCCTGATAATCCTAAGTCAGGCAGCAATGCTAGCACACCATGGGAGAATAAAAACTGCTTCACATTCTTCTAAAAGGAATAGAATATGTTATTGTGAGAGTTTATTATTATTATTATTATTATTATTGTGGATTTATATAACCGCAGCACTTTACAATTACATGTATATATTCACATCAGGCCCAGCCCCGAAGAGCTTACAATCTAAGCACATTTATTTGACACATACAACCTATCAGTATGTCTTTATTATTGTGGGGGGGAAAGTGCCCGGAGGAAACCCACGCAACATACATTGTGGCCACAATTGTTCAAAATCAAAATATTTGGCTATTAAGCCCTACAGGTGTATGACCCAGAAGGAGTCACTGTTATTTTATTTCACAGATTCAAATTACAGCCTTATCCTGTTGGATCAGAGTATCTTGTCCATAAATATGTTTTAACAATTTAACAGATGATAAAGGGTATGTATGTTTTACAGTACGGACAGTTATCTTTTAGGTAGGAATAATATTGCACAATCATTTTAAATCAATACAGAATTACTTGCTTTTTAAAACATAAAAAGTACAGGGAGGTCAGTGGCTTCTGATTCTGAGCTTACAAACTCAATAGTCGGCAGCCGCGTCTGTGATTGGCTGACTCTCAGCCAATCACAGACGTGGCTGCCGGCCAAGCTCCCAATGCAACTCCGTTCCCAGAAGTTATACTTTCCTAAGTGTAGGTTTTATTGGAGCTGGACTGACAACAGGGGCAGCTGGATGATGTAGATGACTGTTTTTTCCTCTACACCAACAACCAACTTGATTTGCACATACCACATTAAAAAACCTAAAGGTGAAATAAGAAAATGATGGCTGAAAAAGGGCCAATTGATGTGTTCATTTTTACCATATTTTACCAAACTGCAACATCGACAAGTTTGAGCGTTTGGCCTGTTTTCATCATACAACTTTTCTTTGTTATGTTACAAGGATTTTTAAACATTGCTGCTTTATTAGAATGTTGATTTGTTTTAACCTATAGAAAGGATATAGCCAAGGATCATATGTGTGTCCAGTTATTCTTAATTAGCTTGCTTAAGGACAGTTATATTTCATTCATTTATATTTCATTTCCAAAGTAATGACCTCTTTGGAGTATATTAACTGTCTAGTATTCCAGTTTGTCTTAAGGTCAAACCTTAAGCGAGTTAAATTGTATTGTAAAAAAAAAAAATGGAATATTTTTATACCTTGAGGATTTTTTCATATTCAGATTTATATTGAGAGTTTGTATTATTTTCTTTTTAAATCCTTTCAATCAGTGGGAGTTTGTATCATTTCAGTCCTTGTGTCACACTCACCTGTTTGCTTGGATTCTTTACCCACAGATGCTTTCCTGAGCTGCATCCACGCTGTTCCAGGAATTCATTGAAATCACTGGTTTTAATATTACAACAAGACCAGAACTTCATACTGCAAATAAACATATATTATGATAAATGGACCTGAGAAAAGGATATATGGAAAGGCCAAAAGTATGTGAGAGAGAGAGCGTGTGAGAGAGAGAGCGAGCAATAGAGTATATAGATGGGATTGTGTAAAACATGACCTTTCAAAGCGATACAGTATGTCTATATAGTCCCACTGTGACTTCCCATCCCATTACTGACTGCACAGCAGCTACAAACAGTTAAGGTTCATACAAACGTTAGATAATTATCGTACGATACAGCCGACAAACCAGCAGTCGCACGACATTCGTGCGAAAATATAGCTTCAACGATCGTAAAAGACCAACGACTGATGACGGCTTTTTCCGACGACCGACATGGCGGATTTGTTCTGCCGATTGTCGTTATATCTGTACATGTTCGGAAGATTATTGTTAGATTTCTATGAAAATTTATAGAAAGGCGCATGTGTTGGTTTCGGTAATCATGCAATCATACGAACGTTGTTTCACAAACAAACGGTGCGATGACACGAACGTGAACAGCACAAACGAACGTCTGACATTCCCACGACTATCGTTGCTATTATCGTTGTTGTGTGTGCAATAGTCGTTTGAAAAATGAGGATTGACGATGTTGTCGTTAAACGTTTGTCGGCTGTATCGTACGAAAATTATCTAACGTGTGTACGAACCTTTAGAATGACAAACTCATAAAAGCTCAAACAAGCTGCAGATTAAAAGGCAATTTCAAAGTGCATAATGAAAATATACATACCTAGGGTATCAGTGAACATTTTTTTCCCTAAGGTCTGGGTGTCTTTACTATAAAACTTCAGAAACCTGTCTTTCTTCAAAGGGCCCTATACAAACTTGAGTATATAACGCAAATACCATCAGAGCGTGCACAATTCGAACTTCAAGAGGTAAGTACAAAAGTTGGAATCTGAACCCAGGGCTAAGGACCTAGTGGTTTAGGTCCTCGCCCTGGGTAGTTTCAAAGGGAGGGGGGGTTGTCCAGGACACTATGGTTGTCCTTTAATCAAGAATGTTGTATGTGGCCTACAAATGAATATACTAATATGCTAAACAAGGAAATATGCAGATTACTTGGAAACTCACTCAAGAATTCCTTATCTAGAAGATAGCACATTTCTCTGATATGTCCTGAATGCCTGTACTAAATGTATACATCTTGCTGAAAAACTGCGATAGGGGATACAGTCCAAAAATAGAAAAAAAGAATAAGAAATAGCAATTAGCCTTTTTCAAGCCAAATGAATTACCCTTCATGAAAAACTGGTACTCCTGGGTGGTGTACACAAGTTCCTGCATTACTCTCAGGGCCTTGGTAAACCTGAGGATGACAGAGACAGATGTCACAGCTGAATACGCACTACAGTCAATCTAAAGAAACATTTTGTACAATTGTAATTACCTCTTTACAGCCTGAACGTTTGCATGTTGTCCCAACACCTACAACATCAACTTCAACTACAAAAGAATAAATGAATACAACCTCAATAATTATTGACTCCTAGATTTTAATTCCCCAAGTGTTGTTTTACCCACCGACCTGTCTTTTTAGCTTCATCTTTTGGTTCAAGTTTCATTTTCTTCAGCTCCTGCTCAAGCGACTGGGAAACTTTAAATACCAGTGGTCGCATCTGTTCTTTTCCACTAGAAAAAAACAGTTTAGTTCAGTGCTCTTATTGCTGCTCTGTACAACCCCCCCCCTTCCAAAAAGTGGTTATCTTAATTCTCTCTCTTGTTCTTACATACGAGTCCTACATTAATGCTCCTATGTTTGCAGTGAGTAGTGCAGCTTGACAGCTCTCCCAACAACACTCCCACCCACCCTGACAATTCCTATGTCTTTACCATACGCAGACATGTACATTTGCAATGGAAGAAAGAGTTGGCCAAGCAGGACAGCTTTCAGTCTTGGCAATTTAGAAAATTCAATGCAAAACTTACAAGAACAGTAGGTAGGAGTAGTGACTTCTACCTACCTCTGGATTATATATTTCTTTTTAAAAAGTAAATAAAAAAAAAAAGCAAAAAAATGGTTCTATGGATTGGATTTGAAATCCAAAAATATTTCATTAAGGTTTCATTAAGGTTCATAAAAATAATTATTTACTGTAAACATTAAACAGAAACTTTTTTTTCCTGAATGAAAAAAAATTCTTAAAATGAAGTCTTACCTGCCCTTCTAAGTAAATCCTAAACAAATAACCAATATGACAAATAAACCATTTAAAGGGCATGTCCACCTCCAAAACTATAATCCCCTCACTAATGGCCCCACCATGTAGTGTAATAAAATCCTTACCTCACATCCCAGCTCCGTGTGGTTCTCCTGTAGTCCCCCCCCAAAGTCCCAAAAACTGCCCACCAGGAGGGTAGCAGAGTCCATATGGGACTCTGCCTCCTGTCTCGCCTCCGGGAGAAGTTTGGCATGCGTACTGCAGCCCTTCTCCCCCTCCCTCTCCCTCCCCCTACCATAAAACCCCTTGCCCATACATTAGTATATCTTCCCCCAGCCCCAACCGCAAAAAAATAATTTTAAGAAAGTCCCCAGAACTCTACTTCCCTTCCCTCTCTCCTCTGGCATTCTGAGAAGCCGGCAGCCGCGTTCGTGATTGGCTGCCTCTCAGCCAATATGGTTTTATATCCAAGATGTCTCTACTATGCGCATTGGTAAGGTCACATGGTTAAGATTACTTACGGATTCTGGCAGTTGACCATATATCTTGAGAGATATCCACATTTTGCACTCATAGCAATATATTTTCAGGGAAATACAGCACTCAAGCATTTCATATAATATATTAATTAAGATTATATTAACAATCTGTAAACTTTTGTTTGTCTTGTTCAGAATTATCAGGATTCCATTGATCCTTCACAGTTTAGGCTTGATAAGACACAAATTCTTAGGAGAATATGGCATATATATACCCCAATCATATACCTGGGTCTCTCCTTTAGCATCTTTTCTGCAGATTTAGGACCTTGTACAATTATATCTGCACTGAGATTTGATTTCGTATTATCTGCCTGGCTTTTGTTTCTACTGATTTCAGGTTTCATTGCTTCTGAGGGTTTCTCATTGCTGTGTGGTCCTTTTGCACATCCCTACAGTGGAATAAACCAAATGGAAGAAAGATGTGAGAAATTATGTCCATTTGGGCATGTGGTAGTAGACAACTGCAATGGTATTGTATAATATGCGATCGTACAATTACACAAATGTGCAGTTGTTATTTTACGACCATTATCATTAAAGGCATGGTATCACTATCTAGTGATATTGCCATTTGTAAATATGACCCAGGGATCCTTATTAGCCATAAAGCAAGAGGGAAGTTCACCTGGAGCCCCAGGCTCTCGAATCTCCAGGAAGAGCTTCACCAGAGGCTGTATGGATATATTTTCACAAGCATAACTTACAATTTGTAATGTAAGTATATAAAAATATATATTTTGATAACATTTCAATGCAGTTATTGTGGTGTACATTGATTATAATTAACTTTATTTACAACACACACTGTAAATGAGAAAAATTTGCATTACCAAGTGTGACAGTTTGAATACATTTGAGAACTACTGATCAGTAAAGCGAGATCTATAAGGCATTGCTAGGCTATTTTTATGCTTTCTACTTAAAGCCTTAAACCTTACCGGAATGCCGAGGAATTCTGAGAAATCCGTTGTTCGCTTCTTGCAGCATGACCAACCCTTGGAAAAAAGAATATATCAACTAATAAAAAACCTGCAGGTTAACTAAAGTAACCTTATAAGTACATTTTACATGGTTTACCCAGGGCTGGATTTCTCACTAGTCACCTAGGCCATGGCATGAGTGCGGAGGGTAGGGTGGCATAAAAATGTAAGGCAGCACCCTCTCCTTCTTACAGCTGCCCCAACATTATCTCCTCTGGCATGCCATTGGCCCAAACAGTTGCTTGCTAAAAGGCAAGCAGCATGTAAAACATCCTTTGTATCTGCTCTCCTTAAACCCTTATATCATTCATATTGGGCTAATATTGCTAAATGCTAACCTGTTATTAATATGCTGAATTCTAATGTGCCTGCCTATGCAGAACAAAAAGGCCCCCAGAACCAAACTAAAGCTGCCCATACAGTGTGTTCCTTACCTTCTGACATTCACACAAAGAGAGATGTCCATACAACCACCTGGCCGATTCCCAAACTGTTTTCCTAATTCATTTCTTCTTTTCCCATTCCAGTTTTTCATCTCTCTTTATCCTCTTTGTTTGGGAAAACACGGGTCATCCCTTCCTCGATATTCCCTTCACACAGAATACTGATCAAGAAAGCAATCAGTTTGTCTGATGGGATAAATGCTGCTGTCTATTTAGCCAAAATACCGCCAAATTAAAGTTCTCTTACCTCAACCAGCATTATTTTAGTCTGAAAGCTGCATTATCCCTTGGTACATCAATGCAAATGGGTTAAATGCAGCATTAGCTTTAAGGCTGGTGCACATGGACAAACCCAACAACTTTTCCTACCAACAGATCTATCCATTAATAAAGTGCCAGCACTGATATTTTATATAAACCTTAGACATGGTGGACAACAGCTCAGAAGTGGAGGGATGGTGTTTTGGCAAAATGGGAGACATTTCAAATTTAAGTAAACTTTTTAAATATTGTCTGTTTAGTGACTGGGGGCTTGTGTAATATGTTCTTGAAAGGAAACCACTACTTCATATAAAAGGATAATATAAACTTACCTTCAAGGCATCATGAAATATTGGATAACCAGGGTGGAAAAGACAAGAATCTAAAGAGTGAAAGGCATATCAGTTTTGTATTTTGAAATACACTACAAAACACAATGAGATAGACAGGTTACTACTTTCTTCAAACAAAGCACAACCACGACCTTTTTTTAAAACTTCTGGACAGTTGGTAGTTTATTAGGGGTGCTTATATTTGTTTTTCTCATAGATCCTTTTTAACCCTGAATTCCACAATGATGTGGTCACCACAAAGTGCCTGGATTGCCATTATTGTTAATATATATGTGTATTTGATATTTTTGTGGATGTGTGTGACCACAAACAGAATGAAGCCAGTATAGCCTCTTTATGGATGTATACCACATCTATATAATGTCATTCATCTAATTATAATCCCTTTTTGAATCTGTGGATATTCATCAGTGAAGACTATTAAGGTAAGGCTAATTGTTGTTGTAAACAACTGAAATAGTATAACAGGTAACTATATCCTACACACTCTTAAACACCCAATACAGACAGTGAATCACTTATGTGTATTTTGCGGTCTGGGTGTGTATACCCCAGACCGATCGCACCGGTAAATGTAGACCTTAGAGGAATCCTCCTTCTCTTTCGTGGCCAAATTATTAGAATGCTTATTAGGTTAGAGTATGGGTACACATGAGATTCACCCCTCCTCTCGGGTGGACCAGGCACTGGAGCGCCCCAGACCCTTCGCTTGGTCTGTACATCAAAGTTATCGACTGGAGAAAGGTTCGGTCCACACTCCTGTTTACAGATCCAGGTACTCGCCATTAAAGTAGTACTTTAATGCCGAGTAACTTGATCTGTAAAAGGGAGTGCAGACCGAACCTTTCTCCAGTTGGTTATTTTTAAATAAAGTTATTGGACAGAATTAACAATTTTTAATTTTCATTTGGTTTCAAAACTTGAATTTGTTTTTCTATTAAAATTGATTAATCTTAGTATAGTATAGGATTTGAGGTTAAATAAAGACATCCATCCATCCAGTCCAACCTACTCAGAAATACCCACATTTCCTGCCTAACTGTTGATCCAGAGGGGGAAAAAATTCCTATGATTTCAAGTGGCAATCGGAAATATCCCTGGATTAAAGGAACACTAAATCAAAAAAAAAAACCAACTATGTGCCATCTGTTTGTATTATTCACAGGGAGGTGAGAACGCTTATTCTCACCTACCTGTGAATAATATTACGCTCGGGGGACCTGGAACTTACCTTACCCGCCGCTCCACTTGCAGCCGATCAGTCACTGAACAGCTGTTCTCTCCCGATGGCGCGGCCTATCTTTTGTATTGGCGCGCATGCGCCTAAGATTGGGCGCGTGGTCGGGACAGAGCGGCTGTCAGTGACTGAGCGGCTGCGAGTGGAGCGGCGGGTAAGGTAAGTTCCAGGTCCCCCGAGCGTAATATTATTCACAGGGAGGTGAGAATAAGCGTTCTCACCTCCCTGTGAATAATACAAACGGATGGCACATAGCTTTTTTTTTTATAAAACCTGAGTTTAGTGTTCCTTTAACTCTACTTTGTGTATCAATACCAGTAACCTGCAACATTCCTTGTTTTTAGAGACTCACCCAGCTTTTTTAAACTATCCAATGAACCTGCTATCACCACATCCAATGGAAGACAGTTACCTAGCTTTACCGTTCTTACAGTGAAAAACACTTTGCGAACTTGAAGACTAAACATATTTTCTTTATGTCTTAAGGGATGGCCACGTGTCATCTGACATATTCTGTTGGTGAACAATGCCCCGGATAGTTTATTGTATGGCCCGTTAATTTATTTATACTCACATATATATTCACTCAACACAGAGCCATTTATAGTATAAGCAACACAAAGATTTTTAATTCCAAATGCACCACCTTACATTTATCAACATTGAATCCCATCTGCCACTTAGCAGCCCAGTGACAATATATCTAGATCCCCCTGCAACGATTGCACATCTTTTTGGTCAACAAAGTTTTGTGTTTTCAGCAAACACAGAAACCTTGCTGACAATACCCACTTCCAAATCATTAATAAATAGATTAAATAGAAGGAGCCCCAACACAGAACCCTGTGGCACCCCACTTAGAACTCTAGTTCATATTGATGAAGCACCATTAACAACTACTTTCTGCATCTTTATACCTTAGTCACCTATAGGGGACTATTAAAAGTCTTAAAAAAAACAAGTATACTACATCTACTGGTAAAGGCACAGTTGAGAAAGGACCCCAAGTCTGTAGAGATGGCCGAACTTTCGAAAATTCGGTCCGTTTTCGAACTTTCGAACTATATGGAGAGTTTGAAAGTTAAAAAATTCGAAAATGGACCCATTAAAGTCAATGGGAGTCAAATAGTTAGAAAATTTCTAATGAAGTACAATTAAAATATCAATGGTAACTTAAAGGGTATGTCCACCCTTGAAAATTTTTTTTGGTATAACATTCCCCCTGTCCCCCCATAATATTTATATTATTAGAAAGTGCCCCAAACTTTACTTACCTTCCCTCTTTCCTCCGCCGCACTGCCAGGCCCTCTGCTTGCAAGAAAATGCAAGCAGAGGGGCGAGATCAGCAGTCGCGTCTGTGATTGGCTGAGCGGCAGCCAGTCACGGACGCGGCTGCCGGGAGTTCAGTGCGGCAGAGGAAAGAGGGAAGGTAAGTAATGTTTGGGGCACTTTCTAAAATAAAAAATATAGCAGTTGGAGCTGGGGGCCCGGGGACAGGGGAAATATAATATGTAAAGGGTTTTATGCTAGGGGGGAGGGAATCCTAATCGGGAGGGAGAGGGAGGGGGAGAAGGGCTGCAGTACGCATGCCAAACTTCTCCCGGAGGCCAGATAGAAGGCAGAGTCCTATATGGACTCTGCTATCCTCCTGGTGGGCAGTTTTTGGGACTTTGGGGGGGGGACTACAGGAGAACCATATGGAGCTGAAACATGTTGTGTTTTTTGCAATTGATAGCTCTGTGTTAAAGAGCTATCAATTGCAATTACCTTTGGTATTGCTCCTTTCAAGACTCTCAGAAAGTTGCTGTATTCTTTTTTTTTTGCCATCTACTGCTGAGTCTAAATTCCTATTCACTTCCTCATAAAAGCCAAGTTAGTTTGACAAGATCTATTCCTAAACATATTCATTAACCCAGTGCACTTTTCCTTTTGATATCTTGTTTTACTGTTTACTGACGTTATTTCAAGTCATTAGACCCTTACTGTGCATACATAATTTAAAAAAAAAAATCCTAGTGTCCCATAATGCTGATTTACTGTAACTCAGAGACACTTTAACATTTCATGGTCATCTGGTCACTGTATATAACCCTTACTATGTTTTTTGGGATTAAAGTTTGTAACAGTTTGAAAGGAATAATAAGCAATTTATCAAAGCTGAGTGACCAACATCAAAAACCTGGAATGTGTAGCATACAGTTTTTCCCTTACAGTAAGTCATTTATTAAACAAAGAGAAATAATAATGACCAGTATCATTTCCTCTGCTGAGTGGGGTAATAGAGTTACTGGTTTACACCCTGAAAAACAGTTTTATTATTTATTATTATTCCCAAGTGCCAATGAATTATAGGTGTTGGTTGCAGGAATAGTTGTTCTGGACAACAATGGGTAACTATCAGGCTCCCACTTTAAAGAATAGGGAACTGATATTTATCATCATGAACGAACAATCCAATGGAATTTGCAGTGTAATTATGACTGTAGTCGCAGCTTTAGAATTCCCCACTGATCTGACAATCGGTGTAAGGGCAAACAGTTTGCTCAGATTTAATTGATCAAAAATGGGTTCAACCATATTGGGTACAGAGCTGCTCTGATTTAATGGTTTATTTCAAGTATACAAAATTACCCCCATTGTATCTCTACATATTTACTTACCTGCAGAATTGTCTGTAAGGTTAAATCGCTGTCCGCATCCTTTGTTGTAACACAACACAACCATCTCTGTGGGTGCCTGATTAGTATTTAAGACCAAATCCTGAAGACTCATGAGGCCTCCTAAAAAGAGTCGGTGCTGTGGCAGCCAAACCAAAGAAGTATGCTTGATAAAATTATAAAAAGCTCTAGATCAGACATATGAAAAAATCTCAAGAGCAGACATGAAACTAGGGATCCATTTAAAGAAAAGCTTCTTGTACAAACAGATCAACGATTCAGTAAAAGGATATTTCGTATAAGCAAAAGTCAAGGAGGAAACACTAGAAGAAGTAAAAACACCAATACAGCAATGAATGGACAACAAATAGCGAGGTAGCAAGAGTGAACAGACAGACCCTGCAGACAGAAATACATCAGACAGGAGAAGCACACAATGAACTGCCAAGGAGACATAATCAGGCTTATAAAGAATAGAAACTGTTACCTGATTAAACAGAAAGTCAGGACTCAGAGAGAACAGTGCAGTGTGCTGAGAGAGCAGATCACAGTGCAACTGAACACATGGTTCTATCTTTAGACTCAGGGGAGGGTTAATTAAGCACCAAAAATGGAAAGCTGAACAGCTGTGACAGGTGACAGACAACACAGCAGCAAGTCAGGAAGAAGAAGGTGGCAAATGTAGAAACAGATCTACAGCAAATGAATTGATAACGAGAAGTTGAGATAAAGCGCAAAACAAATAATGCATTTGTCCTATTGCCCAGTTAATGTCCACATTATCACACACTGCAGTATTCTGTTTCAAATATATTTATTATACAATGTTGCTGTATAGAACTGTAAGAGCAAATGTGCTTATTTAAACAAAGGGGGCGATGCAATATTTTTTTCCGACGCAGCTTACCTGCCCGAGTTCCCGCGATGCAAAAATCCCTGTGCGAGATTTTGTACATCGCGGGATCTCTGCCAGGTAAGTGCGCCGGCTAACGCCTCCTATTCAGTGGCGTAAAGTTTCGCGCTACATGGTAGCGCAAAACTTTACTAAGGGCGGTTTTGCATCGCCTGCGCCACGCTATTTCCGAGCATTCTCGGAAATGGCGCAGGCAATGCAAACTCAGTGTAAAACCCACGGTAACCTGATGATACATCGGATTGCGTGGGTTTTACACTGACTTGGGCATTTTGCGCCCAATATTGCATCGCCCCCAAAATGTTCCAGGAAAAAAGTGCAAATGGACGCTTAGATTTTCTTTCATAAATTGCTGTTTTTATTCACTGGGTTTTTCTGTAATATGGGATATAGACTGAGGAGCAATACAGCCTGCAGCGAGACAAGAGTGTGGTCATCAAGCAGAGAGTATTTAAACAAAGCTACCAGTGCAAAACAGGCTTGGAAGTTAGGTGGAATGATGAAAAGTAATCCTAGATGTAGAATTCATTGTACTCGTGGAAGTACTGAATGGGCATTAATCTTAGGGCTGGTTCACACAGACCAACAATTCTGTCTGATTGATCACCCAAGCCCAATTTATTTATCCTGAAACAGAGTAATAATCTGTTAGAGTCCTCTTGGTCATTTCATAAGCAAGAAACAGTGCAGCATTGGATGGAAAAGCCCGAATGACGGTTGGCATTAGTCCACTATACAGAGTCAGAAATCCTGGGGGGGGAAAAAAAATCAGAATTTAAAAGACTTAAGATGTTAACCTCATCTACACTGACAAAAAGAACATGTAGCCATCAGGCTGACAAGAGACACAATTAACATCTAATTTGGGATATATACCAGTAAAAGGCTTTTCAAAAATATCTCTGAGACCAGCAAGAGTTAAACATTTGAATTTTTTTTAACTTATTTGAGATCATTCAGATGGCCATCCAATATCAATTAAACATGGTTGGAAACTTTATCCAGTTTATAAAATATCACTCAAAATAATTATCAGGAATTCATTTCTATGACGATTCTTTTGCTTCTTCCCATACTTGATAGGACATGTTTATATCATACCTCCCAACTCATTTCACATAAACAAAAGTATATTAGGTTATATTAGATACACAATTTTAACTTTTTGCTATCCTGTTCTACAGATGTCTTACCTTCAGTTCGTAAAATGTGAAGCAGGGAAAAGAAAAAACCTTCAGAACGTGGAGCCAAGGACAGAACCTGTATACGTGACTTAACTGAATCCACTGGATAGACTGCAAGCCAGAAGCATGCACCGCCCACACCACCACTTACTGTTACAACCAGAGCACCTGTCCAACAAAGAGGGGGTAAGGAATGGCAATGGTCACCATGATGAGAAGACCAAAGGGTCAACACAGACAGAATCTTATTGTACTTGCCTGGAGGGTCTTTGTTGCATCGTCTTTGGCTCAGGATACCAAGGCTCAGCTCATAGCCACCAAAAAAGAAGAAATATCCTGGTATCTCCCGCATCCAAGTGCTGCTGAGACCACGAAATAGACCAGGGATACCCTCAGAGCGTAGAATTGCACGAACAACTGACCAGGGAGTGCTATTGGGATAAAAATACTGTGACCCAATGTGTCTACATTTACAGAGATAAATTGCCCTTACATTTTACTTTAAATATATATTATATAATCTTTTTGTAAATCATTAACTGCAAGAAAATGAGCATGCAATTATTTTCATTTCAGTACTGGTAAACCCATGTTCATATTATTGTTTATAAACCCCTTTCACAATTTCAGGGTTTGTTGTTGAATAGATCTCCTTCACATCCTTACAAATTGGTGTGTAGACTTTGCAAACAGTCTAATCCACCCGGTACAAATGAGTTGTTCCCAAACATTTCCCATATTTTTCCAAGGCTTTGGTTGCATTCTCTGGTTATGTCTTTAAGCTATATTCCCACAATGCAATTCACACTGACCTTTTAATTGGTATGTCTTTGTGGCCAGATATACGCATCTCATGCTGGGTCTGCATGCGACACTTTACAAGTTCTGTAGGACATAAGGCCAAGGAAGAGAAAACAGAAGCCAGAGAACCTGCAGCTGCTTTGTGCCAGTCTCTGTAAGGAAAAGACACAAGGATATTTTATTAGACAGTTAAAACAGTGAAATTAAATCAAAGAGAGAAGTTAAAAGAAAAATAAGCAGCTAAGTAAGAGGAAGATCATGACACCAGGGTGGTAGGTGCTTTTGCAGTAGAACCTTCTCTAAACTTAAGATACTTTACATGCTTATTCTGGCTCTAGGTCTTGAAGGTAAGAGTTCAGTTAACTTATGTAAAGTCCAGAGTTTCAGACTCACAAAGCAGCAGCCTTTAAAGGGTAAATTCCATGGTTTATTGATAGCAATCCACAAATTGTAATTTAAAGGTCAGCAGTTTGAGAGGAAAAAAAAAAGATAGTTCCAAGCCTGGCAAACTTTCCACTGTAATGTAAGACACAAACCCCTCCTATTATCACATGGATAGTCGGAAGTCGGCTGATGGGGAAAAATAGCTTGTACTAATGGAATGCACCAATTGATGGTGCTATGGTATAATTAACTACTTATTTTATATGTTATATTAAAAAAATAACTATATATTCAGTAGGGAAGCACACTCCCAGTCTGGTATCTGTAGATACCACAAAAAATATATAAACAAAACAATTGAATACAAAAGTAACAACCATATAAACTATACATAACATAAAAATGTTGAAAATTTTAGTCTGATCTTCTTGAAGAACCTATAGCCAAAATCCGCAGGTTCCTTTCTCTCCCGACCACCGCTATGCATATGCATGCTCTCATCCTATCACGCCTGGACTATTGCAACCTACTACTTTCTGGTCTTCCTGCTTCCCACCTCTCTCCCCTTCAGTCTATACTTACCTCTGCTACACGTATTGTTTCACTCTCTAATAAACCGGATCCCAAATCTCCTCTGTACCGGACAACAACCTGGCTCCCCGTTAACAGCGCATTACATACAAATCCTTCTCCTAACATTTAAATACCTTTGCTCTGCTGCTCCTCCTTATATTTCCCCTCTATTCTCCCCATATGTTCCTGCCCTACCCTCCGCTCATCGCAGAACCAGCACCTGTACAGACCCCCCACTCGGACTGCTTCCTCTCACCTTAAACCTTTCTCTCTCGTAGCTCCCATCCTCTGGAATTCTATTCCCCTCTCTCTACGTCAAGAAACCTCAATTAGCAGGTTTAAATCTAGCCTTACATCTGCTAAGCAGCACAGTATTAGATTGTTTTATTTGCACTGCATACGTCTCACTCCAGCACTTATACAAATTCCATTGTATCTGTGTGTTACCCACCTAACTAGATTGTAAGCTCTACAGGGCAGGAACCTCATTACCTTTTGTGGCAAAGCTCTAGCACTTCTATTTATAAATAGTTATATATTTATGTACTGAACTATCTATGTATTTATCCCCCTTGTATGACTTTATAGTATTTTAATACTGTACAGTGCTGCGTCCCCAAGTGGCGCTATATAAATAAACATATACATACATACATACATACATACAAAGAAAGATAAGAGAAAGCATCAAATAATAAAGTTTTGTATTCAAGACTTGGAACAGTTTCCTAGAAGTCATCTAGGTAACATCTGTGGGCACTCCAGACACTTCAGATGTTCGGGAATCTCCCTTGTCCATGTTAGTCAATAATAGTATCAGTTCTGGAACAGGTCTGATAAACATCTTGGTTGTCTCTGTGTTTATAGTCTTTATTTCCACTTATCTTCTTGTCATTGCTGGGAAATACATTAGTTAAAAGCCCCATTGGCCATTCATTATGATGAGATTGTTTATCTTTTAAAAGAACTAACAGGGTTATTCAATAAAAGTTCTTATCGTTAAAAATGGTGCTAATTTTGCCCCAACCAATCAGATCTTAGCTTTTAAATGTTAAATAAAATCTGATTGGTTGGGGCAAAATTAGCACCATTTTAAACGATAAGAACTTTTATTGAATCTCCCTATAAATCTCCAATTTTCACAATAGGTTTATCCCCTTGCCGTTTCTTGCTAGTTTGTAAGATAACAAGGTACTCTTTTCACCATCTGATTTTATAGTGGTTGAACCATTTTCCATTGGTTTCTATTGATATTTTCTGAATCAAAGTCTCCAGGTAGTGGTGAGATTCTTCTAGTTTTTTTGTGTGAGAAGCATTGCTGGTGTTAAAGTTGCTGAAGATTCTGGGTCTGAAGAAATAGGAGTTAATGGCAGTTACTTCTGCTAACAGGGAAGTTAACACTTCATGTGTTAGTCGAGTAGTATTTACATCCAGCAACATTGAATCTAGTATGCGTCACGCAATACCAATCATTCTCTCTTAAGATCCACCCATATGAGAAGCATGGGTTGGATTGGATAGCCATGTACATCCATTGACCTTCAAATATTTGTCAGAGGTTTAAGCTGAATTGAAGTGCTTGCTCCAACAAAGTTATTTCCACAATCAGAATGCAATTGTCTTACGGGTCCTTTCAAGGAAACAAATTTTCAAAATGCATTAATGAAACGGTGTCCATTGACTCAATAACCTCTAAATGTACTGCTTGTGTGCTCATGCAGGTTAATAATAAAGACCATCTTTTGTTGTTGGCTTGACCTCCTCTTTTTCTACGAGTAGTGGCAATCCTTTGGTCCAAAGGCATTAAGTCTTACATAGGTAAAAGGGGTTCCAAACTTAGTTTGTCAACAGGTAAATCAGCCATCTATTGCACCTGACCTTTATCTCATAATCTTTGAGATTTTGCATGGATGGTAGACTCAAAATAATGGAAGAATGAACACTCTTCATTCTCTTTTAGAGGTGGAGCTAGTTCTACGTGATAATTGTCAAAAAAAAAAATTTTTATGAATGACACAAAATGTTCTTTCATTTCCATTTTTTCTTCAGAGTTTGTTGTAGTGATACAAATCTTGAAAGTACTTGGTTCCGGTTGTTTGGTAACCGGATTCTTGTGGTGCGAAACGGTAAAGAAGCGTCCCAACTGTTTGTCCATAATTTTGATGCATTCCTTATGGATCTGGTTTATTGACATCTTTTGTAATTTTGAATACTGTTTTCCCAAGACCATCACTACCATTTTATCAACGTTCCTTCTTCAGAGAATACAGGGATTGGGAGTCTCTTAGAGGGGTTTCATTAATGACAAAAATATGAAAAAAACATCACCCCCATTACATGTCCACACTTCCAGCAGCTGAAATCACTTACTCACGTTTACAGCCGTGCTGCCATCTCTTAGATATCACACACCAACGATGAGTGCTAAAAGCCCGCCTCCTAGACAGCCCAGGGCCATTATTAACATAACACTTGTCATTGGCTGGTGGGAATGTCTGTTACAACCTCTCTCCTCCTCCTCTGCCAGTTAAACAAACTTGAAATGTCCTGTTGCTGGGATACAGCCTGCTTAATCAAGCTGATCAAGGATGGGTGGAGAAATGTTTTCTCGCATGCTAGCTTTGAATGACAGTTAGAGGCAGACAGAAGAGTTACTCCCCCTTCACAGCATGGCTAATTGAAGGCAGAGAGAGGCTCAAAATCAAGAATAAAATATATGGGGAGGGCTACATACCTTTACTCTTTTTAAAGCAATTATAAAAAAAAATGTATTGAGGCAATACAGTTATCCTTTAATGTAATCGGTTTGGACATGGCTCAAAGAATGAAGAGCTTATCTGGTAAACGCAAGCATCATTACAATACTTGCGAACATTATGTACTTGCAAAATATCTCTACCTAGCAGCAGTAGGATTTTTCCATCTTCAGCAATGGGTGGTATTTGATCAGCAATGTGCAACATGTGGAAATGAGCTTCAGGTGTTGGGATTTCATCCCTGTTGTTGGGAAGTTTATTGAACTCAATTAAAGTTGGCAGTTGTAACTTAAGATTGTTATGGAGGGATACTACAATAAAGCCATTAGCCCTGTTGTCTCTATTAGGTAAATACCAAACAGGAATAGTGAAGGGAGCGTGCACCTAACGACTTCCTAATACGGAGCTCCAGCTAACACGGACCCTCAGCTAGGCGCTGCAATATAAATCATATATATATACAAAGAACTTAGCCTTGTTCTAGCAATGTGTTTGATGAATTTACAGAAAACAAAAAAGGAGGGAAAGCAGCATTGTGTTCCTCTGAACCCAGAGCTTCCCACTTATCCTGAAGGTGGTAAGGACGTTTCGCAACAACTGGGTTGATGCCATGTGCTGTGGCAAGGTAGTTGAGGCCTGGTAAGCATGGAGCATCCTTGGTCAATTGTAGTTCTTGGTACTTCGTAGTGTCTTTGTAGGATAATTTGGGGAAATTATTAATTCTAGTACATAATCCATTCTTAATAGCTTCTGGGCTTCTATACATTTGTTTAAAGGAACTGTAAACCCATATACCAAACATTTGCAGTCTTTGCCCTCCATTTGTATTATTCACAGGAAGGTGAGAACGCTTATTCTCACCTCCCCGTGAATAATATTTTGCTCAGGAAACACTGGAACTTACCTTCGCTCTGCTCGCAACCACTCCTGCTCTAACAACCGCTGTCCCGACCATGCGACTTGAAATGTTGAGTCTACAGTTTCTTTAAGAATTTCCCATTTTGGGACATAACCATTTCACCAAGAGATCAAGTTCTTCCTTGTAATGCCTACATCTTCTTAAGTAATCTTAACGGTAGATCTCCAGGCCCTGTAGTTCTTAGGTTTATCTTTATAAATTCAGTGCATGATATTTCGGATCTATCAGGTTTGATGATCTGTGGAACTTGTAGCATTCTGAGGTCTGACACTGATACAATGCAGGAATATATGGAGGTACATATGCGAGGATTGGTGAATGGTATTCTCTGCAACTGTAAAAGTGCTATATTACTTGCAAGTGTTTGTCCAAGAACAAGAGGTTGTATAGCATTTTGTGTGCCCATGTTTGTGATCAGGGCTGTTTTTAAGCATTGGCTACCTAGGCAAAGTGCTAGGCACCTATGTTAAACTAGGGTACACAGTTTAGGGTACTCCCTAGCATTTTGCGGTCAGCTTTTACTTGCTGTATTAGATCTGCTCTCCTTGTTCTGCTGTAATTTGGAACATTGTATCTAGTACAGAGCCTGAACTCCTCTCCCTCTACTTGGATACAATGTAACAAATGAACTGAAGGTGAAGGAAGGAGGGGGGGGAGATGAGCCCAGCTAATAGTACTGAGGAGAGCAGTTCTAAAATGCCAGGTAAAAGCTGCTGCAGACTTTATAACAGTGGCCCCTTGTGACTAGCAGCCATGAGATCCCTATCCCTGCTTCCTTCCATCCAACTCTCCATTTTCTCTCGTTATTTTTTAGCATAAAGAACAGGATCCATATCAGTTATACCTAAGTTGTTGGACATCATGGCAGCATGAGGGTGGGGCAATGCTTGACCCTTTGGTGAGGTCACCGAATCCTTTTATGTACTGTGTAAATCATCGCTCAGGTAGGCATCAAAAGTGCGTTTATTTGGATCTTCTGAGGCTACTGACGAAACAATACTTTGCAGAGCTTCCCTGCCTTGCCTTGCAATAGCCTGTTTATAGACATGCAGCCTTGCCATGGCTTCTGCTTGCTGCATTTCATTTTAAAGTATTACTGTTTCTGTCTGTATCTGTGCTTGCTGCATTTTTAACTGTGCTTCCTATTACAGATTTTGCTGCTTGTGCATCTGCACGTGCTTGAATACCTTTTTCCCTTATTGTAGAAAGCTGTGTAGATGATGATCTAGAGGATCTGGATGGTTTGCCTGCATGCTTTCAAGATACACTACAAAGCGATCTGCTCTCTTGTAAACCTGCAATCTTGTTCTCAATTTGTATTACCTCTAGCACAGCGTCATTTCTTTGCTCATTAGTTAGACAAAACTAACAGGGAGATGTAATATCTCCAAAATCGGGGATAAGTTAACTCCACGTTTCCCGATTTAATCTCAGGTTATTGTGGGGTAAACTATTTTTCCAGGGCCTGCACCGATTCCTGTTAACGGCACAGGTGCCTGATGTAAAACAAACACCTACTTTGTAGCACGAAAACAAAGTGATTTGAATGGTACAGTTACCTCTATTCTCCTTACCTGCATCGTTCCTGCACACAGGGGGTTATTCAATAAAAGTTCTTATCGTTTAAAATGGTGCTAATTTTGCCCCAACCAATCAGATGTAAGCCTTCAAATGTTAAATAAGATCTGATTGGTTGGGGCAAAATTAGCACCATTTTAAATGATAAGAACTTTTATTGAATCTCCCTGTAAGTATTCAGTAGATCTAACCACAAATATACTGTGTATACAAAACATTATTTATTAACACAATTGCAGAAATACATATAAGCAGGAACTGCTCCAGCTCATTCTCCCTCAATTTTAGCAGATTGTTATCTATGGGTGCTACACTGGTGCTCTCACTTATAGATATAAATAAAAACAAAAGGTGTGATGCCATGTCGGGAGGGGAGGGGTGTGTGTGTAGGTGAATGGTGGTTATTGTAAGACAGTATATTTGACTCAAATACCTGAGCTCGGATGGACACTGCAAACCTATGACGTGTGACACAAGATTCTGACAAAAACCATAACAGGTAAATAGCACTGCATTTTCTGCTGCATTTGCCACAAGGGCAGGAGTGGTTCCATTATACAGCCCGCGCAGTCCTTCTGCATGATATGTGCGGATGGCACAGTCTACAAATCCTCGATACAAAGTTGGGAATGTCTGCATCTTCACCTTTGCTGTATCAAAGGGCTGTCCACTGAACACACAAGCTACACCCCCTACAATTCAAAACAGCAAGGCATTACTTTATACCATCATAGCCACAAGAACATCAACATACCGTATATACTCAAGTATAAGCCGAGGTTTTCAGGCTTTAAAAATAGCCTGAAAACCGAACCTTGGCTTATAATCACCTCACTCAGTCGGCAATCCAGCAATGCAGCTGCCGCTCGCTCCGCATCCAATGATATGCCGTCTGATGTCATTATTTGACGGCTGCCTCACTTCCCTGCGCCGCCATCAGGCGGTATATCAGTGGATGTGGAGCGAGTGGCAGCCGGATTACTGACTGAGTGCCCAGGCAAGTTAACACTTACCAAGTCCTCTCCTTGTTCTCAGGCCACTAAATGCTGTGCACGCACTGAAATAATTTTTGGCAATTACACAAAGTCCTCCCCTTGTTCTCTAGCCACCAAATGCTGCACTCGTGTGGTCCGTGTGGTTGCGTGCCACACACGCAACATCACCGAGTGCCGCACATGCAACGTCACTGTGTGCATGGACGGGTGCACGCACAATGTCGTCACGCCACGCTGTACAAGCACACACACGGACCACACGAGTGCAGCATTTGGAGACATAATTTAACACTTACCAAGTCCTCTCCTTCATTGAACTGTGGGGGCTCTTGGATGGGGGGGCAACTAAAGCATGCTGGGAGTTGTAGTTTTCAAGCATCTGGAGTGCCAAGGAATTGTGGGTTACTGTATGGGATTACTGTCCATTTAAAGGGCAACTAGTGCCTCAAAACATTACAGAATCAGGAGGATGGTCTATTGTTAAATAGATTTCCTTCTGATTCTGTATTGTTTTGAGGCTTTAGTTGTCCTTTAAATGGACAGCAGAATTCCCATCCAGTAGTCCCATACAGTAATAGCCATACTTGTATTCTGCTGTCCATTTAAAGGGCAACTAAAGCCTCAAAACAATACAGAATCAGAAGGCAGTAGTGGTCATATTTTCTACCTTCGACTTATACTCGAGTCAATCAGTGTTGTCCGTGTGGGTGCATGCACACGCAGTGCACACGATGTGACGTCACAACGTGGATGTGCTGACATTGTGTGCACCGTGACATCACACACACAGACCACAGGAGCGCAGCATTTGGAGGCGTGACGTCACACGCACGAGCATACACGGACCACACGAGTGCAGCAACTGGAGGCTACAGAACAAGGGGAAGCCAGCAAGTCTCAGAGGGGAGGAGCTCAACAGTTTTCAATCCAAAGCAGCATGTGTAGACTTGGGGGGGGGGGGGGGGGGGAAGAAATTTTTTTTTTAAGCTGCAGCTTACAATTAAACTTGTTTTTACAGTGCACTTATCCTTTAAAACAAATGGTACAGTGATGGTTAGGAAGAAGCTTCATTGGGACCTGTCAGAAGAGCGTGATACCGGGAACGTTCTGTAACTTCGTTCCTGGCTGTGTTTAATTGAAGAATGGGAGGTAAGACATAACTCCTTAGGGAATAGCATCATTGGTCATGACTAATGGTTTAAAGAAAAGACCCAACAAACTTTATGGTGAATAATACTGGCCATACACTACATAGACATTTGATAGATTCAAAGAGTGGTGAATATATCAAGTGTCCGAAGTCAGCCTATATATATTTTTTTTAACTTTTACCTACAGTACGAACATTTTTGCATGTTTAATACTGGCCTATTTATTTGTCCATTAATTTGGAGTTAATCAGAAGAGAAAAGCAAGTGTATGGTCAGCCTTCACCAGGAATATTCACTTTTGCCTGTAGAATTCAATCTGATTATTCATACTGCCTGACTGGTTATGCAAATGAAAATGTGAATTTTAGGTTAAGATAAAGCACTATTCCAGCACACATGATTTTAGTCTTAAACTTCCCAAAAGTTAAATTTTCAAAAGATACTTATGTTAGTTCATGTGGTCCAGGCCAGTACATATAGAGGGTATTGACATCACATTGGTCCTGCCCCTCCACTGAAGCCAAATGATGATGGAGTTTATCTGCTCATGCACAGGATGACGGAGGAGGTAGATCAGGACCTTATGTTGTCACTTGCAAAAGTGACAATTTTATTCTTGCAAAGTAGCATCTTCAAAAATATCCATTTTTGTGAAATTTATAATAACATTTGGTGGTGGATTTCTACCTTGTCTTTGGGGTTAGTTCCTCGTTAAAGGATCAGAAAAATAATAACTGCAAAAATAATAATAATAAATTTAAAGAGCTTGTTTTAAAATGCCTCAACCACATATTTAATGACAAATAAAATATATTTTCCATAAATTTTAATGGCAAATAAAAGAATTCAGCAATACAGACAAAGAAAGAAATTTACCCATGGCACCCGATGAGAAGTTAATGAGAATCTGCTTTAAGTTTGTGGGTGGAACCCTCTCTGAAGACATATCTACCTAAAACAGAAAGAAATGCATTCAAAATGGAAAGACAATAAAAAGGTGAAAATGTCCCCACTCTGTATACACAACCTAGCTCTGAAATAAACAATGTAAAGGAAAAGAATGGTACAAAACATGTATGGTAAATGTGTTTATAGAAGATATGGTACAAAAACAGAAAAAAATCAATATGAATAAAGCTCCTGGACCTGATGACATCCCACTCTGGCCAATGTTTCTATTTTTAGATTAACTTTTGTATAGAGATTTTCCCTTTGGAGTGGGAAAGATATTAGAACGTGTTACAGGATTATATTTTGGACTATGGCTAAAGTACTTTAAGTAGTAAGTAATCAGAGTAGAGGATTTTGAAAATAAGAGTACCGTGATACTAACAGTATCAGTTTCTAACAGTAACAGTTTCAGTCTAAAGGCGGCCATACATATATCTGATCGATCCTGCCGGAACCGCCTTTCCCATTCTTCTATGCGACCGACATGCGATTGCAAAATCAATGGGATTTGCGATTGCATGTGGGTCGCATAGAAGAACGGGAAAGGCAGTAACGGCAGGAAAGGCCTAAAGTTGCGGAGGGCTCGGTCGGGTAAGTATAATCGAATATATGTATGGCCACCTTAAGGACTAACAGCTTTCAAGGGCTACACCCTATTCAACAGGTCAGAGCAGTACTGATTTTGACAAAGGTTTAGTCAAATTCTGCGGCTACACAGTGTCTCATTTGACCTTGTTTACTGGCAGTGTCTGGGCATGTATTAATACAAGTGGGGTACTGTTTTGCTGAGGATTTGGGGGAGAATATTTAAAGGGCTGTTATATTTTTACAGTAGACTCTCGCAAGTTGTTTAACCACACTCCTCCTAGGATTGTCCTGCTGCAGACTATACTGCTCCTCAGTCTAAATCGTATATAAATCATATCAAATGATCATAAATCATATAAATATATCTCAAATAAATGCAAACGGGGGCTACAAAATTGCAATTCATTTCACCCATCTGTGAGAAATCTCTCCATCAATGTTTCGGGTGGACCACCAACCTTTATCAAGCTCACAGATGGGTGAATAATAGATGGGTGATTCAGGGCATGTGCGAAATTGATATTTAGTGGGATATTTTTACTTATCATAGGAGGTTGGGAAAAGTTCGAACTTTGAATTGCTTTTTTTCTTCAGCTTTTTCTGAGATATCCTAAAAGCATGAAGGTCTACAAAGAATTGCATCTGGAATTATGCACATAAGTGTAAAAGAATCCCATTGTTACGTAGCTAAAAGTGTGTAGATTCCAAAAATACATAATTTTTGGGATTGTTTTCCAGGTAAAGGGGTGTTTAGTCTAAAAAAATGCAAGTATGAACTTAGAGCACAGCCCCAATGTTATGTGTTAGCTCCCTTGGAGGCTATTTGCTGATTGTGGGGTAATCAGCATATTTGGCACATATAGAAGATTGATATTTAGTGGGAATTTTTATTTGTTCCGGAGGTTTGGTTAAGACTTCTAAGTTTGAACCTTCTCTCCCTCTTTTTCTGAAAATCTGCAAAAAATATATAGTTTGTGGATGGTATTTCCAAGTTTTGGTGCTGTTTCCTTTGAAAAAGTGGAAGCTGTTCAAATAACAGATTTTCAAAAAATCTCATAAAAGCAAAAAGTTCTATGGATTATTGTGTCTGGAATTCTTCATGTATGTATGAAAGAGTGGCATTGTTACGTAGCTGAAGGTGTGTAGATTCCAAAAATATATAGTTTGTGGGAGGTATTTTCACATTACAAATTACAAAGCACTTTGATTTTTTTCCTGTAATTTACTTGTGCATGAGTTAGTTGGTGGCCACCCACACCTACTGTTTGATTCAAATCATGTGGGAGATTGAGATTTAGTGGGTTTTTTTACTTGTCAAGTGGGTTTGGGTATTATTTCCACCTTTGCATCATTCATTTTTTCACAAAATCTTCTAAATGCATGGAGTTCTATGGATTACTGTCAGGGGCGTCTCTAGGGTTTTTGCCACATGAGCCAAACTTTTGAATGCTGCCCTTATGTACCACTAGGCCCCATGAAGTGCGCCACCGCAAACCACTGTTAGGTGTGTGTGTGGCTTCCAGAAATGGGTGTGGTTAAAAATTTGGTCTTTTTAAACTGCACATCACAGCGGTATTTATACAATTCCTCAAAAAGACATTTATCCACACCATAATTCCTGCCATTTTTTCCTAAAAAAAATTTAAAGTGAGCTCTGCCTGCCGCCTCTCTGATGTTTATCAGGTGTGCTGCCCTGAGGATTGTGTCTCCTCCTCCTCATGGGCCCCCAGTGCCTTCCACCCATGGGCCCCATGACCCCTCTCCCTCGAGGGACCCTGATTTTGCAGACCCCCTTGGCCCCTTCCCTTGTAGCCCCCCATTGCCCCTCCCCCACTAGCACATCAGATCCATACCCCCCCACTATGTTAAAACAGCCTTTTCAGTCAGAATCAGACAGAAAGTTTTAAACTTCTGCCTCTGTCTGAAAAGGCGTTTTTACATAGTTTTATGTAGGGGGAGGGGGGGAAATTGGTCTAAAGTTGGAGTGGGGGAGGGGACATTGGTGGGCCATGCGGCTGCAAGGAAAGGGGCCAAGGGGGGCCTGCAAAGGAAGGGACCACAGGGCTCATGAGTGGGGGGGCCAGGGGGGCTTGCAAGAGGAGGGGCTGTGGGGCACCACAAGGGGAGGGGAAGGGCCAGCAAGTGGGAGGCATTAAAAAAGCTAAATTTTACACACTCCTTGCTCAGGGCTGTGCTCCCCCTCCCTTTCAGTCACTGTCACGCAAACTCTTCCTGGTTTCTTCTGCTTTCTACTGCACTGAGCATGTGCCAACCACAGATTAGAAGGAAGAACGAATATTTGTGACAGCAGATTCAGAACCTTCCACCTCCTAACTTTATGGTCAGTTAGGAACCTGGCCTATCATTTAAAATCAACTTATTATAATACCACAGTTCCTCTTAACGTGAATTTTACATAACAAAAGGCTGGTACAAGAGAAAAATCTATTCACTATAGAACAAGTTAGAATGAATGTGGTTTGTTTGCCTTCAGCACTACCCTGCTAAATACATTTATCAAATGTGTCCCTCTATATACTAGTAACTTGTTATTACAGTAGTTCCCCAAACCAGATTTCCCAATTCATGATACGGCCAAAATTACAGCTTTAGGGCTAGGCCACACTGAAGCATTTTAACATGCCGAAAATGCACATGCTAGTGTTGGTCAATTGGTGTGCTGTTGCCCATTGTGCTGCAAACCGATTATCGCATGCGACCACTATTTTTGGTGTGATTCGATTCCCAAAAATGAAAGGGATAGCAGCAGAAGCGGGTACCAACATGCACTAAGCGCGCATGCGCATGTTAGCGTGGCATTGCCCTTAATATTGATTGGTTGCAGGAAAGAACCACTGGACAGAAAGATGTTAAAGCTGATTAGAATTAGCTTTTTATTGGCTTTAACATCTAAACATTGTATGACCAGCAAACCCAGGTTCAAGTACAGACAGGCGATTTCACACTTAATGAGTGACAAATGAGCACCTGATAAATGGTTGATAATTGTACGCATATTATTATTATTATTATTGTGGATTTATACAGCGCCAACATCTTCTGTAGCACTTTGCTATTATGTGGGCTATGTAAATGTATTTTTCCACCCCCCAAAGCAAAATTGATATCAGACCTCATTGATAGACATATGTGAGTAATATGCAAATTATGCACCAGGTCTCTGAGTAGGACCATGTAAATCAGGGAAGTGTTTCTGGTGGGACAGCGTGTTGCAAAAACCAGATTGCTGTGTGAAGAAAGATACTACCCACATGGTGATATGTCTGATATTTGTATATTGCAGGTGTCTGAATTAAAATATTAAAAATCCACAACCACACCAGTGTTAATTCATCTGTTGTGCAACAATTACATGTATACATTCATATCAAGCCCTGCCCCGAAGAGCTTACAATCTAAGCACATTTATTAGACACAACCTATCAGTATGTCTTTATGATTGTGGGGGAAACCAGAGTGCCCAGAGGAAACCCTTTCAAGCATGGGGAGAACTTATAAACTCCTTGCAGATGTGTCCATGGTTGGATTCGAACTCAGCACTTCAGCGCTGCAAGGCATCAGTGCTAACCACTGAGCCACTGTGCTTGGCCATTCAATTGGGCATTGTTGGTTATCCACACCATCTGATCAACAAACAATGCCTGACTGAGAGGCCATACACATACAATTATCGTCTGTCTATTCCTGGTTATGTGTTTTTTTTGTAGGTACACAGATATATCTGTGCACACAGCCAATAAATATAAGAAACATTGAACACAAGCTGTGCTAAGATCAGGTCCAATTCCTACAGCTCTGAAGTGCACCTTTTTAAAGTTTAATGTCAGAGAGTATATAACTGCAAGCAACATGTTCTAACATTCTCATTTAAATTGTGACACAGGCTACATTCATATGAACATCTTGCAGACATTTTGTTAAACATTTTCTGCTGGTTCCAGATGATTCTTTGGTAAAACCACTGTATGTATTTTCATATGGGCAGCTTGCCTTTATGTCACCGGAGAAACGTTAACAAACAGCTGTAAACTATTCATCTGAATTGTCTAATGTTCACAGTATAATGAAGAAGGAGTCACACAGTCAGATTTATATCTCAGAAGTCTATAGGCACAAAAAGCCTGGTGTCCTTAACCCCACATCTAAACCCAGGACACACCCCCAACCATGCCTATTTGTTGCTTTAGTGTGGCCAAACAGACTATATTTTTTGCAGTTCACAGGTTTTTTTTTGCATTAATATAGTCTGTTTAAAATATTAATTGTAAAGCAGAGAGTTGTCAGATGTTTTTTTTTAAAACCCAAGGAGGCAACAGCAGGTAATCAAAAAAGGGGTCAGATTGACAGCTGCCATTACAATAACAGGCACCCCTAGACACATGCCTACTGTGCCAAATGGTAAATCCTGGGGAGGTCAATTTTGTAAACCCATCTTTAGTTCTGTGCAATAAATTCTTTCATTAAAGGGAAATAATGGGAAATATACATCTATACAAAGGCCATCAGAGAATAAATAGACATAAAGGGTGGTCCCTGTTCTGACTAGATTCAACTTATCACTGGTGTTTGATGTTTACTGTTCCAATGTGTATACAAGTCTGTAACATCCAGTCTGATGAAGGAGGCTTAAGGTGCCCATACACTATGTAAGACATTAGACAGATGGCCAATCTCTCACAAGATAAATGTCCAATCTATCTAGAACTATCAATTTGAGATCACAAAATGAATGGGTTAGATAGGAACATCTCAAGATAAAAAGCACTGATTGTACAATGTGGTCATTAGACATTAGACATATCTCAGATCTATCTAATGTCTGCCTGTGTATGGCCAGCTTTAGAACTCCCAAAAGCTTGTTATTTTTGTTGTCCATTTAGCCAATAAAATGTATCACAACTCCACTTTTATTCTCTTCCTTATGGCTAACATGGAAACTGGAAATCCAAATGCAATTACTCACATTTTAAACTCTTCATTGTTCCTAAAATTGACATAAAAATGATTTTAATAATGAAAAACCTTTGTAGTAGTCACAGGAGCAGGCAGCAAAGGGATGTGTAGAGAGGAAGGAGGAGATTGAATAAATGCTTTCAGCTGGTCACAAAACAGGAAATCAAACACAAGGATTGTTAGACACACTGCTGGACAATGAATCCTGTTGTCCAGGTACAGACTAGTTTCATTTACTTGAGATAATCAATGGAGGGTGAAAAAGAGCGTGGCACCATTGATGGGAGATAATACATGGAAAGGTTCCATTTGAAGTGTGTACCGTATATAGTTTAATTTAGCTGCTTTTCAGATGTCTTGTGGCAAAGGAAACACTACATGCAGCCAGGGCCGGATTTACACCTCAGGAGCCTGTAGGCCCAAAGAGCCTGGCGCCTTTAGCCCTACCCCTAAACACAGACCACATCCCTAAACCACACCCATTTTCTCTTTTTGGGGGGAAAAAAATAGACTATAAGGGGTTGGATTGGTGGGAGGAGATTGACAGACGCCCCTCCAACCTCAGGTGCCCCTAAGGCGCATGCCTACTGTTCCTAATGGTAAATCCGGCCCTGCATGCAGCATTTTTCTACTGGCATTGCTAAAAAAATTGCCCATTTAAAACCAATCTCTAGCTATCCATCTGCACCTAGCTTTCATGGGCCATACACTATTAAGACGTTAAATATGATGAACATTGGACTGGCAAAAAGTAGGAAGGGAATGGAGCCAGTTGTGATACTCAGACAGTTGTCATAAACAAATGAATACCAGATGACTCATTTGCAAAGAAAAATACAAATGCCCAGATATCTATGCAGAATTTGTGCCCCTCCGGGATTTTTTTATTTGCCTATCGGTTTACCCTCTGCGTTTTCATTTACTTTTGCTCAAATTCTAACTTCAATAAAGTTTCTTTTGCATATGAAATACTAATGGAGTGCTGTTGGATTGGCCCCACTTAGCCATTGCCATTTTCCTACCTTTGCCTGATTTGATCCAGAGTAAAGCAAAAAAAAAAAATTAATTCTCAGCCATCTAAAAGATAAGTTAGTCTGTTTTGCATGTATCAGCAAAAGGTCCCAAATGCACACTTATCCTGGTCTCCGGCCGCCACCCCAAGGGGCATAGGAATACGTTATATAAAAAGACAAGGTGAGAAAGTTGCACTCCAAATGTAGATTTATTGACTAGTGAACCAAATAATGACAATGTTTTGGGGTTTTATCCCTTCATCAGCTGATCTCATCATCCACACCTGATGAAGGGGTAAAACCCCAAAACGTTGTGATTTTGTGGTTCACTAGTTAATTAATCTATATTTGGAGTGTGACTTTCTCACCTTGTCTTTTGATAGTCTGTTTTGCATGCATACAGCTATACAGATCATTAAAGGGCATGTCCAGCCTAAAATAAACTTTAAATGTTCTATTAGAGGACCCCCCCAAACCCCATTTTCTCAATATTTAAAAACCTGACCTGGTCCTTCGCCACTTAGGTGCCACCCCCTTCTCCTGTTTCAAACAAAACAGGAGCAGAGGGCCTCTGCGCTGACAGCCACTCTACTTCCTGTTCGCAGCTGTCAGGCAATTGGGTGTTATATCACTTCCTGCCTTTACTGACAGCCGCGACCAGGAAGTAGAGCAGCTGTCAGCCGCAGAGCAGAGGAGCAGCAAGGGACAGGGTCAGGTAAGAACCTTCAGAGGCATCTTTGAGATTCAGGGCCATTTCTAGCGTGATCAGATCGCAATCCCATCGTGCTTAAAATTGCTGTAGTGTGGCCTAGCCCTCCAAGAGTATTGCACTTTCCCAGAGTATTGCCATTAACTCTTCAGTGCCAGCAGACTTCCCCAAAATATTGTGATTACCACATTCAATGCTAGCAGAGTATTACCATTAACCCATCAGTACCAGCAGACTTTCTTACTAATAATTTCAGTGCCAGTGCTTTCCTAGAGTATTGCCATTAACCCTTCAGTGCCAGCACTTTCCCCAGAGTATTGACATTAACACTTTCAGTGCCAGCAGAGTATGTACCTGCTTTCCATGTCTCCTCCATTAATTTATTCACTCCTCACCTACTCTAAGTTCTAATTGGAGAGTTGGATGGAAGGAAGAAGGAGGCAGGGATGGGGATCTCATGGCTGTTAGTCACAGGGGCCACTGTTATAAAGTCTGCAGCAGCTTTTACCTGGCATTTTAGAACTGTTCTTCTCAGTACTATTAGCTGGGCTCATCTTCCCCCCTCCTTCCTTCACCTTCAGGTCATTTTTAACAATGTTTCCAAGTAGAGGGAGATGAGTTCAGGCACTGTACTAGATACAATGTTCCAAATTAGAGCACATCTAACACAGCAAGTAAAAGCCGACATGGAGATGCTAGGGAGAACACTGGGCGCCCTGCCACTTTGCCTAGGTGGCTTATATCTAATAATGGCCCTGTTAAGATTTTTAAATACTGTGAAAATGGGGTTTGGGAAGAGGTTATTTATCAGAATATTAAAGGGAATGTCCACCGCTCTTCAAAATTAATATATTGTAGATTACCCCCCAAAAAAATTTCATTTAATCAAAAGCTTTAATTCGACTCCCACACAGAGTTATTATACTCACAAGCTCCTCCTCGCTCCACCGCCGCGGCTCTGCACTTCCGGGTAAGTTAGTCAGTGTCGGCTGTGACTGTGACGTCATGGCCAATGACTGACTGCCATTCCCGGGGCAGTCTCCACTGCAGCTGCTCAAGAACACAAAAAGAACAGAAGCAGCCACAGTGGAGATTGACTGAGAACCCGGAAGCGGCGGTGGAGCGAGAAGCTTGTGAGTATAATAGCTTCGTGTGGGAGCAGATTTAAAGCTTTTGACTAAAACGATCTTTAGGTTTGGGGGGTAATCTACAATATATTCATTTTTGAAAAGAGGGGTGGACATTCCACATAAAACAGCATTTTTCTGTAGTGTAGCCACTCCCCTCCCAACCCTAACCTTATGGTTTAAATGTAAAAAAAAGTCCCCAGACACTAACCTACATGCCTTTGTGCCCAGTTGCCACGGCCTCTAATTATACATCCAGGAAAGATGTACCATTAGGGGCTGCATCATTCAACCCCCTCCCACAATGTGCACCACCGCCGTTGCCATGGTGAAATAAGCCACAGACACTGGACCCATTTGTTCGCGCTGAGGCGCCACCCACGCAATTAGCGTACGGAGGCAAGCAAGATTCTGAGGATGTTTTGCACAAACTGAGGCAAGTGAGGGAGGAGGAGAGGGGGGATAAAGGGGGAGAGAGAAAGAGGGGGGCGAGGAGGGAGGGAGTAAGTGAGGGGGGAGTGAGGGGGAAGAGAGAGAAGGGAGGGGTCCTTAAATGCAGGGGAACGGGATTTGTGATTCTTTAAAGTATCGGGGGTTTATTAGTGTTTTAGAAAGTGAAGAGACGAGAGATGCGAAGAGAGGGCGGAAGGGGCAGAAACCTTTTTACACACAGGAAGGTTCTTCCTCTTTAGTTTCCTGGACTTTGGACAGACACTGCAGGAGAACCATTTGGAGCAGGGATGTAAGGTAAGGATTTTTTAACACTACACAGTGGGGCCACCAGTGGGTTAAATTTTAGTTTTGGGGGTGGACATGACCTTTAAATCAAATGTAATTTTACAGCAGCACAAATTATAACCTTGTTTAAGAAAGCAAGGATTTCCATCTTATGCTAAAATGGTATCACATACCATTGCACATACTATTTTTCACTTTAATTGAAGAACAGGAGGTAAAGGAGCTAGGTCTTACATGTGACAGGTGCCGACTATGCTCCCTTACAAAATACAAGAATGCGTGGATATAGTCAGCACCTGTCAAGAGAAAGCAGCAAAAAATTGCGGGTAAGATTAAAGGGTATGTACACTGTACGTCCATCTTAACGTTACTAGGGAGCTTAGGCTTTAGATGTAAAGTGATTTTTTTCCCTTCTAGCCCCCTCCCATACCTATCTTTCCTCCTTCAAAGTTTCGTTATTTCTCCTCCTGTTTCTTTGCGTTTTTAGCTCCACCCCCGCAAGATGTGAAAATCCCTTTGCCAAGCCAATGCTTTTTCTGGTCACAGAGTGCGCGCCTGACGTCAATGCGCACGCAACATCAAGTCTGTGCGCACGCATGTTGTGGCAACGTCGCCGCAAGTGCGCACACATAACATTATCACACTTGACCAAGCATGTCGCAGTATGATGAAGTCAAATGCTCATACACTCATGACATCACCGCAATGAGGTGTGCACATGCTCTGCTACACAATATATAGAAAATTAGGCTGTTGTACATCCAGAGTGCAACTAGAGACCAAAAATATAATATATACCGATGGAGGAAGCCGAAATGCAATTAGAATTGTTTGTGCACTAGAATTATATTTTTTGCATGCTCTGCTACTGCAAAAAGTATTGGTTTCACATCTGGCGGGGTTGGAGCTAAAAACACGTGACAGGAGGAACAGAAACTTTGATGGAGGAAAGGTAGGTATGGGAGGGGGCTAGAAGAAAAAAAATCACTTTACCTCTAAAGCCTAAGCTATCTGGTAACGTTAAGATGGATTGACAGTGTACTTACCCTTTAAAGGGTTTCCTACTAGCTCCAGTTGGAATAAATAAAGAATGTGGGAGGTAAGACATATGTAGAATTTTTCAGTGAAGATAACCTATAAAGGGGAAGTTCAAATACATATACAAATACATCTGCTTTTCAGAAAAATGAGCAGTATTTTTCAGCCTAATGACCTTAATCTGCCAATTCAGCATTTTGTCTTTATATAAATAAATGCAACCGAAATACTGACTTCCTGTTTGCAGGACCCCTAATAGAGTCCGTTATGGTCTTGCCCTTGACCCAGCGCCTGGGTTGATTCGGTTGCTCAGTAGAGATCTGAGCATCTTTGACACATGCAACAGCCAATCAGTAGAAATTACTGTTAGGAACATTCCAAGGAAGTGGTGCATCCTGGGAAGAAGAAGGACTATTAGAAACAGCGGGGAACTGTAAAGGGTATAAAATCAACTTTTCAAAATGGAAGAGAATATGTAGAATAACTAAGTATGCATTACACAAACTAACAATTTAACAAATATTGATAATTTCCACTGAACTGTCCCTTTAAAGCAGAAGTTATCTTGAAGTCTACAATAAGAGACTAATCAGAACTATGCAGTGCTCAGAGAAATTGCTAACACACAAGAGCTACGTCTCAAACTACAGGCCTCAGCTTGTTCATGGCAGTACATTTAGAAAAATACTGAATAAGTATGGCTTGTTTGGAAGGGTTGTCACGAGAAATACCCTAGTGCTCCCATGCCAGGAGAAAGCCTATTCTCTCTAAAACATTGAAGCACAGCGTAGGCTTTCTGCCAGGGAAGAACTGGGACCTTTTGGCCTGAGGGCAACCATGTGGCCCTTTCATGGTAGATTGCGATGACTCCTTAGTGTCCTGTATGCATTCTGTGTACTGCCACTGTTTATTACCATGTCAGCTGGGGGGCAGCAGCATCAGGGCAAGCAAATGCATACCTCCCAACATTGAAATGCAAAAGAGGAACAAATGGGAGAGATTGTTTTAGACCACTACTTTATTTAGATTACACCCATTTAAAAGACCTCTATTCCCATTTCACATTGTTGCCCATAAACTTTAAAGTGTATGATGTGGTTAAGATAACCGTAACAGACTAATAAACTGGAGGGCTGACTAACACTGGGTAATGAACTGAAGGAATGACTAACACTGGCTAATGAACTGGAGGGCTGACTAACACTGGATACTGAACTGAAGGGCTGACTAACACTGTATAATTAACTGGAGGGCTGACTAACACTGGTTAATGAACTGGAGGGCTGATTAATACTGGGCAATGAACTGGAGGGCTGATTAACACTGGGTAATAAACTGGAGGGCTGACTAACACTGGCTAATGAACAAGTGGAGGGCTGACTTTAACACTAGCTGGAGGGCTGTTTTTTATACAGGCCAGTGAAAGGGATGATACAGTAGCTTTACTCTTTATTTATGCATGGCACTGATAAAAAGGTGGCACAGACACTGATGATATGCTTTGCACATGGCACTGATAACATAGTGGCACAGACCCTGGTAATATGCATGACACACTGGCACTTACCATAATGGCACTGGTACTATGCTTGGCTTACTGGCACTGATAACATAGTGGTAGAGACACTGATAATATGCTTGACATGGTGGCACAGCCAATGGTACTATACTTCTCACATGTCACTGATTACATGGTGGCACGGACAATGGTAATATGCTTGACACACTGCACCAATAACATGTTATGGGGGGAGGTCGGAGGATAGAACAAAAAATGTATACACCTTTAGTTTTAAAGCTGCGGCTATGCAGTGAGCTAAACTTTGTTTTACAGTGTACATATCCTTTAAAAAACATTGACACATATTAAAAGATAAGGATTTGGTTGATATTGTAGATTACCCAAGTTGGATTTACAAGGTGCTGTTTAAATGTGAAAAATGTAGATGCTGTGAATATGTAAATGAAGGCAATAAGACAAACTAAAGACATTCTCTTAAGATTGCAGTAGCCATGATTTCTGTGATGAAATCTATGTCAACCTTGGTGGAAAGGTTGGAGGATGCCATTTTTAATGGTATTGAGAGAAAAGTCCTGTTGGAGGCGATTCCAAACTTCAGAATGGCCTCATCATTCGGATTGGAGGCAGCAGGGAATCTGATAAAACTAGAGGCCAGAGGTATTGGCTTATCAGTCTCTGCTAAAAGGGGCCTTGTGGCTCAAGGCTTGGTATGCGGACACGCAATCGAAGAATTCATTGTGCCAGCTTCCCTATGAGGGCAAGAAGCTGTTTGGAAAGGCTCTAGATGAGATGAAAAGTCCTCGGGTGGCAAAAGCACATTTCTTCCCCAGGGGAATAGAAGACAGGGTGAAATTTCTAGGACCCTGAAGGCTAGATTTCCTGGAAGGAGAAAGGAGGATAGCAGAAGCTATAGACCGGGAAGAGAGTTTTCTAGAGCAGCCGCCTGGAAAGGAGGACAGTTTAGCTTTTTTCGGGGGAAGCAGTCCAACCCAAAGGTGAGCAAGGACCCCAAGTCCTTATGAAACGAGGCCTGCCCAAACACTTCAAGTAGGGGCCAGATTGCTCAAATTCAAGGGGTTTGGGCAGAGAAGACAACGGATGCCTGGGTGAAGGCAGTAGTCGACAGGGGTTACAGGATAGAATTCCTGAGAACCCCCAGAAATTTTTTTTTTGTTCAGACCCCCAAACTAGGGGATCTGGTATAGTTGGAGGTTTTACAGTCTTATATTTAGAAGCTCCTGGGTAAGAAGGCTATTGTTCAGGTGCCAAAAGAGCAGGAAAAAACAGGGTTTTATGCAAACGCTGTTCTTAATAACAAAATCTTCTGGGGATCTAAGGCCAATCCTGGATCTCAGAAGATTGAACAAGTTCATAAGGAGTCGAAGCTTCAAAATGGAGACTTTGCAGACCATTTCGGGGAACTATATTGGAAGGAGATTGGATGTGTTCAGTGGACCTAAAGGACGTGTACCTCCATGTTCCGGTAGCTCAGGAGCACCAACGGTTCATAAGGTTAACCTTGGAGGACAGACACTTCCAATATACTTGCCTTTCTTTTGGCCTCTCAACATCCCCCCGGACATTCACAAAAATGTTGGTGGTGGTAGTGGCTCATTTAAGGCAGTCAGGAGTGGAGATTTTCCACTACCTGGACGATTTTTTAATTATAGCTCGTCATCAAGACGAGATCTGGTACTAGAGACACTTGGTTGCTTTGGGTGGCTAATCAATCTCGAAAAGAGCCAACTTCAACCGACTCAAAGGCTGATCTTCCTAGGAGCAAGTATAGACACAAAACTGGGTCTAATATCATTGTCGGCCGCAAGGATTGAGAAAATATCCTCTCTAGTCCGGGAGGTCTTGAAGCTCGGAAGGATGTCAGCAAGACAACTAATGAGAGTTTTGGGAACCCTAACAGCAACGATTGGTCTCATAAAATGGGCAAAGTGGAGGATCAGGCCCTTGCAGGGTTACTTCCTAGCCAGGTGGGACAAGATACAGCAAGACTGGTCACAAATAATACACTTGAACATTTTCAAGAGAAATTTATCTTGGTGGGCGGAGCAGGTAAATCTCCAAATGGGGACTCCCCTAGCAGAACCCAAGTGGATCCATATATTCACAGATGCATCAGGGAAGGGTTGGGGAGCCCACTTAGGCCAGGAGTGTGCTCAAGCACAGTGGAGTACAGACCTGTTCCATCTACCCTCATCTGTCATAGAGCTGAGGGCGATTCACCAGGTCCTCAAGGCCTTCCTGCCTCTGATCCAGGCAATGCCAGTCTGTATAAGGACCGACAATGTGGCAGCAGTCTCGTACATAAAAAATCAGGGAGGCACGAGGAGCCATACCTTGAGGAAGGAGGTGGCACCAATAATGTTAGCGCAGTCCAATCTGTCAGACCTCACGGCCTTACACATACCTGGAGTCCAGAATCAGGTGGCAGATGTGTTATCAAGGAGCCAGCTGTACAACACAGAGTGGAGCTTGAACAACAGGGTGTTCCAGGAATTAACAGCCAGGTGGTGGATGCCAGATTGGGATCTAATGGCAACAACTCAGAATGCCAAGGTTAATGAGATTCTGTTTCCAGGTATCCACAAAAAGTGACAAGAGAAATAGATGCACTTGCCCAAGACTGGAATCATTTAAAGGCATACATCTTCCCACTGATTTTCAGAGTTTTAGCCATCATTCTGAATTGGCCATGCAGACCATGGTATCCACTGCTGAGGTTGGCCATGCTGGACCCTATTTATCTCCCTCCCATGAGGGATTTGCTCTATCAGGGTCTGTTTCTTCACCCGAACCTGGGATAACTCAGTTTAACAGCGTAGATTTTGGTCGGGAAATGTTGAGTAGTCAGGGCTACTAGTTAGGTGGTACAAACACTGTTGCAGGTGAGAGGTCCATCCACCTCGTCTAGATATGCCAACATCTGGGAAGTCTTCAAGGTTTGGGCCCAATCAAGTGAAGTTCCCTTCTTGCAACCATCAATTCCTCAAATTCTGGATTTTCTGCAGGTTGGCTTGGATAGAGGCTTAAGCCTCAGTACATTAAATGTGCAAATATCAGCCTTGTCAGTAGCATTAGGTAAGAAACTTCTGCAAGAAAAGCTAGTCAGGAGATTCCTCCCCAAGGGATAACAGCTCATTCCCCAAGGGTTATAGCAACATCTTGGGCAGCAGAAGAGGGAGCCACTACAGAAGCTGTATGCCATGCAGCTACATGGGCAACGGCCAATACCTTTGTTAAGCATTATAAGCTAAATCTTAAGTTTGCTTAAGGGGCATTGTTTGGACGCTGAGTATTGCAGTCAGTTTCTGTAAAAAGTAAAATCTATTTTTTTTCTGCAGTGTGGACAACATTTCCCCCCCCCCCCCCGCCCCAATGATTGCTTGGGTATGACCCATGTGTTTGTATTATGCTGCCGGGAAAGCTGAAACTCCTATCATACTTACCGAGAGTTTTCTTTCCTGGCCATCCCCAGGGCAGCATCCGTCCCATATATTGGCTTTGAAACTAGACTAAGGGAAGGGAGGAGGCATGTCCCATTTAAAGGGTGAGTGTAAAACGTATGTCCAACGACAGGGGAACCCATGTGTTTGTATTATGCTGCCCTGGGGATGGCCAGGAAAGGAAACTCTTGGTAAGTATGATAGGAGTTTCAGCTTTCTCTTTACCCAAACCCAACCCACTCAAACTCAACATGGGTTACCTGAACTGCAAAGCAGGTACCTGACCCAATGCAGGACTCTAAACAAAAGTAAACCCAATCTCAGCACATCTTTGTTCTTCCCTCATTAAAAGGGAATGTTGCATACATATTCTATAAAATTGATGCAGCAGGTGGCTTTCTGTAGGGAAATTTATCATAAACATAAACACACACTCTCTTCCTACCCTCCAAGCTGGGTTGCCAGATCATTTGGTCTAGCAGGGACAAACAAGGTCATACCCTCCAATATTACCCCTTAAATCAGTACATTTATAGAAACAATTTACTGCATGGAGGGGACAATGAATTAAACGGATATCAGCACATTATGTGCAAAGCATTTCTCAATAGTGTTCCAATTAAAAGGTGAATGGTATGAAATGTAATTTGCAGGGCTGCCGATTGCCTTCCCTCCAACATTCACCTTTTAATCTGTACACTAATTAGAAATGCATTGCACAGAGCTGTGCTAATATTAGGTTTACTTCATTATCCTCCCTATGCTCTGCACTGTTGTATTCTAGAAGTACTGATTTAAGGTGAAGCCACACTTTAGCGGATGGCACTGCATGCATTAGTCAGCTTGTGCAGTGCTGCACTTAGCAAATGCGATCCGCAAAAGAAAAAATGGTGGTCTCATGCACTCCAAAAATCAGATTGTAGCACATCTACCAATTCCTGTCCAATACCAGTGTCCTGCAATGTATTGTATGAGGCTTAACTTGTTTTATTAGGTGTCCTTACATGTTTCATGGATCAGGCAACCCTGACCCATTAAATAGGTACGCTACTAAGAAATGCATTACAAAGCTGTGCTAAGATCAGGTTCACATTATCCTCCCCTTCAGCTCTGTACCATATTGTTTCTACACAAACAGCATAAACAAATCTCAGTCTTTCTACCCTCCAAAACAACATCATGTATTAATACATGCAGTTAGCAGTTAAATCACTGAAAATCTCTATGGTCTGTATTGTTCAAAATATGATGGGCAGACCCTGGTAAAGTTTTATGCCCTTGAGAGATATGGTAAAAATTCAATTATGGCTTACTATGTAATTAGGGACCATGGCTACAAAGTAAAGTGTTGGATAACTATTACTTGTCTAGGAATTTAAGGCTAGGTTCAGACAAACTACTTTGCCAGTAAGAAAATGCTGCATGCAATGTTTTCCTAGCGGCAAACATCTGGATATATTGACCCTAGCAATTAGTTCATATTCTATGATAACTCAAAAAAACTATGTATATTAAGGATTTCATTTATCCAGGTTATTGCAGATCAAGAAAGAATATATCAATTCAACTGGACTAGTGAGAGATTAAATGGCATGTTTACCCCCCTTCAAAACCTTTTAAACATAGGCTAAATACTCCCCCAACAGAGTTTTCGCAATGTTTCTTACCAGCATTCCCTTACCTTGAAGTCATCCAGTCCCTCGCTGCTTTCTGCCACCTTCTTTACGGAGCTCTATGTGAACAAAGCAGCCATCATAAATCATTTAATGTTAAGCCACTTTGGTTGGCAAAAGATCTAAAACCAGACTAAGTATACGCCTCATTCGACTGGTGTCTAACCCCCTACGTACTTATAAGGGCAATAGCTATAAAACCTGACTGTCACAGGTTCCCCATTGTAGCCAAATTAATACTGGTCCAGGTATGTGCATGATACAAAGGTGAAAATAAAAACTAGCATACAAGCTTTCAATGAACACATACTCTGTTAATAAAAAGATTCATAGGCTTTTTCAATATAAGGGGGGGGGAAATGCCTAAGCTGTTAATGTGCCACAACCAATCAGATGATACCTTTCTACAACAGTTAAAAACATTTTGGCCCCATTCATTTTGTGATCGTATGTCGGTCACAAAAGGAAGTTCCAGGAATATTGATTGAATGTTGCAGATCGGTCGGATGGTAAGTAATAATGTATGAGCACCTTTGAGCAATTTTTGCACCTCTTTATTAAAAAAAAAAAATATATATATATTTTGGACCGTGTTATACAACGAAGGAGGAAATGTGTACTTACAGTCTACAGAAAACCCACATGCATTGACCAGTATCTTCGGATCTGACGGTACCGGAGCTTTATCACTACTGTGTGTACCTTTGTTTCTCTATAGAGGAGTCTGCCGCGGCCGAGAAAAACACACAATCCCGAGCGTTCTCCCTATGATGTTCATAGGGAGAACGCTCTGGACTGTGTGTATGCAGATCTTTGAAAGATGACAGATAGGATCTTGCAGATCCTGACTCATCTTTCACTGATCTGTACTGTGTGTATTTAGGGAAAGAAACCATCTTTGGAGAGCTCAATAGGATACCGTTACCCAGGCTGGGATTTCTTAAAACACACAAGTCATGCAGGAACACTGGACATAATCACAGTGGGGAGAAACACAGCACACAAACAATAGTCATCCCCTATCTGTCTGGTGTGTTTGAGAAACTCCTAAGCATTTTGAACAAGCATCACATTCCTGTGTTCTTTAAAAACAAATAAAACCTAGTACATGGAAAAGATCAGAAAAGCAATGTTATAGGTTGTCCAGTGTAGCCAACTACTGGTTCATAAGGAATAAAATGCCACTTATGTATCTTTACATTTCCAATTATCTTGAACATTAATACCTCTATATGTATATACACTGGGAAATGCCCCTACCAGTCAGTCAGATATTACTAATTAAATCCATTTGAATTATTACTTGTAAACCAAATCCAGAAAATGAACATGTAAGACTTTTTTGCGAGATGCAAGCTAAACTTTAAGAACAAATTCAGCAATTTTTACTTTAGTACTCTACAAATTGTTATAACTAAGGCAAAGCTCATGTTTATATTTGGGGAAATAAATGACAGAAAAAAAAATACTCAACTCCATCTTATAAAAAGTCTTACAATTCTGTTTATTGATCAGCTGTTGCCAACATCTTAAAACATCCAAAGATCCATTAAGTTCCCTTGCTATTCTCGAGAGAAGTACATACAAGAAAAGCAAGATGCCCCAAGCAACGGTGAGCTTAACAGCTGGAAATACTTGTCAAGGGGCTTAACTTACTCAAAATTGACATCCAAACTGGAAACAGCCTTACAAAGTACATAAAAAAATATGTATGGTACAGAAGATAAAAAAAAGAAATTGTACAAAAACTTGAGTAAAATCTTTCAGCTGAAACTGTTCAGAAAAAGCACTTAAAAAAAAAAATTAAAATAACTTGTTACGCCGCATTATAGATAAGAGGAATGAAAAGGAAGCTTTGTGGCACTTTATTTAATGGACCTGGAAAGCATACCATAATCTCTTATTAGAGAGGTTTTGATTTCACATTTGTAATCTGCCCAGTATTTCTGCCCTCGGTTTAAATTAAAAGAAAAAAAAAAAAAACGGAATTTTTATTCGAATAAGGAATGGCCTACAACATAAAATCTACCAATACAAAACCAATCTCACTAGTCAGAGAAGCTTAGTACTACATCTAATACAGAATTAATATCGTCGACGTTTATTTGGACCAAAATCAGCTCCAGGGGAAGCCCTGGGGAAAGATGGTGGGTTCGCTCCACTAAGTCCTTCTATGTTAGGAGCTTGCCCAAAACGTTCATTAGAAGGAGGAGTCTGCAAAAAATTTAAAAAAAAAATTAAATACCACGTAACTTATCCTGTACAGCAGGTTTATTCATTTTTAGAATGAAGGACAGGAAATTTCTCTCACCATTCCAATTGTTGCTGCATCTGCCATCATTGCACCAGGTCCAGGTGTAGCTGCTGCCCCAGCAGCAACATTGGTACTTGCCATTGGCGGCCGATTATTCATTCCAATTGATCCTAATAAGAGGAGAATAGCCACTACATAAAACTATAAACATATGGAATATAACAACTATACAGACACCTTTATAACTGAGAGCAACAATGGATTATATCCCTATATGCCACAGATCACGCGAGTGCTGCCCAAACATGTATATATAAAAATACTCATTATTAATCAAAATAAAATTAAAATGTATATTGTACAGAATTATACATTGAAACACTATCAAATGAAATTAAATAAGTTACTATACATATACAAACAATTAAAGAAAACTTATTTCAAATCCATACCAGGCATTGCCATCTGGGCCATCCTTAAGTCAGCTTCTCTCTGTAAATATTGTAAAAAAAAAATTGCTCATTATGTGAAAACAAAACATTTGTTTAAAGACTAGAGTCTGCAGCTTATTTCACCAGTTTGAAGCAGTTATAGTTTACATTATAGATTTAGGGAAGGTCTAATTCAAGAGGTTTTCTAATCGTAATTGAAGTAAAAGAAATGTAAAAAGGTTAGAAGTTAGGACCTTCCAGACTGGGGTTACCTTGACGTGGTTGGAAGGTTTTTCATTCATGTGATCACCGTAATGTATACTAAAACCCCTTTGTTTATAAAGTATGCCAGTGTGCAGATAATATGGTATTGTATGGGGCCTAGGAATGTGCATTGATTATCTTTTCTATGTTTGTATAAATGTGACTAGATCAGTAGCAGTTCCGCTAAATGTAGTTGTAAATTAGCCTAATTTTACAGTTATTACAGACCTCTAGAAGTTAGCTACTGCTTGTTTTCTCACCCTAAGGAACAGAGATGGATTAAGATTGGGCCCCAAGCAGGGCTGACACTTGGGTCCTCTTTGTTCTTGTATTGTATTGCTGTAGTACGGAAGCAGGGCCCCCTGATGTTGACTGGGCCCTAGACAGCTGCCTAGATTGCCCTAATGGATAATTCTTCCATGTCAAGGAAGGTAACACTGCTGTGTAGTAATCCTGCCTTAGTAAACAAAACATGTAAGCCAGGGATGTCATAACCCGCGTCACTGAAGATGTTTAAAAACTACAACAAGCCAGGAAATGCTTGAAGCGGTTTCAAACACCCTGAGGTCCAGAAATCAACCTTTTAAAGGATCAGTAGACTTGGTTACCTTATAGTCTGCTGTTCAAAATTTGCTTAAGTCCTATTTAGGAATTGTGTACTACCAAAACAATTTTCATTTGCCAATCTTAAAAGAAATTATTTCAGGGCACCATTTACAATGTGTGTTTGTTTTGGCTGATTTGAGGCAACAATACCCATTTCAAGTCTAAAAAGACCATCAAAGTTACTCACAGAATCAGGGTAGCCAGTCTTGAAACCTTCTTGCTGACGCCTTAGCATTTCTTCTTGCTGCCTGCGAGTTTCCTCTTCCCGCCTTCGCCGTTCCTCTTCATGTCTGAAATAAAAATTGCAAAGTAATACAATTTTCTATTTTAGTGGTCAGTTATAGTTTTAAAATTTTAAATAAAATATCAGTACGAAATGGGCGTTGAATTGAAAAAGATATCCACAGATAAGGGCAGCTCCACAAGAAATTAAAGGGGAAAAAAAAATAAAAAAAAACTCTCCTCCATGGAAATATAACAACCAAAACGTGGGGGACTAAGCTCTACACGACTTTCATGAGGATTGATTTCAAAACTTCAAAAAAAAAAAAACTTTCAAAAAAAGTTATTTATAACTTCAAAACACTTGTCTAGGACTAGGTCTCTCTCTCTGCAAGATAAGATTCCAAGGCAGTCTAAAACTTGTGATTTTCAACATCCTTAGGAGTTAACCACTGGTATATGCCTTATAGAAGCTTAGCATAAGGGTGATAGTTTTTTTAAATCCAATTTTTGTTTTTAACAAGTGGCCTTAACATACCTCAACTCTAACTGTTTACGCTTCTGGACTTCTTGGTTGTGTAGCTCCTCCATTCGGCGAAGTTCTTCCTGGCGTCTCATTAGATCTAGTTTTTAGAGGGGGGGGGGGGGGTTTAATAAAAAGCCAAAAACAAGGTTCAAGACAGACACAGAAGGCAGATGTCTTTACCTTGACGCATAAGCATAACTTGGTGCTCGTGTCTTGATGCCTCCATCTCAATCTCCATCTTTTCTCTTGCCTCTTTAATATTCCTATCAACTTGATCTTGCTGCTGTTTTTCCATTTCAATTAGGGCTTTCCATCTCATGGCATATTCATACTCAAAAGAGCCTGGTTGAGCAAAGCGAGAAGGTTGCTCCCTCTCCCTAAGATGAGACAGGAAAGGAAAATTATACACCTTCCGAAAGATCTAAATACACATCAGTAGTTTTTGCACCAGATTTGAAACAGGGTTATCTTTGTTTGACCTGTGACTTGTTTTGAAATTGCATTCATGTATGCAGAATAAGCTTACTCTTAAAACAATCAAAAATATCAGTGGGTCAAACCTTTTGATAGAACATTGTGCAAATAAAATTAAAATTTTTCTAGGTATGTGACCGTGCATTTTCATACTTAAAGGACAACTAAAGCCTCAGAACACTTAATCAGAAGGCAGACAAAAACATTGTGTTGTATATTACTGCTCATTTTGATGTGGATGATAAATTTAACCCGAATACGGAGGTTTTAGTTTAGAAAAAGCAACTTCTACATCTGACAAATTAATCTCTACATTACCACACAGGAGTTTGAGATCGAAAAAAGTGACCATTAACCCTAACATTAAGGCTGAGGACACACTAAAATGCGCCAAATCACACGCAATTTCTTTGCTTTCACTACTTAAAAAGAGAACGCATGCAATTGCGCAAAAATAAATGCTTGAACGCAAACGGATGTGCAATCGCATAGGAATGTCTGCGTTCCCGCAATTTCTGCAAAAAAAGCGCTTGTGTGGCCTAGCCCTAACACACACGAGTGAGATTCAACAGTGACCATTAACCCCTACATTACCAGAAAAGAGTTTAAGATCCCAAACAGTGGCCATTTACCCCAAGATTCCTACACAGGAGTTTGAGATCCAAAACAGTGACCATTAACCCCTACATTACCAAACAGGAGTTTGGATATTCAAAATAATAAATACAAAAATAAAATCAACTTATTTTGGGTAAGAAATCTTTCACCTGGCTTGTCTGGTGTGCACCTGCCTTACCCCAGGAACATAGTGGATGGCATCAGAAGTAGATTATTTTTAGGCAGTCCCCTTTAAACTATGCAGGTAGAGACAGCAGTGAATTAAGCAGTAAAACAGACTTGACGCTCCTCACCTTTTCTCATGAAAGAAGGCAGAGAGATCATGCACGGTTTTATCTTGCTTGCTGCTCTACCCCCTTCCCTTCCTTGTCCAAATGGAGAGGGAGAGAGAGACACACACACACACACTGATGTTCACGTGACATCTCTCTCCCTGATTCATGCCATAAGTTCACCACTGCCTTACAGAGTTACACTAAATTGTTAAATATAAAAATTGAGGTTGATCTCCTCTACAATGTAGGGGAAAAGGAAATTTGAGTGTTAGATATAATTCACCCACATAGGAAAAGGCCACACTGCCACGTTCACACCCTAACTATCGTGCTGGCGATCAGTTAACGTGTGGGTTGCAACACGGTTGGCGCAGTGTTCCCTTAGACTTAGAGTAAATTACAATATAAAGGAGTAAACCAAATACTACTAAAAAAAAAAAAAAAAAAAACACCCCAAAACAAAAATAGCATACTTATGATAACTCTGGTTTTTCGCTATTAGTTTCTCAGGCAATCCCTCTTCATCATCTAGTTGCTCCATAGGCTCCACAGTAATTGGACGGGGAAACCTGTAGAGGACAATATTTTCTTAAGATGATCACTTATTAGCCATTCTACATACATCATAAAAAGTAACATTTATTTTCTACACTTTTACACATATCCATTGAGCAGCTTAGGACTATTAAAATACTCACGCAGTGAGGAGATAGGAGCCGTCGGCGCATCGATCCATAGCTTTTCTTGCAGATGGCTTTGAAGCAAATTCCACAATGCCTTTCCCTGTGGATCTCCCACGATCATCAACAATAACTATTGCCCTCTCCACCTGACCAAAGATAGAGAAGGCCTCCTCCAGCAGTTCATTGGACACAAACTGAGGAATGTTCCGAACAGACAAAGCAGCACTATGGCAGGCAAATCGCACACGTAATTGCTTTCCACGTAAGGGCAAGTTATCCAGCTCTGCTTTGGCTATTTCTGCTAGAGTACGTGTTTCCTAGAAGTAAAATTATAAGTTAAAAAAAAACAAAAAAAAAAAAAAACCCACGTAAGCTTTTAATCATCAAAAGAAACATACCAGTCTGATGAATCCAAAGCCTTTGTCTTTGTGAATAAAGATTTCTCCTGCCTTGCCATATTTTTCAAATAAACCGCGCAATTCTTCCTCAGTGACATCGGATGGCAAATTACCCACAAACAAGCGACTTCTTTGTGTAAACGTCTTTTCACCAGGTTTACGAAAATTCTTTAAGTCAATGGTGATACCCTCATCTAATTAAAATGTACAGGTGAACAGAAAAGTCAATCAAAATAAAATCTCAGCCAGCTCACATTATGCTTAGACAAAGATTTTACGTACTAGTACTGTTGACCTGTTGCCCATTGGTGGGGGAAGTGTCCTCTGACTGCTCCTGGTGTTGCTGCTGCATCTGTCTCCGTTGTGTGTGATTCTGTTGATCCATCCTGTATCCTCTATTTCCCTGCATTTTCACTGTAACAGGACACAAGTACATAAGAGTGATTATGCAGCATTTTACCATAAACCCCTAGAAAAGGTAGGTGTGCCGCTGGGATGAAAAACCTTACAACTATGCTCTACTGCATGCACCATTTCAAACGGTTATTCTCTAATTTATCAAATGTAAACAAAAACTTGATCCATGCATAGTACCAAATGGATATTTGGCCTTTGGTACAATATCCATTTTTACATTTGAAGCATATTTCTCCTTTGAAGGACAACTCCACCCCCCCCCCCCCCCCCCAAATTTTTTTCCCCCTGGGGATTTTTTTTAAACCCCCCCTCGCCCGGTTTATAGCATTCACTGACATCCCTAAATGTACTTACCAACCTTCGTTACCCCGCTGCCTTCTGCTTAACTTCAGTGCCTTTTCTCTGCACTAAAGTCAAGCAGGAAGGGCTCAACCGGCATCCGCTCCTGTGATTGGCTAAGGTGCAATGCCTTAGCCAATCACAGAAGTCTAGATATTAACAAAAATGTAAATCTGCTCCAAAGGCTTTATCCACTTTCAGATAGTGAATGGTTCATTTTCTTGCAGATAGTTAGCACTATAGAGCAGGGTTGCCCAACATGGCCCATACTGGGCGGCACACTGGTGGCACCCCATGCTCTGTCCAGGCTGCAGATGTAGCCCGGACCAGGACATGTCTGGTTGTGGCTATGCCCCGCCCGCCCCACAACTGACCAGGGGCCACTGCCGAAGATACAAAAAACATTTACCTTCCACGCAATCCTTCGCTTCCTGGTTTACATCAACTAAAGTGCGCATTGTTGTGCATGCACGCTATAGTTAATCTGAACCAGGAAGCAGTCAGGACAGGTCAGTGCTGCTGCAGAGAATCGCGTGCAAGGTAAATATCTTCCTTGCTATAAAAGCTAACTGGTGTTGAGCCTTACAGGTCAACATTCACCCACTGGGCCTTCGTCTCCTAGATTGCTACAGACTGATCAGATATATTGACTTTTCATTATTGTAATTGCATACTAAGCCAGACAGCCATTACAAAATACCACAATGTGTGGCCAAATTAACACAGAATGTTTCCAGTTTACAAACAGAGTCAAAACTGGGCTCTACTATTACACAGCAGAAGTAGGAACACATGAAAATTGCATATTCAGATTATAAGGTGTAAGGACAAAATTAAGGTGGCTCATTTATTTAAAAACAAAAGCATTCCATGTAAAGCCAAGCAGTCATGTCACATTCTCAGATAGTTATTTGGACACTTATTTGAGAAGTTCAGTGAAAATTTTTTTAAATTATTAGTTTATAATATGCACATTTTCTTCCATTTATACCCCTTGCTATTGACACTCGTGAGCTGACATTTCAGGTTCTGTAAAAGTCCTTCTTCTGAGATTGTACACCACCTTGGAATGTTCCTAACAGAAATTTCTTCTGATTGGCTGTTGGATGGGTCAAACATGCTCAGATTTCTACTGAGCAACTTAATCAACCCAGGCTTTGGGCCAATGGCAAGACCATAACCGTCTCTTAGAGGCCCTGCAAACAGGAAGTTATTTATTTGAAAGTATTTTTCACTAGTTCAATATTGGATTCAATATTACCTCTATAGTTCCCTGCCCTGGCCCATTCATGAATGTTGACCATAATATGATTGGGTCAGTTGTCCTAAAATCACAAAGACGGAGGTAATCTTGCGGCAAATAACCAAGTTACATCTGGGTAAACACTTGACCAATAATTGGAACCAATGGCATTATATGCCAATTAGTGGTTTCTGAACAAGAATTTTCACAGGACCCTAATTGTAGCAATGCTACCCATACTGAATGGAGGTTCAGCAGTTGTCAAACATCACTGACAAGTTCCAACAGACTCTGGCAGTACAGTATGTGTGGACTTGAAACTGTTGCATAGAAATATGACCAAACAATCCAGATGTACCAGCACATTGATTGTCCAGTAATGGACAAATTTAGGAAAAACATATGGGAAAATTGGTTGGCCAATTTTCCTTCAGATTCCCAGGAAAGATATTAAACTATCAGGTAATGGATTTATAGGTGCAGAAAAACCTGTCAGTTTGTAACAGCTCTTAAGGTGGGTACACACAGTAACAAGAAAGGGCTGATAACGAACGGTCGCCTGCCGGCCGTCGCCCACGGCTGCGGAAAAACTACAACCCCAAGCGGTCACCCTATGCTTTATATAGGGAAAACACTCAGAACTGTGTGTAGTGTAATCTGAAGAAAATGACAGACAGAATATTGCAGATTCTGTCATTTTTTTCCAATCGTGCAAGCGCGTAAACGATAAAGGGCCGATCATGTTGTATTCAAAGGCATCTCCCCTTTATCGTTACTGTGTGTACCAGAAAAAAATCCAGACAGAAAATTTACCTCGATCTCTGACATCTTCCTGTACTGTAGTATAGGGAGCCAGCTGCGGTTGCTAGGGAGTGAGGTTGTCCCAAACGACCTTCCATATATGTTACTTAATATAGAGAAACTGTTCAGGGTGGTAAGTAGCCACATCTTTTACAGAAGACAGGCAGAGTATGTAGACAGCTTAGATCAATGTAATTGTGACAAGAAGATTTATTTTACACCGCATCCAGTCTGTGGGTTTATGGAGACTCATCTAATAACTTTCCCATTGACAAGGCTACCAAGAGTATGAACCACCCTAGAAAGGAAACCTATAATCCTTAACAGCCATAACTAGAATGAATGACTATTGAAACCATTGTACAAGACTCTGTGGGTGTCCTACATCTTACAGTCCAATAACCCAGCGACTGAACACACTACATGGCCGGCTAAGAGCCCTTTTAAGAACTTTATACCGTAGAGAGTTCCCAGCAAACCACACAGTCCCACCCAGAACCCACCGCTCTGCACCCCAGAACCCGATATACCCGAAATAAAGTCTTCCAAGCAGCAGGCGTTCCAATCTCTTTCTGAACAGTCCGGCGACCTCCCGCGCAGCAAAGGAAGCTCGTGCACGGCGGAAATTGCACACAACCTAACCTACCAAGCTCGTCCCTCCCCTAACAGCTATTGGAAGCTATCCCTTCCATAAAATGTGTAGCTGGATTACGATTGGTTAAATTGACCTAAGTAACCGCCTCTTCACCGAACCGTAGACCGTTATTGGTCAGTTCTCAGCTGCTTTTTATTCAGTTTGCGTCACGTAAATTGTATTGTTGAATGAAAAGTTTGTGTGAGAGTAGACGGAAGGGAAGAATGGAAATGCGACTGAGCATGCGGCCATGCCATCTGTTGGTATAAAAGCAGTGTAATAAAGAACAATAGAACCAAATGATTTGCAGGCCGTGGCCAGGAATGTAAACCCAGATTAGACAAGCAAGCACTGTTCTCCCAAAATGGCAATGTGATCATTCAGTCTGGGGTCATGTTTGTAAAAGATTGATTTTGTTAAGGAATGTTGAAACTTATGGATAACCATTGTGTGTAAAAAGTTTATATAAAAAACAGTTAAAATTAAAAGTACTGGGGACAGGGATATAGGACTGGTAATTCCTACCTCCCAGGAAGGTCTGGGAGCACCAGACCAAAGAAAACTGATTCTGCCAGTCTTCCTCCTGGCATCAGCACTATCTTTAATACAGGAATAGTCCAGGACTACAAACGAGAATGCGATGTAACCGGCAGGCTTACCAACGGCCAAAATGACATCCAGTGGGAGAACTCCTTCAGGGGAAAGTCCGGAACATTGTTCCCAGCATACACCGTAAAACAGAAAGGTAGAAGGTCCTACTACCACTCGGAAGAACAAAATCATAGAGCTAGCTCCAATCAAGGTAGCATAAAAATCAAGTCTTTATTAGTACTAATAAGAACAGATTCAATGGGCAGACAGACCTGACGCGTTTTGTGTCTAGACATGACACTTCATCCGAGGTGTCATGAAGTTTAAGGCGAGAGGCTGCAGTGTGAGTGGGGGGGTCTATATAAGAGATGGTTCTGTGATGAGCGGAGGGTTCAGGCAGGGACATATGGGACACTAGAGAGTAAATATAAGAAGGAGCTGCAGAGTGAAGGGATTTAGGATTTTGTAGATAATGCGTTGTTTAATGGGGAGCCAGGTAGATTGCAGCAGAGAGGAGATTTAATATCCCCATTGTTAGAGAGCGAGACAATGCGTGCGGCAGAGTTAAGTATGGACTGAAGAGGTGAAAGATGGCAAGCAGGAAGACCAGAAAACAGAAGGTTACAATAATCCAGATGTGGAATATACATGAACAAATGTGAGCTGCAACGTACATACCAAGCAAAATATGTATGTTACGCGTTTCGTGACACACGAGTCACTTTCTCAGAGGCCTCTGAGGAAGTGACTCGTATGTCACGAAACACGTAAGGCGGTGCCTCATCCATACCACGCTCCTCTCCGTTTGTCTCCATGCTTCCTATCGGCTTGGAGCCGTGAATGTTTTTTTCTTCAAGATCAATAAAGACTATTGGTATGGATGAGGCACCGCCTTACTCGTTTCGTGACATAGGAGTCACTTCCTCAGAGGCCTCTGAGGAAGTGACTCGTATGTCACGAAACGCGTAACATACATATTTTGCTTGGTATGTACGTTGCAGCTCACTTTTGTTCATGTATATTCCTATGTAGTATTTGAAGGCCTTTAAGTGTAGCTCCGTACACACTGCTATTTTTATATATATCTCTGTGATTGTGTCCTCCCATTACGGCTTATACCATAGTGTGCAATAATCCAGATGTGATAGGATGAGAGCATGGATAAGCATAGCAATAGATGGAAGAGAAAGGAATCTAAGGATCCTCGCAATGTTTCGAAGAAAAAAGTAACAGGTTTTAGCAAAACAGTTAATGTGATTGAAAAAGGAGAGAGAGGAGTCAATAATAACCCCTAAGCAATATGCCGACTGAATAGGGTAAATAGGGGTTTGGCCACAGAAATGGAAAACGGTGGGATAGGACCAGGTTTAGGTGGGAAAATTAATTCGGTTTTAATCAGGTTTAGTTTGAGGCATCGGTGCGACACGCAGACAGTTGGAGATGCGTGATTGGGTGTCAGGACTAAGCGTGGGGGTGGAAAATATATTTGCGTATCATTGGCATACAAATAGTAGTTAAAACCAAATGAGCTTATGACTTCTCCCAGGGAAATGGTATAAAGGGAGAACAGCAGGGGTCCAAGAACAGAGCCCTGTGGAACCCCAACATTAAAAGGAATTGGAGAGGATGTTTTATTATCATATGACGCAGAGTAGGTTCTGTTCGAGAGGTAGGATCTTAGCCAGAATGCCGCTTCATTCCAGATGCCCAAGGAGTGAAGAATTTGCATTAGGAGGGAATGATCAACTGTGTTGAAAGCAGGGGAGAGGTCAAGAAGGATGAGAATAGAAAAGTGGCCTTTGGCTTTGGCAGCCTGAAGGTCATTCACAACTTTGCACAGGGCTGTCTCCGTGGAGTGCCCAGGACGAAACCCTGATTGCAAGGGGTCCAAAATTATGAAAATTAAGATAATTAGTGATATGGAAAAAGACTAGACGTTCCAGTAGCTTGGAGGCTATCGGTAGAAGAGAGAGAGTTAGCAAGACACTTAGGGTCAAGGGAAGCTTTTTTGATTATGGGTTTTACGTGGGCGTGTTTAAAGGAGGAAGGGAAAATACCAGATAACAAGGAGGCATTAGTATGCTTAGTATAGGGGTGTCTGCCTGATTACAACGCTTCAATAGGAAAGAGGGCATGGGATCGAGGGGACATGCAGCGAGCGGACATGACCGAAGCAGAAATGAGACCTCTTACTGGGTCAGGAGACTAAAAGATTTGAGAGCAGTAGAAGGGAGAGTGGGTAAAAGAATCTGAGAGCTATGGTGAGGGTTAGGAATCTGCGTATGGAAGTAGTCAGCAAAGTCCTGGGGGGAGTGTGGAGAGAGAGGAGAGTTAGTAGGCGAGGGATGGAGAAGGGAGTTAAAGATGGAGAACAGGCGGCATGGGTTTGATTTATTATTTATAAGAGTCTTATAGTATTTTTGTTTAGTTCCCGAAAGTGTGGTGTTACTGTATGGGACTACTGTATGGGAATTCTGCTGTCCATTTATAGGGCAACTAAAGCCTCAAAACCATACAGAATCAGAAGCCAATCCTCCTGATTTTGTATTGTTTTGAGGCATTAGTTGCCCTTTAAATGGACAGTAATCCCATGCAGTAACTCCAAATTACTTAGCACTCCAGATGTTTTGAAACTACAACTCCCAGCATGCTTTGGTTGCTGGGAATTGTAGTTTCTAAAAATCTGTAGTGGCAAGTTCAAGTAAATAATGCACCTGCCATTTGCCATATCTCTGGATCGTCTGCAGGTTAATGCACTTAATGACCTGATATTTAGATGATATTTGATAAAGTCAAATGAATCTTATATTGGGCAAGTGTGTGGCCAACATAATATAAACCCAACTCTGTTTGCTATTGGAGAACACCCAACATATAGAGAGGCCAGATAAATTACCTAAACTTTCAATAAGATAACTGTCCATCTATTTGTCAGTTATGCCCAGACTGTGATATTAAATTCCAAGGAGACCGGAGATTCATAGGAAGTGTAAGAAGTATGGTAACTTACTGTACTTTATGTTCTATCCGGCCGCTTCCCATTAGGCCATTTCCCCCGAATGGACTTCAGCAGAGATGTGTAACTTGCCTGCGCCGACATGCTCATGTCACTACACAAGTTGCGCGTCTACTCGCGTCTCTGCTGAAGTCTGGTTGGGTGCTCCATATGTGGCGGCCTGATAGAACATAAAGGATGGTAAGTTACCGTACTGCTTACACTTCGCATGCGCCTCCGGTCTGCTGACATTTTTTGGACATGACCCGAGTATAAGCCGAGCCAAGGTTTTTAGGCTATTTTTTAAACCTAAAAACTTCGGCTTATACTCGGGTATATACGGTATCTAACTTGTCTCTTGTTTTTCAGCCCCTCTCCACTCAGAAGGGAAGAGGAGTGAAACCAGACCCCACAAATCTTCCAGACAAGAATGTGCTCTTTTGTCAGGTTGCACAGGGAAAAAACTCTGCTCAGACTGCTTTAAGGAAAAAGCCAATGCTCCAACATTGGAACAGATCTCAAACATTGTAAAGGATATCATGCATTCATCCTTGAAGTCCATGACATCAGAAGCTGTTCATATTGTAATAGTACAAAGGGTTGAAGGGAGGCACACTCAAGGATACTTATTCAAACAATCATTTATTCAAGTGCTGGAAACCATATACACACCTGATGTGGCATGGACTTTAGGTAGTGCACCTCATATCCTACCTCGGAAGCCACAAACTTGTTTTACTAATATTGTAATAGCCCAAATGGCATTAACTGGGGCCACCTCATCACAACATGTTCAGTCTTATGATCTTCCTGCAGAACAAGGAAATACAGAACAAGCAGCATTAGAAGATTCAGTCCCAGAAGAAGGGCCATCAACTCATTTCAACAAGGAGATACTGGACCATCTGATTATAAAATGAGATCTTCTCTTCGTATAAATCTTGAGCAACAGGAAACATGATGTTCATAAGCAAACCTCAGTACTTAATTTCTTTCCATTTTCATCAACAAATTTAAGATATTATAACCAGGGAATGGAAGAATCCTGACAAGAAATTCTCACTTTCGAAACTTTTCTTAGCATTTACCCTTTCCTAGTGAAGTAGTAAAAGATTTGGAAGAAGCTCCTAAATTTACACTACTCATTTGGAAGCGATGGTAAGAGGCCATAGCCATAACCAACTTGGCCAGGGCCAACACTGTATGGATAAATGATATGGAGTCAGCCATCAATCAAGGAGTCCCCAGAGCCAATCTAATCAAGTCGTTACAGGACATCATTACCGCCTTTGACTTTATTGCCGAAGCATCTGTAGATGCTGTAAAATTAAGGGCTTAGTCTATGGAATACTCTCAGACAGTGGAGAGCAGATGTACTATCAAAGCAAGGCCTTACTATCATTCGTTTTGAGGGGAGCCTCCTGTTTGGCAAGAATCTGAAAGATCTAATAGACAAAAATTCAAACAAGAAGAGTTTACCTACTCAATCTAGATTCCCCAAATCTTTTCAAAGGCCATCTTGGAAATCCTTTCTTTCGTGGTTCCAGAGGTGATTGAGCCAGAGGAAGGAAATTATGACTATACGACAGGAAGAAACGGTGGGGGGAGGACTATTCAATTTCTCAACAGTTTGGGAGAAGTCCATCTCAGACTTTCTACAGGAGGCCATAGAGCCAATCTAACCAAACCAAATAAAGCAAGGTATAATCTCACCTTTGTTTCTGAAAAAAAAAGAAATCAGACGAAGCACGATTCATTTTGGACCTCACATTCCAACCCAGAAAATTTAAAATTAAAACTTTAAAATCAATAACTCAACAAACAAAAACAATCAGATCAAAAATGTATACCCTATTCCAATAAAACCGATACACAGGAACATTTTTTGTTAAACAAACACTGGCAGTAGCGAGCTATCCCTTTTGGCCTGTCTTCAGCTCCAAGAGTATTCTCAAAAGTACTTGTTCCTCTCCTAACTCTTCTAAGAATTCAGGAAATTCAAATATTTGGCTACTTAGAGGATCCCTGCTACTTCCTGGTAAGCTGGTAAACCTCCTTCAACGGGGACCAGTGCTCCACCCAGTTCCTGTCAACCTCAACCTGATGGCATGGTTGCTAAAAGGAGGTAAATGCAGGACAAAGGTATTTCAGAAAAGGCTCTCTCTAATATAATGGCCTCTAGAAAGAATTCAACCTCATACTTGTATTACAAGACCTGGGAAATTCTATCAAATTGGTGCTCCACCAAAGAGATAAAACCTGAAAAAATGACGCTAGAAAATCTCCAGGATTTTCTTCAGAATGGGTTTGATAAAAACCTAAGCCTTGCCCCACTAAGAGTCAAGTGTCTGTGATCTAGCCATAACCAACATAAGATGAGTTCTTAATCCCCTAATAAGGGGATTTTTCTCTAGGGTTCAACATCTTCGACATCAAAACAAATCAAGGATTCCCCCAATGGGATTTACCACTAGTACTTAAATTCCTTCAGACAAACATTTATCAAACAGTTAAAAAAAAAAACCTTACATTCAAAACTCTTTTTGGTTGCTTTAATCTCTGCTAGAGAGTAACAAAATTAGAGCACTAAAAGCATCTGAACCATATTTCTCATTCTTATGGAGTCATCTTAAAGGATACGTGCACTGTAAAATCAAGTTATGTTAATTTGGAAGCTGCAGCTTTAAAAATACCGTTGCCATATTTTTTTTTACCTATGGCCCTCCAGAGCCTAGCTTTGTGCCCTGGAAGTTGCTGACATCTTGTTACTGGTTTGCTGAATGTTAAGCTCCACCCCTCTGAGATTTCCTCTGCTTTCTCCTGCTTGAGCCTCAAACAGTAATGCTTGTGAGTTCCGTGCACATGCACGTGCACGGAACTCACAGGCATTACTGTTTGAGGCTCAAGCAGGAGAGTGCACGGAACTAACAGGCATTACTGTTTGAGGCTCAAGCAGGAGAAAGCAGAGGAAATCTCAGAGGGGCGAGCAGAGCTTAACATTCAGCAAACCAGTAACAAGATGTCAGCAACTTTCAAGGCACAAAGCTAGGTTCTGCAGGGGCATAGTTAATAAAAAAAATATGGCAACAGTCATTTTAAAGCTTCAGCTTCCAAATGAACATCACTTGATTTTACAGTGCACTTATCCTTTAAAAGAACAATATTAAAAAACCCATCACCCCCATTACATGCCCACACTTCCAGCAGCTGAAATCACTTATTACCGTGATGTCCTCCAATAGATATCACACAGCAAAGGTGTGGCCCAGGGCAGTGGTTAACAATGTTTTTCATTGGCTGGTGGGAATATGTTACAACCTCTCTCCTCCAATCACTGCCGATACAGAGGTGCTGTAAGTAGGGATCGGAAGTGATTTTTTATGGCAGAATTTAGCGGATGGGGGGCATACCCTACAGTATTTAAAAAGGAAATAACGCTACAGGAGTAGCAGCCAGGGAGGGAGGAAGGGAGGGGTGTTTCCTGGACTTTGAAGAGGCACTACAGGAGAACCATAAAGAACAGGAATGTAAGGTAAGGATTTTTTTTTTAATTGTACAGTGGGGACAGTAGTTGGTGAATTTTTAGTTTGGGGGGTGGACATGCCCTTTAAGTAAATTCCTGATTATGTTTTTTTGCAAAAAACACAGTGGTTGGTGTGGGCTAGGGTCCCCCTACACTACAGAAAAAGGATTTAACAATAGGGCACCAAGCAGCAAACAGGGAGGGGGCTCCACTGCAGGGGTGCCCCTACCATGAGGCAAACTGAAACATTTGCTCAGGGCGCGCCCCTGCGGCGGAACATTTAATAGGTGTCAGTTTCCTCCTTCCTGCAATACTGCATTTCAGCACCACTCCACAAATCAGTGTTAAGGTAACCCCTACAGTTAGTGTTAAAGGGCATGTCCACCCCCAAAACTATAATCCCCCCAACTACTGGCCCCATCATGTAGTGTAGTGTAATCCTTACCTCACATCCCAGCTCCATAGGGTTCTCCTGTAGTCCCCCCCCAAAGTCCCAAAAACTGCCCACCAGGAGGCTAGCAGGTCCATATAGGACACTGCCTGCTAGCTGGCCTCAGGTAGATTTTTGCCATGCGTACTGCAGCCCTTCTCCCCTCTCCCTCCCTCTCCCTCCCGTTCTACTATCCCTCCCCCTAGCATAAAAGCCCTTCAGTACAGTATTCCCCCATGTCTCCCAGCCCCAACCGCATTTTTTTTATTTTTAGAAAGCTCCCCAAACTCTTACTTACCTCTCCTCTTTCCTCCGGCGAAGTGAGCTGCCGGCAGCCGCGTCTGTGATTGGCTGCCGCTCAGCCAATCAGACGCGGCTGCCGGTCCCGCCCCTTTGCTTGCATTTCCTTGCAAGCAGAGGGCCGGGAGCGCGGTGGAGGAAAGAGGGGAGGTAAGTAGAGTTTGGGGGGGCTTTCTAAAAAAAAAATATAGCGGTTGGGGCTGGGAGCCCAGGGGGGATCTTATATTAAAAATTCAATTTTAGGATGGACATACCCTTTAAGTCAGCCCTCAGTACACTAGTCATTGTAAGTCAGCCCACCATACCCACCTCCACAAGCCACGCCTATGTTCCATGATGAAGCCACGCCTGCTTGACGGTGCCCCCCATCTGCTGATAGGCAGCATTTAAAAGTTTTTTCAGGTGTCAAAAACTGTAGGAACACCCCTGCTCCACTGGGCATGCCAGAAACCTCTTTACACACAGGGTCAGAAACCTTTTTACACACAGGAAGGCTCTTACTCTTCACTTTCTGGGACTTTGGCTAGACATTGCAAGACAACCATTTGGAGCAGAGGAGTAAGGTAAGAAATTTTTAACACTGCACAGTGGGGCAAATTTTAGTTTTGGGGGTGGACAACTATAAGTTGTCAATAGCAAGTTATACTGAAACATCAGCGCTGTGATAATCGATTGCAGTGGCTGCATGCGTGTCTTAGGAAACTCAAACAGCTGCAGACATCCCACCCAGCCATTTGAGGCTTCCGGGCAGTGTGGGTGCAGGGGGCATGGCAAAGTGATGTCTCTGGAAGGCGTTGCAGGAAGGCGGAGTTTAGGGTGTTCCACAGGCTTGGTTAGCAAAAGGGGGCATGACCAAGAGGAGATTAGTCTCCTCTCTGTCGCGGAAAGCCACCCCAGAATCAGGGAGACTCGCGGGAGGAGTGGGATACATTCAGCTGCCACTATTCCAGCCTTCATGCTAAGCCACACTAGCACATTTTAATGTGAAATCCGATTTTGCAATATAAGTACATGCTAGTGTTGGCCAATGCAATTCCATTACCCAGATCGCACTGCAAGCTAAAGGTAATGCATGGAAAAAATGTGTGCACTATGGCCATGTGCCGTAGTGTGGCCTCCGCTTTAAAGTAACGTTTTTGTCTTCATACTCTTTTTAGCAGTGACTGACACTTTTCAAGCTCCTTCCCCTTCTTCATTAACATATGTTCTCCAATGGGAGAATCGTCAATGATAATCACTGTGGGAGGCCAGTTTCTGCATGGGTATAATTTGCCTTTGCAGCTGTCAGTAAATTTTTGTAATGGTTCACTATTTTCTTTATTGATGGATACTAAAGCTTGGTACCTCTATTCTTCAAGGTACCAGCCAAGATCAAATATAAGGGAATCGTCAGGAGAACACACATACCTTTGCTAAGTGGAGTGCCACAGGATTCTGTGTTGGGGCCACTTCTATTTAATCTGTTTATTAATGATTTGGAAGTGGGTATGGTCAGCAAAGTTTCTATGTTTGCTGACGACACAAACAAAACTCTGTCGACCATTAAAAGCTTCAAAAGATGTGCAATCGTTGCAGGTGGATATAATTACATTGTCACATTGGGCTGCTAAGTGGCAGATGAGATTAAATGTTGATAAATGTAAGGTGATGCATTTTGGACCTAAAAATCCTTGTGCTGCTTATACTATAAATGTGTTAAGTGAATCCCAAACATAAAGGTGTAGCAAGCAGTGCCAGGCAGCAACAGCTAAAGCCAGCATGGTATTGTCTTGAATAAATGTATATGAATTCAAGGGAGAAAAATGTTATTCTCCCTTTTTACAAAGCATTGGTAAGGCCTTATTTGGAGTATGCAGTGCAATTTTGGAATCCTGTGTACAAAAAGGACAGTTTCCGCAATCAAGGAATGTTGCAAATTACTGGTATTGATTTATAAAGATGATCAAGGGATATTTAAGATTGCCACTTAGAGTCAGAAATTTGTTTGTTTTTGTGACTTCCTCTGGATCAACAGTTAGGCAGGAAATGAGGGTATTGCTAGATGGGTTGGACTGGATGGACATATGTCTTTATTTAAAGGGTATGTCCACCCTTGAAATAATTTTTTTATATGTCATTCCCCCTGTCCCCCCAGCCCCAACCGCTCTATTTATTTTATTAGAAAATGCCCCAAACTTTACTTACCTCCCCTCTTTCCTCCGCCGCGCTGCCGGCCCTCTGCTTGCGAGAAAATGCAAGCAGAGGGGCGGGACCGGCAGTCGCAACTGTGATTGGCTGAGCGGCAGCCAATCATGGACGCGGCTGCCGGGAGTTCATTGCGGCGGGGGAAAGAGGGGAGGTAAGTAAAGTTTGGGGCACTTTCAAATAAAATAAATATAGCGGTTGGGGCTGGGGGACAGGGGGAATGTTACATATAAAGGGATTTACACTAGGGGGAGGGAATCCTAATCGGGAGGGAGAGGGAGGGGGAGAAGGGCTGCAGTACGCATGCCAAACTTCTCCCGGAGGCCAGGTAGGAGGCAGAGTCCTATATGGACTCTGCTATCCTCCTGGTGGGCAGTTTTTGGGACTTTGGGGGGGACTACAGGAGAACCATATGGAGCTGGGATGTGAGGTAAGTATTAAACTACACTACATGATGGGCCATAGTGGGGGGGGATTATAGTTTTGGGGGTGGACATGCCCTTTAACCTCAAATACTATATCAGTGAAGGGGAAAATGAGACAGGAGAAAGAAGATAGTCATCCCATATGTAGTGGGGATGCCAGAGAAATTAAAAAGAATCCAGGGTACCAGTGAAGAGTGCTAATTTGAATGTGGAGAGACTAAACCTAGCTGCACAAGCACCAATGTATTGCCCAGCACATCAGAGCTAATTCCTTGCGTCATGTACCTGCATCTTAAAAAATAAGGACATACTTTTGAAGATTGTAAGGTCAACATCTTGGCCGATGAACAGGATTGGTTCAAAAGAGGTGTCAAGCAGGCCAGTTATGTCGGATTAAAGAAATCTAGCCTGAATAGAGGAGGGGGGGTTTGACACCAATTGTCTACCATGTACAATGCTGTTTTGACACCTTACCCTGGGCAGATTTGATAATACCTCTTGCAATCAACAACGTATTTGGGAGGTCCCAACACCTTGCTGTTATATGCTGATTAAGACACAGTCAGTAATTATTGCCAACAGATTCTTCTACAAGTCATTCTGAATTGAGAAAGCCAGTCAGATGACTTGTGAAATGTCTTCAAGTCCAGTGGATCTAACTCAATACTACAAATATACCATGACCTGGATGAATGAGAACCTTCACAAGCAACAATACGGAGTACTATAATAGACCGTTCGTGGTAATCAGTAAAAATGTCCTTTTTAACTTTATTATACATGATGGCAACTTATCGAACCAAAATAGATTGTACATTTTTAGGATCATATTGGTATTGTTACACCAAGAGATGTACAAAATCCACCCAAAAAATGTCACAACCACTTGAGGTTACAACAGTATAAAAGTGACCTCACCCCTAAAGTGAAAATCGTAAAAATCACATTCAGGGAGAACATGAGCTATTTATGTACATTTAGGGTGGTGACCTGAATTATAGAGGTGAACATACTTTTCCATAGTTAAATTCCATATTTAAATTGGGCTCATATTGATGGTATGGAGTCTCACTCTTACCTAGCCTCCTAGTGGGTATTGTTTATTAGATATACAGTATAAGATTAGGGATTGTATTATGCACTGCACTTTATTATAAATGGGATTTTTATGACTTTAGAGGGGTTGATGCAAATAAAAGCTTTGACACTATTGTGTCTGCTAGTGTGCTGTTTTTTGATGGGTCAGTTGGAGGGATTCTGTACAGATGTTTAGTATAGATGACTAACAGCTATGTACCGAATGGCGCAAATGGCTTTTTCCGTCTAAAAGTCACATTAACCCATGTACCAAGGGTGACTTTAAGATATAACTAGTGGCGGTAAGCAAAAACTGTCACAACCGGCGTAAGCAATGTACCGAGCCGATAACTGCTCTCTAAGACGGAAACTTTAACGCCAGCTAAAACCCCATTCACTATGCACTGAGAGACATTATTGGCTCAGTGCATTGCCTAGTGGAGGCAATAGACCGATAAGAGATCTCGGTACATAGCCCCGTTTATGTGCACAGCTGCGATACAGCATTCCACATAGTCACAAGACTTTGTCAAGACTTGAAGGGCATCTATAGTGAAAAAAACACATTGCCCCTTTGCAAAGTTAAATTCATGTAATCTGTGCTTCCTTAAAGGGTATGTCCACCCTTATTGACAACTTTTAATATAATGTTCTTTTTTGTCCCCCAGCCCCAACCGCAATATTTTTATTGCCAGAAACTTCCCCAAACGGCAGCCAATCACAGACGCGGCTGCCGGGTTCAGTGCGGTGGAGGAAAGAGGGAAGGTAAGTAATGTTTGGGGCACTTTATGATATTAAAACTATAGCGGTTGGGGCTGGGAGACTATTACATAAAAAGTTTTTTTACGCTAGGGGGAGGGAATCTAAATCGGGAGGGAGAGGGGGGGGAGGGCTCTTCTGCGCATGGAAAAATTCTCTCGGAGGAGAGACAGGAGGCAGAGTCCTATATGGACTCTATAGATGCCCTTTAAGAATGGGCAGAATGTTGCGGTGTTGTGTACAGATAAGTGAAGTTTTTTTTTATCTGGAGGACTTTATTATTATTTAATTTTTAGTGCAAATCACACTGAACAGTTTGCACAATTAATCCACTAAATGTGAAAATATTTAGGCTAGACCACACTAGCATGTTTTTAGCCATGTTTTACAATCTATAATGTCATCTTATTTATAATGTAAATCCTGGTTAGTAGGCACCCGTGTACACTGCGATCTGTTGCGATTTTATAATGCATGCAATCACCATTTTTGTCAAAATAGCACTTAATACAAGTCTATGGAAGTGAATAAAAAAGCAGACAGAAGCGGACACAATCAATATGACATACAATTTTCATTTTATGCAAGCGCATGTAAAAGCAGATACAAGCGGATGGAAAAAGTCGACAGAAACACGCAGCCCGAGTGTGGGCACTTAATCGTCCGAACCGGTAGTTCGTTCGGAGATTAGCCAGGTTGGTTGGTCAGTCGGTCAACGATCCCGGACCGAACGTCCGTTTCGGACGATAAAGTGCCTACACACTGGCTGATTATCGGCAGAAGCGTTCGTTCACATTGTGCATCGCGGATCGGGACCTGCGATCGCATGTGTACGAACCTTTAGGCCAAACTAAAGGTTCGTACACACGTGCAATCGCGGGTCCAGTCCAAGTGTCCTATACTAGCATGCACTTTTTAACACATGATCAGATTGTGTGTTAAAACACTGGAGAGAACTACATTTTCTAGATGCCTTATCAGTCAACCATAAGGTTCTTCACATTTTGTTTGCATTATTAGGGCTAGGCCACACTACTTTGCTTTTAAGCGTGATCCGATCAGGCTTTTAAAAGTGCGCAGTAGTGTTGGCCTGAGGAGCCACGTGGCCACATCACCTCCATTGGTGTATACTGCGCTTACTGGAGTGCATGCGATCACGATTTTTGGTGCGATTCGCATGTGCTCCGATAAGGGCAAATTGCCCAAATCGCATGTACAAGTGGGCACCAACGGCCGATTGCACACGTTGTAATGTGGCCTTAGTAAATTGAAAACAATCAACCTTACCGATAACTCTTGATAGTGATTGTGCGTATTTCCATGCACCAATTTGTCGGGCTCTATATTGTTCGACTTCTCCTATACTCCCAATCATCAGGTTACCAATTTTTGTGTTGGTTGTGAGCAGAGGATGCTCATGTGTACCAGGTCTAAAGCGGACTTGAGTGATTAAGGGCCAATTCCATTGGTACCAACAGGATTGGCCCTTTATCGGTAATCTGTATGTCTATAACCAGTGTTTCCGATGCCATTGGAGTCACCACTGAAAAAGCTTGTTGTGAACGGAAAAATTATCTTGGTTGCCCCCTGTACTAAAATAAAGGGTATTGTTCCTTTATCGATAGTGTAGCACATTTCCCGAGGCCAATGAACGTTCACTTTCAGCCTCATTCGGATATGCCCTAAAGTTTTCCTCGCTCGCCTTCCTGTACCTTAAAGTATAGGGAGTAGGCCATGGCTGAGGGTAATCTGCCATCCGAAGCATTTAGGAAGAATACAGTGTAGAAGGATCTTGCAGGTTCTGTCTGTCCTTTATGGGAAAAAAAAATCTTCCATGTTATGTGTGTATTCGGCTTATATTGAAAATTCTGATCAGCTTTTCGAATCCGGATTTCTGTATGTGTGTACGTCTTTAAGAGGTGACGGCCCTACCTGAAACCCCGGGTTATTCCACCGATACTCCTACTTCATCTAAATGTTTCTACCCCACTCAGGGTATGACCCACCGGCACAGAACTAGCACAACTCACCGCTGACCGCACTAGCCGCATTACAGAGAGCACGTGCCACACATTCACACGCATGCGCAGCTTTTAGGATAAGTCCTACAGACTTCGTTTTCTGTAGGTCCCGCCAGACAGAGTCATAGTGATTTTCACCAATCACTTTTCTCGCTTCTTCCTACACCGGGCGCATTAAACCACGCCCCACATATCTTTCAGAAGACGGGCGCGCGCTCTCCCCTTTCTAGGCGGTGTCGCGCTTAAAGGGGCCGCTGCGGGCGCTCGCTCTTGTAAGAGAGTGCGCGAGACAGCGCGAGACGGATCCACAGAGAGAGACTTTAACGTGTCTGCGGCTGCGCGAGAGACTGCAGGAGGAACTGAAGAGAGGGAGGTCAATGAAAGTGAAAACCGTGAGCTGTGAGTGCGGGAAAAGGAGGGAAACTGAGTGTGGGTGAGGGCAGACACCCGGGAAGGGTTAGGGGAGGGGGGAGCGAAGTGAAAAAGGGAAGTGTGGGGGGAGGGCATGGTGGAAACCCGGGACCATGGAAGGAAGCATGGGCCAGTATAGGTAAATGGTGGTTTTGGGTAGGAAAAGGAAGAGGCAACACCCGGGTAGGAGAAGGAGGGCCGATCGGAGTGAGAACCCACATGGGGTGGGGGTGTAGGGACAAGGAAGGAAACAGAGAGATGGGAAATATCCGAGGTAGGAAGGGTTCGTAGGGCACCGTTGGGCCCCAGGGTGGAGGGGGCCAGGATCAAGGGGAGGTGGAAATTTTGAAGGGGGAGCGTTATATACATGGTGGAGGGGGCGGGGCCAATACTCAGTCTGCGGCCCTCCTGCTTGTATGTAATACAAATTCATTGGAGGATGGTACTACAACAATCGCAAATAGGGCATCAACATTGTGTAACGTATGGTACTTAGCAGTGTGGTATGCCCTTTAAGAAACAGGTACCTGGGGATTAATTGGATGATTAGCAATAAGAAAGTAGCAGGGACATGGAACTGGGGGAATCTTACCACCTGCCAATGTTATGTTGGTGTACCTTACTACCTGTATATCTAATGTTGGTGTACCTTACTACCTGTATATCTAATGTTGGTGTACCTTACTACCCGTCTTTCTAATGTTGGGGTAACTTACTACCTGCCTGTTATGTTGGGGTACCTTACTACCTGCTTATCTAATGTTGGGGAACCTTACTACCTGGTTATCTAATGTTGGGGAACCTTACTACCTGCCTATGTTATGTTGGGGTACCTTACTTCCTGACTATCTAATGTTGGGGTACCTTACTACCTGACTATCTAATGGTGGGGTACCTTACTACCTGCCTATGTTATGTTGGGGTACCTTACTACCTGCCTATGTTATGTTGGGGTACCTTACTACCTGCCTATGTTATGTTGGGGTAACCTTACTACCCGCCTATGTTTGTTGGGGTACCTTACTACCGCCTATGTTATGTTGGGGTACCTTACTACCCGCCTATGTTATGTTGGGGTACCTTACTACCCGCCTATGTTATGTTGGGGTACCTTACTACCCGCCTATGTTATGTTGGGGTACCTTACTACCCGCCTATGTTATGTTGGGGTACCTTACTACCTGCCTATGTTATGTTGGGGTACCTTACTACCCGCCTATGTTATGTTGGGGTACCTTACTACCCGCCAATGTTATGTTGGGGTACCTTGCTACCCGCCTATGTTGGGGTACCTTGCTACCCGTCTGTTATGTTGGGGTACCTTGCTACCCGTCTGTTATGTTGGGGTACCTTGCTACCCGCCTATGTTATGTTGGGGGTACCTTACACCTGTCTATCTAATGTTGGGGAACCTTACTACCTGCCTATCTAATGTTGGGGAACCTTACTACCTGCCTATCTAATGTTGGGGAACCTTACTACCTGCCTATGTTATGTTGGGGTACCATACTATCTGCCTATGTTATGTTGGGGTACCATACTACCTGCCTATGTTATGTTGGGGTACCTTACTACCCGCCTATCTAATGTTGGGGTACATTACTTCCTGCCTTTCTAATGTTGGGGTACCTTACTACTGGAATTAGTAAATGTTTTTTTTTCTGGAGACAATATTTGGGATGATGCTGGTGGGCATGTTGACAGGTCAATGTTGACCAGACCTGGAAAACTGCAGGGGATGCTTAAAGGCATAATTTGAACTCTGAACAGATGGCAATAAATATTATAATGATAAAGGTTTTGTTATTAAAGGAGATATACGGTCTAAAATACATTCATCCCATCACCTTTATTAAAACGGTACAATCATTTTGTTTTTTCAGTTATTCCTAACCAAAGATTCATCTGTGTGAAACAAAGAAAATCTTTCACTACAGCGGTGTCTTTCACTTTCATTTTAATCCACTACCTAAGCCTTAGCACAGGAAGATGTAAAGCAGCTAATTGGACAGCTCATTTATGTTGTCATATAAGAAAAAATACTGATCGTATGATAATGGATTGTGTGTGGTAATAGGTGCAAATGGACCTTTTCCCCTAATCATACATGATGAGAACTAATTGGATACATTGATTGTACGTTATCATGATAATATTGCTTGTATGGCCACTATTACTTTTTGAGGCTGAGGCCACACTGTGCAGGACGGAAAACTTTACCGCCCTTTTGCACTGCCTTCCGTACAATAGTTTTCAATCAGAGTGCATGAGAACATGCGCAGAATGGTGGAGGAGGTATAGAAGGAGCGATGAACTGTCGGCCTTTGCTCAGCAGCTTTTTGACAGATCACAATGGTGCTTAGTAATCACAACAATCATGCGGTCTTTAATGAATTGCACAATTGGTTGCTTTGAATAATCAGCAGTGGTACCTTTTTTGTTTTGATTGCCGATATTTCGACCCTGTTGAACAAACTATCATGGCTGTCCATTTTGTGTATTGATGAGTAACTGTCCATTTTCTTGGATTCTTGGTAATACCCTCACCACAAGATATAGCATATATTTTTGGAACCTACACATTTTTGTAAAAAAAAAAAAAATGGGACTCAAAAAACTTACCGGTAAGTCATGGTCAACTGAATAACTGCACAGTCATTGGCTAAAAAAAACAAGCTCAAAATATCACCTCACCACTGAGCTTTATGACAAGACATATCCACTTTAGTTTAGCCTGTTCCAGGAGTTTTGTGGTTTGTTCAGATCCATTTTTACAAAGCTAAGACACAGTCAAGTGGATTTCTTCTGGCAACCCTTCCAAATAGGCCATACTTTTTAACATGCTTACTGAGGCCTGAAGAATCTGAGATAGTGTTTTGTTTTTTGTTCGGATTTATATCTATAAACATTGCATGATTTGATATTGCAATGTCCACTGGTTTGATATTGCGATGTCCACTGGTTTGATATTGCAATGTCCACTGGTTTACAACTGTTGTGAATAGCCATTTGATTGATGGACAGCAACTATTGCTTTTTTAACATCATTCTGATGATCACATATTCAAAATCTCCAGACCAACTGCCAAAACTTTTTTGTGCTCTATTACTAGTTTTTTCTAATACTCTAAACTTTACAAGGTATGTTGCCCATATATTAGAACTTACCTGTGGACCTATTGCAACATTTTCAGGAAAATTGATTAAATGTAGTGGGATCGGTCAGCAGGTAAGTTCTGACGTATGGGCACTTTTAGTTATTAGCGCAATACAATAATTGTGCTTATTATAGCTGACTGCTTTAAGGGTCATGGAACCTCAGGTTTTCTAGGAGCTCTTTACCCCTAACTCCATGCTTATTATTTGTATAGCTTAGTTATTAGCACTTCTGGGAGTTCTGGGTTCAAATCCATCCTCTGTTATATCTGAAAGAGGTGTGCTTGTGTGGGATTCTTCTCTTTTCTCTAAATTTGTAATGCATGATTTTCCAATGTTATTTTATGGTGTGGTTGTTTAGTATAAACACAATTGTAAAATACTGATTGGTCTAGATAATACCGCATATACTAGAGTATAAGTCGAGGTACCTATTTTTACTTGAAAAATTTGTAAAAACTGATTGACTCGAGTATAAGCTGAGGGTAGAAATTAGTTGCCCTTTAAATGGACAGCAGAATTCCCATACATGAATCCCATAAGTAACAGCCAAATCCAGTACCAGTAACCCCCAAGTCCTCGCTTTGTTGCTGGGAGTTTCAGTTTCTAAACATGTGGAGTGGCAAGGTTCAGTAAACTTTTAATTAATCTTACCATCATTTATTCTCCTGAACCCCATATTGTAAAGGGCCCTCTGACCCCATACAGTAAAGGGCCCTCTGACCCCATACAGTAAAGGGCCCTCTGACCCTCATATAGTAAAGGACTCTCTGATCCCAATCCTTAAAAATGTCACCTGAGAGTTGTAGTTTCAAGCTGTCATTTGCACTGTACTAGCAGCTGTTTTTTGCCCCAAACTGAGGAGACCCATCAGATTTACAGCATCCAGATGAGCAGTGACAGTGCTGATTGAGTCCAGCAGCCAGACTACAGGAAGCAGGAACGATTGTAAAGGCAAGAACAGCTCCTGTAACTTTCTATGCAGGTTAACACAGCGCCACCTATTGGTTACTATCCACAATTGCAGAATTTGGATCTAAATTATGACTTGACCCGAGTATATCACAACATGTAGTACCTTAACATCATAAACGTCTAAAAAATGTCTGGGGGACGACCAGACCTTTTTTAGACGTTTATGATGTTACGGTACTACATGTTGTTGTGTTTTAAATGTATAATAAAGTGATGGTTTTATTTTCTCTATGTTGGAAGGTTCTTTTATAAATACCTTTTGAGTTACATCTATTCTCCCATTTATATGTTATGGGAATGTGTATTTCCCTATATACAGCTGTTTGAGTGCCTCTGGCCTTTCCCAGAGTTTAGTGGGTTTTCTGGTGGTTGACCAATAATTTTGGTTACCATACCTATTCATTATTTTGTATACTCAATCATACCCACAGCACCAGTATTAATATATGCCAAAGCCTAAAGGGTTTTTAGATTTGATACAACATTAGATAAATTGGTCTTACCTCTGTATGCCTGCCACATTTCAGAACCAATTTCACAATAAAAGATACTCATTGGCAAGTCACATAACATATAAATAACGGGGAAGGCTGTTGCCCCAAACTTTTATTATATTTCATAGTTCTGGTCCCTGCTTTGGCCTGGAAATCACTGGCATTCAAAAAAAAAAAAGAAAGAAAACTGTTAATCATCCTTCTGTTTTTTAACAGCACGTTTTGTGGAGAAACACAAAAAACATGTGCCTATAACTTTCTAAATGTGTTCAGATTTAGGTTTTGACCAAAGACGTTTTGCCAATACATATTATCCTTATTATGATTAATATCCTCTTATTTGTCATGGGCAGACCCATAATTTTAGATTAAGCAGATTAAAACATGAAGCTTGAGTGCTTTTCAAAATGTCATTGATTGTACCCTTTAGAATGTCACATTGTAATTGGTTCCACTGTAGGTTTTGTAGGTGAGGCACCAACTGACAAGAACTAAAGCCACAAGTATAGTTGGTAGTGTGTGTTAAGGGCTATATTTGTTCATGCCCCCATTAACAATATAGTGAGCTGGTTACAAGCTTGTGCATGCTCATATTTGCCAGCCAGGTGATTAGCATTCTGTCATTGGCAGATGTAAATGTCAACTGTCATATCCATAACTGACAGTTGCTAACTGGAAGAACCAGGGGCAATATGACATTGTGCAGCATTTCAGGTTAGTGTTGTATATTTCAGATTTCTAACTATTGCAGTTTTTGGGTTTGGCGGATGATGAACCCGTACACAATTTTTCATTTGAGGGTTGGACTTGTCAATGTTGCATTGTTAAAAAAAATCTAAATTTCCCCCAAAGTCGTATAGAATGGGAAATAGGAGACTATTGAAAATCCCAATACTTTTTCTGTGAAGCTTAGTGGCTATCAACATCTACTTCCTATTCTACTGTTGAAAGTCTATTTTACTTTAAAGGGTATTTTTCCCCATAATGGTGACCTTTAAGGACCTGCTATCACTTAAAGGAATAGTATACCAGAAAAGTGAACTATTATTTTAGTGCAGATCCACAATCCACCGCGGGTGCACTGACAAGTCCTGACCACCTCCTGTTTCAGTTCAATTATAATTGAACTGAACTGAAGCAGTCGGGACCTGTCGGTATGGCTGCGGTGGATTGTGCAAAACTTGAAATGTTGCCTTAAGCTGTGTACACACCATGAAATATTTTGGCCCGATCAACTGATAGTTTAGTTTATTGGTTGATTGTGCTGAAATAATCACATGGGTTTTCGGCTGTTTGTCTGAATGGATGATCGGACATGTCTGAAAACCACGGCCGAACGTGCAGCCCTCTATGGACTGCATGCTCGGTCTCTGCAAACTGTCTGCAGCGCCCACCATTAAAGGACAACAATACCAAAAAAACATCACCCCCATTACATGTCCGCACTTACAGCAGCTGAAATCGCTAACTCACATTTACAGCTGTGCTGCCCTCCCTTAGATATCACACAGCAAAATGAGTGCTAAAAGCCCTCTTCCTAGATGGCCCATGGCCATGATTAACATAACACTTGTCATTAGCTGGTGGGAATGTTTGTTACAACCTCTCTCTCCTCCTCTGCCAGTCAAGCAAACTTGAAATTGCTAGGATACAGCCTACATAATCAAGCTGATCAAGGGTGGGTGGAAGAGTGTTTTCTCGCATGCTAGCTCTGTGTGACAGTTAGAGACAGACAGAATTGTTACACCCCCTTTGCAGCATGGCTAATTGAGGGCAGAGAGAGGCTCGAAATTAGTAAATAAATGTATGGGGAGGGCTACATACCTTTACTCGTTTTAAAGCAACTAAAAAAAAAATGCATTGAGGCAATACAGTTATCCTTTAACCGTGTCTGAGTCCTTCCTCCTAGTCGACCGGTTGGAATGGCTGAACGGTCGGTTCGGGAGGAAGGCTACAGTCACTCTGGTGTTACTACTGCATTTTTGTATCAATTTCCTAGCAGTTATCTGGTGGCAACTGTCGTACGAATGCTGCCTTTTTCTGGTGCTAAACTTATGGGAACATTTAAGAAACTAATACAACAAATGTCAAATTTATTTAGTATCCAATGTTGTGCTTTTATATTATAATTTAAAGAATAACTATCGTGTGTATAAAGGTTTTTATAAAAAAAAAACAAACAAAAAAAACCCAGCTAAAATGAAAAGTACTTGGCCTTGTCCCATATACGACAGGTAATTCCTACCTCCCAATATTGTTTCTGTGAGGACCAGCCTAAAGAAAACTTACTCTGCCAGTCTTCCTCCTGGCTTAAAGGGTATGTACACGGGCATTTTTTTTTTTAAATTGCCCATTAGTGGAAACTAATTCATCCCAACTATCATTGTACCTTTTTTTGTTGTTGATCTGCCCCCTATTTCATTAGATATACAATCCGAAACATCTTACATTTGGCATTTTTGTAAGCAGTTTTGCTGTAGCTGGAATGGTTTGACAGTTGGAATGCTGTATGCACTTTTGACAGTTGGTTTGTGGGAAGATAGTTGGGTCAGTGGTCAGAGCCTGAGCAAAACGCATATTGAAGGTATGCAGCAACACAGACACATCAGGGTATGTGCTACTTACCTGTATTTATTTGTAGATTAAAATGATGCAAAGTAATTTTTTCACTATACATACACTTTAAGCACTATTTTTAAAGGGCAACTGTGGTCTCCAAACAAGTTAGGGTTAAATGAAAGCCTGCAGTATTTCATTTAAAATGAGCTGACAATCACATCTCTGGCAGCAGCCTGTGAAAAATTACATTGGGGTGAATGTTAAAATTTCCTGTTTCCAGTAGGTTGTGTGACATCACCAGACCTCTGCCACGCCCTCCGTCCCTTGGGGCGAAGCATGCTCAGTTAAGACGGTTGAGAAGGGGAGCCTATAAATGCAGGCTGAAAACCGGAAGTGTTTGAGCAGAAATTAATATTGCTAAACCTCTCCAGCAATAACTTCTCACAAATTTTATCTAGAAATGTGATTTAGGTTTTATTTTGAAGGTACGATGGAAGGCTTTTTATATAATCCTTACTAGTTTGGAAGAATTGGAGACCACAGTTACTCTTTAATAAAGGATTAGTCCAGGACTAAACTGGCAAATGAAAACTGTTAGTGCAGTAGCTCCTCAACAAAATGATTTTGTTAAGTGGGAATAAGTGGCAGTATAGTTATCCTTTAAAGGCTAGGCCACACTAGCACATTTCTCTCACACTTATGATTGTGTTTCATGATCCGTTAATGCCTGAATAACGCATACCAGACTAACACAATGTGGGTGGCCAGTGATGCACTACTGTCTATTTTCAGAGAGCATGCAATCATTTTTTTGTGGATCGCATGCGCTCCGACAATGGATAATTGGCACAGCGCGAAAGGTATGGTAATGCGTGTAAAACATGCAACTTTGCGTTTGCGCAGCCTCATTCCACTGTAAGGGCTAGGCCACATTGCAGTGTTTTCTCATGCGCAAATTATCATGCAAACAGACATTAATGTCTATGAACCAATATCCGATGCGTATGCTGCCATCTAATAATATTGTCGTCATTACGCAATAAGAGGTACACTATTCCTTTTACCCCCTCGTCAAACATACTGTATACTAAATTGAATACCAAGCTTAATAAGGACTCTTTCTGTCAGATGTTCTGTGTGAATAGAAATCTGTCTGGGATTGTAAATTTTTAAAAGTTACATATTTACAACAGATCAAATTGTTTTTATGTACCTTGCTATATTTGCATGTAGCAGTTTTACTGGGAATCTGAATAATTAGGCTAAATTGTTTTTTCAGGTGAGATTCCTCTATTCCGCAAACAACTATTCTTGCTTTTTGAAATTTTGAAACTGTGGCTTTCGTTGGCAACCACCAAAGTGGAGATCTGTAAGAATGGAAAAGGAGGGCAGTCTATCTAGGGAACCAGATAAACGTGAAAATGAGAATAACACAGGCAGCCCACCAGCAGTAGAAGATCTTACAGACGATCATGAATGTGAAGGTGACACAAAGGGTTTTTCACGAGATCCTTCTGAATCCAATGCAAAAAATGAAGTTTTATTAAAGAAACAAAAGAAGGGTGATGCAGAGCAAATGAAAAGAAAAGCAGACTTTTATATTGACTTGGACAATGAAAAGAGTCCAGCCTCTCAAACGGCTGAAGAAAATGGGGATGATTGTCCACTAACTGCAGAGAAAGACAGTTGTCCGCAAGAAGATAAAACTGCTGGGGAAGCTCCAGAAAAGCAAGCAGATTCACCACAGCCCAGCCAAACTGCAGCAAGGAAAATGAGGACAAGACCTGCTTTAAAACCCCGCAATTCTTTATCCCATGGCATAGATAGTAGTATGAACGCTGATAAAGTAACCACAGAAAATAAAAGCACAAATCACCAAGACAACTCTTCACCCCTGCAGATTGAGGACTCTAAATCCCCTGCAGGTATGTGATATCTTTGTGTATCCTTTTTTCTTATGGCTGTATGGTCATTAAGTGGAACCTTCCTTCCCACATGAATTGTACCCAGAATAAGGACCTAAATGTCACCCCTGGGTACTTTGAGTTAAATGTCATCTCAACCCCTAAAATTAACTTTTTGCTGTAGTGTAGGGGCCCCCCTAACTGCCAGGTTTAAATGTTAAAAAAGTGCAAAGAAACCTACCAAGCTTCGTTCCCTCAGCCTCCTCCAATTACAGACGCGACTGCCGGTATGGATTTAGCCGAGGGAACAAAGCTTGGTAAGTTTCTGGGCCCTTTTTTATGATTTAAATATGGCGGCTAGGATTAGGAGGGGGTCCCTACACTACAGAAAAAAGCATGGGGGGGGGCTAATAAGGTTTCTGTCCCTTCCCTGTCCTCCAGTCCAGGGGGACTCTGCGCATGCCAGAGTCCCCCTGGAGGACAGGGAAGGGACAGAAACTTTATTACACACAGGAAGGCTCCTGCTCTTCACTTTCCTGGACCTTGACTAGATGCTGCAGTAGAACTGTATGGAGCTGAGAGTTATGGTAAGGATTTTTTAGCAATACACAGTGGGGCCAGCAGTGGATTAAATTTTAGTTTTGGGGGTGGACATGCCCTTTAAGCTGGCCATACAGTATCTTGACATTACACCAATTGGACATTCGATTTGAGATGAATGTTGAATCGATTATAATAAGTGGAGCAGCATTTTTACCCACAGATGTTCCATGGCCAAATTGTGTTTATTACAATCGTTTGCAAAATGATCGGCACAGGCAGTTGTTGGAACATCGCTTTAACATTGAGAGTTAATTTTACATTGTATGGCCAGCATTACTTTTATCCCTCTCAGTTTGTTGATAAAAAGGCCAATATGAAGACTCACTCTACAAGAAGCATGTCTTGTTATTGGCTAGATTGGGAACTGAAGAAAGAAGGCAGACAGTAAACATTGTAAATGATTTAAAAGAGAACTAAAGCCACCAGACAACATTGTCCCAATAGACCGAACACATTCACAAACACACAACTAGCTGTGTCTTATCGCTCCCTTTGCTGTGGATGCTGGGTGATTTATGAAAATAACCTGTGGGTACTAGGGGTCAGCTCCCATAATTCACCTTATCTGGGAACACCCAGCTACGTGTACACAGTACACTTCATAGGAAACTGCAGTCTTGCTTCCTGGAAGCTGACAGCCAATCATGTTACAGCTCAGAGATCCCTCCTTCTGACACAGAATACAGATTTCAGTGCAGTTTTTTGTGTAAGCACATTACAAATGCTCCTATCCCTAACAATGATAAATTCCTTTGCTTTTCATACAAAAAAGAAATTAATATTTGCAGTTTGTCTTTGCTTCGATGAAAGAAACAGAACATTTAACATTTCAGCAAATAATAAAAGTAAGGGGAATCGAACCAGCAACCTTCCATACTGTGTCTTTCTAAAAAGAAAGCTTTCTACCTCGATGCCACAAGGGCTAATAAGTAAAAAAAAGGTACATGGGGAATCAAACCTGTGTCCTGATAATCTGATATTTTGCTAACCCAGCACTTAAGCAGAACGTGCCACCAGTGAGCTAGTAATAGATAGAAGTACATTTCAGTAAATGTCGGTAAAATCAGTTCACTGTTTTGCATTGCTACTTGAAGACTGTCCGCAATTCACGCTGGTTGGTAAATAAATAACAGAGCTGCTATATATAAAGTTTGTATATTTTTCTAGAAACATGGAAACAAACAAAAAAAAGCAATAAACTCAGGCAGTAGACTGTTATATTGTTTCATAAGTAAACTAGGGGATTAGAACTTGTGTGGTTCTAAGTTCTTTAATTACAAAGATATTGACTGGAAGCTGAGCATCTTATATGCAAAATGTAACAAGTTTTTAGCCATAACCCTGAAAATTATGCTCATATACTACCTCATTAGTGGAGTAGTCTGACAGAAAGTTTCAAACATGGCCATTAAAATTTGACTTGTAAGTGGGCCTGTGTTGTGCTTCAAACCAATGCTGTCTGGGGAAACTGATGTGTGCTATAGATGTCCATGCTTGCTAGGGATGGAAAACTAACAACTTATTAGCTCCTTAAAGGACAAAAAGAAAGACTAGCTGGAAATGCTGCCCAATGTTCTGTTAGCCTTTTTTGCTACTTCCTGGTTTTCTGGTTAGCAGCTGTCTGTCATGGATGTAACAGATGACATTACACCCAATAGCTGAACACTATTCCCCTAGCTGCCTCTTCTGAACATGTGCAAGCTTGTAAAAGAGGGTAGACTGAAACCTTTTGAAAGGCAGAAAAAGGGGACGAAGAGCATTTCACTGAATAACAGGTTAGTCCTAAATCTGACTACTTTCTACCAATTGATATTCTACCTGTATATCATTTTTCATTTGAGGCATTAACATGTCATTTAATGAGCTTGGGGCATCCTTATTGGCAGGCAACAACTTTTTTGACTGCTGCCTGTAGTCATTATAAAACCATTATAGCAATATTCACATGTAGGATCTCAAACCTTTAGACCCCCTTGTGCAGAACATGCTGGTGTAACAAAGTTGATAGCAAACCTAAACTCATTTTAAAATTAATTTTGCATTGTACAATCATACTGCAGAGCATGCATCAACAATAGTAAAGCTGCTTTGCTGCCTTTGGTTTTCTGGCATTTGGTTGTGCCAGTTTAATTTTGTAGGTAGAGGATCATATCACATTTGGTGGAAATAAGGTCACTGCAAGCCTTACCCAAAATCCCGAATGTCCTTTAGGACATTTTTTTTAAATGCCAGCTTTAAAGACTTGTGCACTGCTAGAATATTCATTATAACAGATGGACATTATTTTTTTTTACATTTTTTTGATATATAGATGGAGGACCTCTGCTAAACAGTGATACTCAACTATTCCCCTACATACCTGAAAGGAGAAATTCCTCTTAATCCTCACTGTCCCAGTCCAGATGGTTCACTTCTCCTCTATTGGCTTTACAAGCACAGAGGATGCAACTTGGAAAGCAGCTGTAAGTCCTTGACTGGAACGTCTCTGTGACTTACAGCTGCTACCCAGAAGGTAGCTTTTGAGGATCCATCGAAATTTCTCGGTTTAGGGACTATGGGGAAACGGCTAACTATCGTGTCCTCTGGATTTTGGGGATCCTCATGGTACTGGCATGAGGATTGTAGTTTCAGATTGGAATGGGCAATTTAGAGGGCTTAATATGAAGACATGAATAGCTGTCCACTCCTGTCATAATTATCAAAGGTTTTAGTATTAGCAGTCTTTAGTCTTACAACTGTGAATTGTTATGAAAGGTTTTAACATACATTTTTGTTTAAATTTTGTTACTGATGGACCCTTTTTTTCTTTGCTCTGCAGGGGATAATGAAAGTGAGAAAGATGCTGAACGAGAAAAGGCATCTGTGGTAAGAACTGTAAAGGTCCTCTGAGGATGGGATTGAATATATTTATTTACTGTGCAAATTTTTCATCTGTAAATGTAGTTTATTTGTAAGTAATTTTGTAAGGTAGCACATTGTTTATAGGAATCTTATATGGTTTGGGGTTCACAATATATACTTCCTGTAAGGAGAAATAGACACTTAAAGGGCATTTACACAGAATCAAAAAAAGAGGTTCATTTTTGCTTAACACTGACCCTTACCCCAACCACTGTATTTATCCATTCTAGAGATGCACTGTTTGGCAGACTTTTAAGAGTGTATACTGCCTCTGAACTCTGCAAAACTGTCACAGGTAGCCACCACTGCCTCATGCCACCTGGATAGGCAGTGTAGGCATAAGCAGTCAACCTTGATTGACTGTAAAATGGGCAAATATATATTTACTTTTGGTAAAGTTTAGGGACTAAAAGTCCGGAACAATCAATGATTGTCAATGCAGCTCTCTTTCTGTTTATACTATCTTAATATGCTTCTGTTAATGGCACCCCTAATGAAGCATGTAGGTGGCAAGGGAGGATTGTAGTACTTACAGTAATTTTGGTTCATATGGTACTAACTTAGTGGAGGATTGGTAAAATAAAGATCTGGAATTAGAAAATGAACCTAAATTCACAAGAAACCTAACTCCCCCTCCCCCAACTAACTTATCAGTATGTCCTGATTAAAACTGTACCCCACTTGCATTGGAGGACACTGGGATGTGAGCAGAAAATAGCCCCAAAGAGGTTCAAAATGTAAGAGCCATTACAGCTAAACATTTCAGACACCTTTTACATGGGAATACTTTCTAGTTTTTCAAACTAAATACAGTTCAGTGTTGAAAACTCCTACAAACTATACATTTCAGCCAACACACTTTTAGCTACGTTACAGAGCCATTCTATTCATACATGTGTGGCAGACAAGACTTATTGTAAATTGAGAAATTAAGGAAAAAATATAGAAATCTAAAACTGGAGATTTGGAAAGAGAATAGCCTCAAAATATGGCAAAGCAGAAGGGCTAAACATTTTCAAAGTAAACCTCCATTTACATCTAATTAAACAAATGAATCTGTTTGGAAAATATACGCCTTCAGCTACACAGTGGTGCCATTATTTTATTTATAGGTGCAGAATTTTTTCAGGCTAAAACCTTTTTACCTGAAATGCCCAATATCCAGCGAAACCTAAGTTATTGATTTTAGAAAGTTCTTCTAAAATGGTCAGTATACAGTGTTGTGTACCCAATAAATCATTTTAGTAAATATGTGGCTTCAAGGTCCCCTCTAATTTCAAACAGTACTAAAAAATTTCAAATTCGCTAAAGTAAACTGCAACCAATTGCCAAAAGCCCCTATTAGTAATGTAACTTCAGAACATCATTAAGTTTTGCTTACCTATTTATGCATACTTTAAAGGACAATTATACTCTCCTCCCCCTCGCTCCAATTCTTCCTTCCATTAGTAGTACCCAGGTAAAAATATTTAGGCAGTGTTAACTGTTCTAATAGGGTCTGTTTAATTGTTGTATTGTCTGTCCAAAAAGCAAGTAAAAAATCATTATTGTATAATCGAATTGTGTATGGTAACAAATAATCGCATAGGACTGGTGGAGAATTTTTATTGAAGTAATAATTATCAATACGATTGGTAAATGTCTGTACCTGTCAACACATAATTAAAGCTTTCAAAATTTTAATTAAGATGGTAAAAATGCTCTGCCTGCTCAAAATATGTGTTCAATTGTAGGAGCAAAAACGCAGCGAGAGAGCACGTCGTTCTGAAACACTGAGAGCTGAAGGCTTGGCATCCTCTCAAAGCTGTAAGTTGATGTACTTGACAGTCAATGGAGCTTATTTAGTAAGGGGTGCAAAATATTGCTTATGTTCTTAATCTGCAGCAACCAATCAGATGTTTAAATAAATATTTCTAATTGTAGTAGACCTGTGAAAATGTATCCTATAATTGGTTGAGGCAAATTAAAAGCTCAGCCAAATGTTTGCACCTCTTATCCCCTTTATAAATTTGGTGGGTTTTTTTTACCTTCTCTGGATCAACAGTTAGGGTATTGCTAGATAGGTTGGACTGGATGGACGTATGTCTTTATTCAACCTCAAATACTATAATATACTACTATACTATACTATTATTGAATATGTTGTTTTTGTAGTTAATGGAGCATAATGTATGAGTTGTGTTGTTTTTTGTCTGAACAATACATTTTAAAATGTTAGAATCATTTGGCTGTTTATTTTGGGCTGTGAGACTATCGCTTGCATTAATTTTGGCAAATCATATTACTGTGTTTATTTTGTGTTATCGTCGTTCTCAACCTGCACCAATGTCTTGGAATTTGATTCTTCGGTGCTGCCTAACGGCTTGAAAAAATGGCATGCAACATAATTTTTGTAGCAGTTAAATAACACTTGCTGCATTTCTGCCATTCAGTGTCTGTTCTGGTCTGCAATATGACATATAATAAATTCAGTCCAGTTCCATTTGCACTCATCAAATTTCTGCAACCACATGCCCCCCTGAGATATAAAATCGTAAAGCTAAATAATGTGCTCTGCGCACCCTACATTTTCTATCACACCATTGTTTTGGTATTGCTCAGAGTACCTGTCTTCCTTATTGGTGTTCATGAGTGCATCTACAATATTCCTATATAATGTTAAAGGACAACAATATCAAAACAAAACATCACCCCCACCCCCCATTACATGTCCACAATTCCAGCAGCTGAAATTGCTTACTCATATTTACAGCCATGCTGCCCTCCCTTAGATATCACACAGCAAAGATGAGTGCTAAAATCCCGCATCCTAGATGGCCCAGGGTCATAGTTAACATAGAACTTGTAATTAGCTGGTGGGAATGTCTGTTACAACCTCTCTCCTCCTCCTCTGCCAGTTAAACAAACTTGAAATGTCCTGTTGCCAGGATACAACCTACATAATCAAGCTGATCGTGGGTGGAGGAGTGTTCTCGTGGATGCTAGCTTTGAGTGACAGAGGCAGACAGAATCGTTACACCCCCTTCACAGCATGGCTAATTGAAGGCAGAGAGAGGCTCGAAGTCAGGGGAAAAAAATGTATGGGGAGGGCTACATACCTTTACTCAATTTTTAAAAAAATGCATTGAGGCAATACAGTTATCATTTCATTCATAAACCACTTTTCTTTAAATGGTCTCCCAAGAGTTTTGTGAATTATCTTTGTGTTGTTGCTTATAACCTTTGTTCTTCTACAGTGCAGATTTCTGATGAAGACTCTGATGCTATGGTGGATGATCCCACTGATGAAGACTTTGTTCCTTTTCGATCACGTCGTCCAACGCGCATGTCTGTTCGTAATCAAGTTCCTCCCCGTCCTCCTAAACCAACGCTCACTAGGATGACATGCGCCAACTGTCGTACTCCCCTGCAGAAAGGACAAACTGCTTACCAACGAAAGGGTTTGCCTCAGCTCTTTTGTTCGTCTGCCTGTCTCACTACCTTCTCAAAAAAACCTTTATGCAAGAAGATGTGCACCTTCTGTAAAAAGTATGTTTTAGTTCATCTTACTGTTTAATGCTTTTTCTACAATTATTGTTCCCTAGTCTATTTGCCTTGTAGAATCTGGTTAATTATTTATTATTTTGCAGGGATATTCGTACTTCCAAAGATGCAGTAGTTGCTCAGACAGGTCCTGGAGGTTCATTCCAGGAGTTTTGTTCATCTGCTTGTCTCTCCTTATTTGAAGCACAACCACGTTCCAGCTCCCAGTCATCTTCAGATGTCCCTGATATCATAAAATGCAGCATCTGCCACAAAAGTGGAGAGGTGAGCGATTACGCTTAAAGGACAACTATACTCACCCATGCCGCAATCCTCCATTTCGCCCCTTCAAATATACCCAGGGTGAGGACCTAAACCACTAGGTGCTCACCCCTGAGTTCAAGTTCTGTATTTACCGCTACAAGTTCCGACTGCAAGCATGCTGTTCCCTGCTTCTTTTCATTTCACGAGTTGACCAATATGAAGGCTTGCTGTTGAAGAACCGTGTCTTCTTATTGGTAAAGCCCCGGACAGAAAAGGGAAGTGGGGAACAGTGTGTCGGCTAAGTACAGGACTAAGAAGTTAAACTTCGGGGTGAGAACCAAGCTGTTGAGGTCCTCACCTTGTTAAAATTTTATACAAGATGCCATTATGTAATTGGCATTGAAAACCCTTCAGAAATGTTAGGTGAACACACAAAATCATAGTACTTAGGGTGAGGCCACACTGCAACGCACAGGAATCGCGCACAAAATCGCGAACCTTATCGCATGCTTGCGCGTTTCGCACATGCGTTTCTGCCTTTTCGTGTTATGGATACGCATGCGTTAACGCACCAAAAATGGTGAACGCATGCGTTACCAAAACGCGAACGGACGCGCAATCGCATGCGCATCGGAATTCGCGGGAATTTTCGCGTCCCCGCGATTTCCATTTTAGCGAAAATCACGGGCGCGAGCGCGAAACACGTGCGCAAACGCGCGAAAAACGCGCTAGTGTGGCCTAGCCCTTACTCTTTTTTTCCGTCAGACTATTAGGCTTTAAACATTAAAGTACTAGGCCATTCAGCACCTGGATAATGGAATACTAAAATTATAAATTGGTTCAAAAATTGCACCTATTTGTACTTTGTTGGTCACCGTTAGTAGATTAAATAATTCATGCAAGGCTGCATCCAGTGTGCATAGTAAAGCTCCATTACTAATTCTTTTTCCTGGTGGTGGTGGGGGGGTTGAGGTCATGTGGGAATGAGCCAATTAGAAGTAGCAGATTTATTTATTACTTTGGGAGTGGGGTGCAGATTATGTATGATGACTGTATCCCTTAAAGGATATAACTATATATAACTGTGACCTAAATTGTATTATTGATATTCTGAAAATACCCAATAAAATATTATCCATTCAGTTTCTTAAAAGAGCTCAATCTAAGTTTTCTTTCTGATCAATATATAAACAATGTACTTATAATGCATGGCAAGAATATGCATATGAAATATTATTTCTCCTACAGCCTACAGGGGGACCCAGGAACACAGGGGTTAAGTACCCTCACTTCAGGAGCGGACACTTTAAAAACTTGAGGCTCCAGTGCTCCTCCCATCCTATATTACTTACCAGCACCGGAAGCCTCCTCAGTTTTTAAAGTGTCCGCTTCAGGAGTGATGGACTTCTCTCCCCTCTTCTTAGAGATGGACTACAAGGAGCTGGTGAATCCGCTGCGATACCGGCTTCCCACGTGGGATCGCATTCAGCAGAGGCACTCCTGCTAATGCGGCAGAAGGGCTGGCCATCATGACCCGCGGGTCTAAAATGGCCGGAACCCCCCCTTCCGCACGAACCGGCAGAGCAGCGGTCGGCCGCCGCTCCTGCCGCATGGGATCCTAGTAGGCTGAGGGAGATCGCGGGGGATTCCATGGGATGCGGACCGCTCTCTCTCTCCCGGGCTTTTAGGGGGCGGGACTTCCGGCGACTTCCTCTTTCCGGTTTCTCCTCTCTCTGCACAGCCTCGTGTTACCAGCATCGGGAGTCTCTGTCTCTCCACAGCCAGCTAAGTTCCCCCTCTTAAGGGGATTCTTTATTTCTTTTTTTTTTCTTTTCTTATTTCTTGCTTTTTCAGTGGTGTGGGCAGCATATCCTTTTCTCATCTATTTCTATATATGTGTTTTATAGGGGCTTATAGGTAGTTCTGCTTTTTCCTTGCCAACCAGTCATGTCAAACAAGAAGTCCACCTCCCGCTCCAAATTAACAAAATCCGCCCAGGCGATCTCCTACGTCTGCGCTTCTTGCCAGACTAAGTTGCCAGCCGGTCACTCTGGGCCACTTTGTGAACCATGCAGTGTTACCCAGGATCCTCAGCCCGCGCAGATGGCGATCGCCACTCAAGAGCCTGAGTGGGCTAAGACTCTCTCCGGGCTTCTATTGATTCCATGCAGAATCCACCCGCTACGTCGGGTTTGGCCCAAGATCCTTCAGGGGCCCCTCTTCAGTAGCCCGAACCGGCCTGGGCCAGATCCTTGTCAGACTCCATGTCGGTACTATCGGCTTCTATGTCACAATTTTTTCAGTTGATTAGTTCCACCGGAGCGAATGCTAGGCCACAAACAGCGGTCAGAGCTTCAGGGCCCATGCCTTCTCTTGCAGTGGACGAGTGCCCCTTACAGGAAGGAGAGGAATCGGAAGAAGGAGAACTAGACTCCTTATCTCCGAAATGGAAATTCAGACCACATTCACGCCAGAAACGATCGACGATCTTATTAGATCGGTTCTACAGGTTCTGAATATACAGGATCCGGCGAACCAGTAGATCCTGCCAAATCCTTATTCAGTCCTAAGAAAACAACAGCAACCTTCCCTTCATACGATCAGTTAGAACAATCGTATTGGAAAATGGGCCTCTCCAGAAAAGAAGCTTCACTTTTCCAGAAACTTTCAAACAATGTTTCCTTTTCCCAAGGAGGATGTGGATAAGTGGTCCATGCCTCCAGCAGTCGACCCCCCAGTGGCTAGGCTTTCTAGAGCCACAGCTATTCCCTTGGCAGAGGCCGCTACCTTTAAAGACCCCACGGACAGACGTTTGGAAGGCCTGCTGAGAACATCCTTCGCTGCTTCAGGGGCTGCCCTCAGACCCACCTTTGCTTCTGCTTGGGTGGCCAAAGCGATGGACGCGTGGTTGGACCAGCTTTATCCGGCGGTGGCAAAGGAATCTTCAGATAGTCACTTAATTGATATTATCCAACATTATCTGATGCAGCCATATATTGGGGATGCAGCTCTTGAAACTAGCCGTCTCATTGCACGATCATCTGCGGCCTCTTCAGCGGCCAGACGGTCTTTATGGCTTAAGGCTTGGGCCGCAGACTCGGCATCCAAGAAGGCCCTTACCAGCCTACCTTTTTGGGGCGCCTCCTGTTTGGTCCTGAACTTGAGAAGATTATTGCTCAAGCAACTGGCGGTAAGAGTACCTTCCTCCCTCAGACTGAGCACGTCGTTTCCATCCTTTCGCCGTTTGTCTTCCTTTCGTCCCCCCAGAGCTTCTCTTTCTACGAACCTCTCAAGGCCGGAGGCTACCAACCCCTTTCCAGCGCGACAGGGACAAAGGCCCTTTACCCCCTGGCCTGCCAAGCATGGGGGCTTTAAGGCAGGGGGAGATAAACACAAGCAGGCATGACTCCGCCTTGGGTCGGGGGTCGCCTTCGTTTTTCTTCAAGGAATGGCAACTGCCATCCACAGACTCCTGGACTATGGAGGTAATATCCAGAGGCTACCGGATAGAATTCTCTTCTCGACCTCCTCGTTTCTTTCCTTCTCGGATTCCTCACTGCCTCAAACAACGCAAGGCCCTAAACAGCTGCGTGCAAGCTCTTTTGCTAGCAAAAGTTATATCCCCGGTTCCAGAGATTCAGAAGTTCCAGGGCTTTTATTCAAATCTGTTCCTGGTTCCAAAGAAGGACGGAACCTTTCGACCAGTGCTGGATCTCAAGGCACTCAATGTTTACGTACAAAAGTTCAGATTCAAAATGGAATCCCTGTGTTCGGTAATCTTAACGATCGAACCAAACGACTTCCTCGCTTCCCTGGACATTCAGGATGCGTACCTTCACATTCCCATCTGGACCGGACACCACCGTTATCTCAGGTTTGCTATAGGGACCCGACACTTCCAATTCACGACCTTGCCGTTCGGACTAGCTTCCGCGCCCCGGGTCTTCACCAAAGTGATGACATGCCAGGTGGCCTTTCTTCGGCTTCAGGGACTCTTTGTACATCCTTACCTGGACGACCTGTTGATAAAAGCAGACTCCTTCGACCTGGCTCAGCGTCAGGTATCTCAGTGCATGGCAACCTTATCCAGATTCGGATGGATCATAAATCGGGCAAAGTCCTCTCCAATTCCATTGAAACGGAGGATCTTCTTAGGAATGCTGTTCAACACAGCCGATCACAAGATCTTTCTCCCTCAAGACAGATCGCCGTCTGAGAAGCTTAACAGTTCAGGCCCTAACCGTCAAGACCCCTCTCAATTCGCAGGCTATGCGCCTGGTGGGAAAGATGGTGTCCTCAGTGGAAGCGGTTCGTACGCGCTTTTTCACCTTTGCCCTCTTCAGAGATATCTTCTCAGTTGTTGGGACAAATCCCAACAGTCTTGGACTTTGGATTCACCTCCCTCGTCCGATTCTGACTCACTAACTTGGTGGACTTTGGAGAACCACCTGTCAAGGGACAAGCACTATGCTTCCCCGTTGGACTGTGGTGACCACGGACGCCAGTCTCCGGGGATGGGGGGCGGTTTGTGACTCTCTCCAGGTCCAGGGTCTCTGGACCTCGGAGGAGTCCCAGTTGCCGATCAACGTCCTGGAATTGTGAGCGATCTTCCTAACTCTATCCCACTGGACAGACTGGCTGAAGGGCAAGAGTGTGCGCATACAGTCGGACAATGCCACGGCTGTGGCATATATAAATCATCAGGGGGGCACGAGAAGCGTGTTAGCGATGGCAGAAGCTCACCGGATCTTAACCTGGGCAGAGTGTTATGTGCCAGCGATATCAGCAATCTACATTCCCGGGGAGTCCAACATGGAAGCAGATTTCCTCAGTCGAGTCACTCTCGATCCCGGGGAATGGGAGTTACACTCGGAGGTGTTCCTAGAATTGACGCTGAGATGGGGAAAACTGGACATCGACCTGATGGCTTCCCGACACAATCGCAAAGTTCCGGTGTTCTGTGCCAAAACAAGGGATCCTCCAGCGGCCCTGATAGATGCTCTGGTGCACCGGCGTCGGGAGCGAAACACGTTTGCCGTCAACGCCCTTGCCAGTACTTTCCCACACATCAGACCGGTATCCATATGCCTTACGTTATTATAGATTTGTAGCATATCTGTTAACACTACTATATAGAGTTTGTACATGACACTGTTCATTTGTATGTGTGAGGGAATTTACTGTTTTTAATGTGTCCCTATGTCTAAATATCATTTAATAAAGGACAGTTTTATATTTTTCACTATAAGACAGTGTTGCAGTCTGTCTCTTTTTCTTCCTTTTGTATATTTATAGTTTTTTACAGACCTGCACTATGCTGCATAGTCGTATATACTGCACTCGGTGCCCTGATCATTCCTTATTTTTTATCTGCATGACTTTTGGTCCATGTGTGTCTGAATCGCACTTTAATAATAGTCTATGAAAGCTCAAAAAAAAAAGTTGACACGCAGACAAACTTATTTTTTTGTGTTTTCTCCAGTATCTCCTGTTGATTTTCCAAAAACTGCACACGCATGCTAATGGACTGAAAACATGGACAAATACATAGAAAAATGCATGTCAAATGCATAGAAAAATGCATGTCAAATGCAAATGGACCGGAATGTGGACAAATTGCATTGTCCTAAACACACTCAAAACGGACAGCACAATGCCATGCACGTAGTGGGACCTTGTCCTTACAGATGAGGAAATTGGTAGAGTGGATATGAGTGGATGTAATGCTCACTAGGAAACTTCCTTCCTGACCTTTGGATAAAGGGTCTGGCCTGTTCATACCTAAGGTCACAGTATGAATAAGCCAGGAGGGAGGAATGTCCATAGGTAAAACCCACCAGTGTTTTTAGATATTGTTTAGTGTAATAAGTGTACAGCCAGAAAGATTTATTTGTTATATAATAAATTTAACAACTCAACCCAAATAGTGGAAATGTGCCTAATTCTTTAAATTAAATAATTATAACATATGGTATATATATATGGGAACAGGTGGGACCTCACTTTTGGGTTTTGCAATAGATCCCAAAATATTCTTGCCCAAAGTTGCACACACTAGGCTCAGGGCACCCTGTCTCCTAGTTGTGTTTGGGGCCTGGTCTATGAGAAGACCTGCTCTAGCTGGAGTTGTTCTAACTGTGGCATTTAAAACTCTGGTTTGAATTGTCCTTTAATTATAAATTAAGAAATAATGCAGGTTTTGGTTTTGTAGCCTCATAGCTCTTTTTATGTTTAAGCAATTCATAAAATCAAACACCTTTTTGAATAAAAAGGCTTTTTTTCAGGAAATTAACCTAATATTAATTCTTTCAGATCCAGCATGAGGTCAGCAATGGAAATGTGGTTCACAGGCTATGTAGTGATTCTTGTTTCACTAAATTTAGGGCCACCAAAGGCCTGAAAACTAACTGCTGTGATAACTGTGGTATTTACATTTACAACAAAGGTCTGCCTCTGGAGTATCTGTTCCATGAGGGTCAGCAGAAACGCTTCTGTAATGAAGCTTGTTTGAATAACTACAAAAAGGTAAGCACTGTAAGAATATTGGTACAGTGTGAATATCTACAAAAAGACAATGGTCTGGTAAATGGTATATTATGTTTCTATTAATGTTAATACAAATATAGGAGAACAATATTCCCCTGATTCCTGATTTATTGGTGGCATTACAAACCAGATTTGACATTTGCTGTCAACAGAGCGGAAAATAACTCTTCAGTGATTGTGAGATACAACCTTTAATGTCAGAATTACCAGTGTTGTTAAAGGGACACTAAAGTAAAAAATGACTTGCCTTTATCCTTTCCTATATCTCTAGTGCTGCCAGGAACTTAATTCATTTTGTGCTCTCAGTGCTCCCTGACACTAGATCTCCTCATGTCCTGTTCAGCTCACTCCTAGTTGCTATTCATTTCTCTGTGTCCACCCCCTCCCAAAACTGAGGCACACCTAGAGTATGGAGCATGTGCAGTGGAGATGATCTGTGCCATCATACAGCCAATAGCATTCACGCAGTGATTTTGTGTTCTAGTAAGTGGAACTGCTTTGCTTTGGGAAGGTAAGCAGCACTGGCAGCTATTATCACTGCTTGAATCAAGATTTTCTTTTAGCTGTAGAATTTTGAAGGGAAGTCTTTTAGGTACAGTGCCTACACTGGGACTTCAGTTATACAGACAGCTAATTGCAGGGTTGGGTGTCAGCTGCAGACACAGAAAGAGCACAGAGAAACAGATAATGTTTCCTTTTCCTGATCTTAATGCTGAATCAATTAGCCATGCAGTGATAGAGAAATAAACTTTACTTTTAGGCTGGGTACACACGGGCAGATTTTTTGGCCCAATCGACAGATACCTCCGCCAATGTGACCGATGAGTCACCCATTTGTCCCAATCGCATGTGTCTGGAATTCATGGCCAATCGTTTGGTTCCCTGTGGTACCGCACGAACTGTCGGCTGCAGCCACTATTGCCGCGTCAGACAGACATTTGTCCCAGCCGCTTGCTCGGGACAAATAGTCCCCTTGTGTGTACCCAGCCTTATAGAATAGATAGCTTCAACGTAGTGTGACGGGGAGTGGCTAGGAATGGGTGACTTACTTTTTTAAGGGAGCTGGGATAGGAAGGTCAGAGAAGAAGAAAAAAAAACAGATTTAAGATTGGTGGTAATTAATCCTTATTACTGTGTGATTAGTTGAAAAATTATTTGGCACAGTTTACATGTCCTTTAAATGGGCACTAAACACACAAAAATAAACTCTTTAAAATCCACGCTACAATTTCTAGGGAGGACGTATACACAACTCCTACCTATTATTTTTACTTACAATTGTAGCTGTCTCAAATGAAACTTGGCCAATCTTGGCCCATTGTTTGGGGTGGGCAGCTGTCAGCTACACAAGGAGCAGCCATGTTTTCTTAGGGATATCTGCATTTGTAAGTAACAGGAGGTAGGGGTTTTGTTTCCTACTTCTATGGAAATTGTAGATTTAAATTTAATAGTTGCTTTGGGCACTTAAGTATTCTTTTTTAAATGCTATACCTGTGCACTGTTTAAGGCAAATGGGATGCTCCTTAAACAGAATAATTTGTATATGAGGGCTATTTGTTCTTAATTAAATGTGTTGTTACATGCATTCTAAGCAGCTTTTGTTTTGGCTCTTGTGCAGAAAAACACAAAGGTTTATCCCTGCATGTACTGTAAGACACTCTGTAAGAATTTTGAGATGCTTTCCAATGTGGACAAGAATGGCCGCATGGGTCTCTTTTGCTCAATCTGCTGTATTACTTCACATAAGGTCAAGCAATCAGGACTGACTGGTAAGACATAGTTAGAAAAATACTTTTATACATAGCTTTTAAGAACTAGAACTTGGGAACTTAGAGATAGAGGCCTAAACAAGGGGGGAAAAAAAACAAGAGATCTTTTTTAGGAGATGACACTTATTACCATTATTCTGGTGGGAGTTTCAAAAACAGAATCTTTATCTATCGGGTTGAACAATGGGCCAGTTTATGGCCAGCATAAGACTTTAGTAGTTTTGTTCTTATATAGTCCTTTTTTGTGCCTTTTATAATTGTGCTTGTTGCATTTCATAGGTCCTGCTCGACCATGCAGTCTATGTAGGCGGAGCTTGCCTGAGCCGGCATATTACAATAAGACAGAAAGGGTTCTTTACCAGTTCTGTAGCCCAAGCTGCTGGACTACTTTTCAGGTAAATATATATTTTAATGCTTTATTAAAATTAACCTTTCTTGTATTTCTAAAAGCCTTCACAGCACAGCCTGTATCATTTGTCTCATTCTGCCACCTTTTACCTTCAGTATATTTTATTAAAGAGGCCATTCTTTGTATGTCATTATGTATGAGGATGGAGTTGTCTTACATTTCCCTCTTGAGCCTTCTTTTTTGTTTTTAAATAAGGCTAAGGCTGTTCTTTGCACATATCCGGTTTTATTTCCAAGAATGTGTTCTTCTTACATCTGAATCCCAGTATTGTGGTGTTTCCTTGTGCGCATGCTTCTTTCAATGACAAGAATAGGTTCAACGTGGATAAGCCTTAAAGGTTTGTACATATGTACAATTTCATGGCCAAGGAACGACCCCCTGAGCACAACGCACACGGGCAATGAACGGCCGTTTTGGGAGATAATCGCATGTGTATGCACTCGGCCGGGCTTCATTTGTTGATCCGTTATGATGGCTCAATGAGCAACGCCCGAATGTATACACACATTCGATTATCGTCCATTCGCATGTGTGCACGCACTCAGGGAGCATGCTTTTGCCGTGAAAACTTAGGTGTGTACAGGGCTTAAGTTCTATAACTCCCAAATAAATTATATTATAGCTTTACACCTGTGTAAGAAGTATGTAATGTTTTTTGTTTCTATGGGGTGTGCAATTTGGAATTTTTTAAATTAAAACTGTTCTCTTTACTTTCTAGCGGACCAGTCCTGAAGGTGGAATCCACCTTAACTGCCATTACTGCCATAATCTATTTACAGGAAAGCCAGAGATCCTTGATTGGCAGGTGAGAGGATGCAGAATGGATGTTTTACTAAAACATATTACGCGCTTGTTAAACACTTTTGTCCTTATTCAATATGAGGTGCAACATTTTGCCTCTGTTCTAAATCTGCAGCGAAAAAAATTATAGTAGATCAGTAAAAAGGTAATATATAATAAATAATAATATATAAATAAATAAGACCAAATGGACAGTGTTACTATCTTATCATTACAATAGTTAGATACAAACCATATAAAATATGTAGAAAAAGACGTACGTGTTCCAAAGTTGCAGGTTCAAACACAACTTTATTTTTTCATAGGCGAAAAAAAAAACCAAAACATTTAAAACATCCAAGGTATATTGCAATGTGCAAATTGCAAATAGGTTAAAAATTGGGTTAAAATGTGGGTTAAAAAGTAGGGGAATCCTCCACCATCTAGGATCAAGGATATTATTTTGGTAATGTAGAGGGTGCTACCCTACTGATTTTTACTAGTCCCAACGTGTTTCGCTATCTCTTATAGCTTTTTCAACCCTTGAAAAAGCTATAAGAGATAGCGAAATGTGTTGGGACTAGTAAGAATCAGTAGGGTTGCACCCTCTACATTACCAAAATAATATCCTTGATCCTAATGGTTATGATATTATAGCAGAATAGGAGAAGGAATACGGAGGATTCCCCTACTTTTTAACCCAATTTTTAACCTATTTGCACATTGCAATATACCTTGAATGTTTTAAATGTTTTTTTTTTTTTTTTTTTCGTCTATGAAAAATAAAGCGGTGTTTGAACCTGCAACTTTGGAACACGTAGTCTTTTTCTCCATTTTTTTATATGGTTTGTATCTAACTATTGTACTGATAAGATAGTAACACTGTCAATTTGGTCTTATTTATTTTTGGGTGAGAGGAGGACAGCGCAGCTACCACACTTAACATTGCAAGATATAATTGGTTGAGTCAAATTAAGGGCTTGGGCAAAATTTTGCACCTCTACTTAAATAAGCCCGTTGGTGTCCTCAATTAGTTCTTAAATATACACTAAAGCTTTGTATATACATTGGATAAATGTTGGCTGAAAAAAATTGGCAAACATCTTTTGCCAACAATCTAATATGTATGGTGGCTTCCCCAGACATTAAGTGATTGGCCCTAAATGAAAGAGGGCCCCATGTGGTGTCTCACTTCACCATAAGCAGCCTTTTTAGATTTTGTTTTTTTGGAACCATCACTTTCCTGTCTTCACAAACCATATTTATGTGCATACATAGTTGAAGGTTGGCTATTGAAATCTGTTGGAAATATGCAACAAGCCAAAAACTTAAAGTTGACTGACTAAGCTGTCATACTTTGCATGGGGATTGGTCAGCCAAAGAGCATACAAGTCTCAATCCAGGGGTGCCCCTCCAATGAGGCAAAGTAAGAAAGATGTCTCAGGCATCGACCCTCTGGAACTTCAAAAGGCGGAAATGAAAGAAAGGCACACATGTAGCTTGGAAAGCTGCTACTCTCTGGGATAGCAGCACAGCCAAAAAGGATCAATGCTTAGTGAAACACGCACACCCTGACTGCACCACACAGTCCAAAGGACCTCTTTACTGAGTGAATAAAGAGGGTGGAGAACAGATATGGATTATCACCTTATCAGTTTAGTTCACTAAACTGGATCAGGCTTCCAGGCAAAGTAAAATGTAACAATATAGTAACATTAAAAGCTGAGCCCTGAACACCTATACTTGGAACTACCTAGCCCCCTATATCATAATGCTTACACTTTAACCCTTCACTTTATTACTGAACCTTTCACTTTATTGCTCAAACCGTTTAAACCAATATTTAGTGTCACTCATCGCTTCCTCCCGGTGATCCAGGTGTATCCTGCCCCAAACCCTTTGCCTGTAAAGGGTGTAAAACACAAAGACTTTTTCAGTGCACATTGTATTGCACAGAACCCACGCTCGTAGCCAAGTTAATACCATTAACATTTTATTGGATACACATCGCATGAACAAACAGTCGCGCCTTACACATTTTGAACAGCACTCTATTCTTCAAAGCTATGCAATGCCGTGCCTTCATGAAAGTCTTAAAGGAATAGTTCACTGCAAAAGTAAACAATTTCTTTTATGCATTGATTGAAGACCGGGAGGTTAAGGAGCTATACCTTACCTTTCATTCTTCAATCAATGCCTGTGGAGCCAGGAACGAAGATAGAAGAAACTTACCTTTCACTCGGTCTTCCGCTGCCACACTGACAGCCGCTTCCTAGTTGTGATTGGCTATAGCGGGCATGCATGATAATGGGAGCTAATCAGAACCAGGAAGGGGTGGGGAATTTTAGTGTGACGGCGGAGGATAGTGTGAAAGAAGAAACGTACCTAACTTTGTTTCTGGCTCGACAGGCGATGATTGAAGAACTGAAGGTGAGTCATAATTCACCTCCCACGCTTCAATCAGTGCATTAAAGGAATAGTTCACTTTTGCAGTGAACTATTCTTTTAAAGGGGTAGTCCACAAGTTGGAGGGGCTAAACAGTAATATATAACACACATTGATTAAAAACAGTAATACATATCATAGATTCTGTCCTATACAGTTATGTCTGTATTATAACCCCATTATAATATCACTATTAATGTCCAATCAATGTTCTACCTTTTGAAGCTATACGGTACTCTAAAGAGGAAATTAATTCATATATTTGCCACAACCTACATATATTATAACAGATCTTCATCAATCTATATAGCACATTATATCACATTTGGAATTTTACCCAGTTGGTATATGTGTCTCTATAGTGAAAATCCATTTAACCCCTTTGCTTTTAGTAGGAGGGACACCCTATCTTTGTTTCTTCTGTCTGGATTAATCCGTTATATCCCCTGTACTTTGAAATATTTACTATTACATTTATTACATTGCATGAAATGATCTGGTGCTTAACTCTCAGGTAGCCCATACCTCTGGGTTAAATAATCAGCCATAAACATAATAGAGAGTAGCACACCTATTGTAGTGCATATGTATATGAATTTATCCCACCAGGTGCATCAGAAACGTTTCAGGGGCATTCCCCTTTCATCATATAGGTGTGCTAGACTAAGATGCAACAGTCGCTCAAACAACCAAGACACGTTGAACCTTGCGGCAGATGGACTACAGTAGCAGACCACAGCAGGTGCCACTATTGCAGCTAGGAACAGAATACTGAGGCTTCAATTCGCATAGGCTCACCAAATTTAGACAATACAAAATTTTAAAAACTTGGCCTTGTCTGATGAGTCTATTTCAGCTGCAACATTTAGATGATAGGATCTGAATTTGGCATAAATAACATGAGTCCATCTTGCCTTGTGTCAGCACTGGTGGTGGTGGTGTAATGGTTTGGGGTACACTTTCTTGCCACACTGTTTGCCCCTGAGTATTGTTCCATAATATTGTTGCTGATCAAGTCCATTTCTCTTATGACCCCAATGTGCCCATTTTCACATTGCCACTTCCAGCAGGATAATGCACCATGTCACATCATCTTAAATTGTTTTAACATGGCAATGTTATCACTCTACATCATGTATGTGCAGCCTACAAATCTGCTCCATTTATGTCATCATGTCAATATGGACCAATTTTTTTACACCCTGTTGAATCTATGCCACCAAGAATGAAGGCCGTTCTAAAGGCCAAAGGGGTCAATTTTTATATTAAAGGACATGGCCACAAACTAAAATTGAAACTTAATCTAATAACCCCCCAAAACCTAGACCTTGCTAGGTTTAAAACTCTCTGGGAGGCTCTTAAAAATACATACGATTCATGCTTTCTGTTGCTGTTGTTCCATTCCTTTTTGTGCACAGCAGCAAAAGAAGGGTCGAGACTGGCAGCAGCGTCCGTGATTGGCTGAGACATCACTTTTTAATGTAATAATTATCATAAACAAATTTCAAGGGCTTTTTGCTGCTTAAGATATATTCAGGGAGATTCAATAAAAGTTCTTATCGTTAAAAATGGTGCTAGTTTTGCCCCATTCAGTGAGATTCAATAAAAGTTCTTATCGTTAAAAATGGTGCTTGTTTTTCCCCAACCAATCAGATGTTTGCTTTCAAATGTAAAAAAAACTGGTTGGTTGGGGCAAAATTAATACCATTTTTAACAGAAAGAACTTTGAATCTCCCTGGTGGTTTTCTGTGGATATACAGACCAGAAAAAGTAGTTAGATGGTGGTCATTGTAGTTTTCACTTGTATATAATGCACAATAAAACATATTGCAGCAATGGCAATAAAAACTGTGACCCAGCCACGAGGCCATGTTCTAGAACATTTTCACACACCCATGCAAAGAAAACAAATTGTATGTACTTGAGCTATGATTTTCTCAGTCCCATCTTGTCAGCAGCACATTTGCAGACTACATAGAAAATGGATTTTTCTTATTTGTTTAAGGCTACACATAAAAACCTGCCAGTTGACGACAAAATAAGTTGCACCCTTTTTTCCATTATAGTAGCCTTCTGTCCAGTTTTTTTTTTTTAAAGGCTGCTGGTTGCAGTTTAGAAGGAAAAAATTCAATTTTAATATGGTGGGATTAGAGCCATCGAGATGGCCAATCAACATGTTGCCTGGGGCAAAGCTGCTTCCATTGTGTCTGCTGGTCAGTGCAGTACTCAGGAATACGATGTGAGCTGCTCTATCCCAAAGTGGAACCTCAAGATGTATGATGTGCACCTCTGCCTGCTTTATAGAGGGCTTGTCTCGGTTTTATATTCTGTAATCAATAGAGAAGCCCTTCTCCTAAGTGGACACTTGAGGTACTAAAGGGGCTTCTGGTGCAGCACACCCTTAATGAAAGCTTTAAAGAGGATCTTCAGACATCATTGCCCCAATAGAAAGAGCACATTCACAAAGATGAAAAAAGCTTTCTCACCTCTTCCTTTGCTGTGGTTGCTGGGTGATTTATGAAAATAACCTGTGGGTACTAGGGGTCAGCTCCCATAATTCACCTTTTCTGGGAACACCCATCTAAGTGTACGCAGTACACTTTTTTCACAGGAAGCTCCAGCCTTAGGGCTCGTTCACACTACATCAGTTTGTATCCATTTTTCAAACGCAGGTGCGTTTAAAAAAATGGACAGACCGTAAAACCCCACAGGATTTCATAATATTGTTCACACCTGCTGCATTATAATCCGTTCCAGTCCGTTTAAAAAAACGCACTGCATGCAGCATTTCTGTCCGTTTTTTTCATGCATTTTCTATAGAAATCTATGGAATACACAGTTAAAAAATGGATACAAATGAATGCAAAAAATGGATACAAGCTGACAGACACATGCTGTGCGTTACTGTCAGTTTCTGTCATTTTCTAGTGTGAACGAGCACTTACTTCCTGGAAGCCGACAGCCAATCATGTTACGGCTCAGAGATCATCCCTCCCTCTGTCTCCGAACACTGATTCAGTGCAGTTTTTGTGTAAACACATTTCAAATGCTCCTATCTGTAACAATGATAAATTCCTTTGCTTTTCATATAAAAAAGAAACATGATCTTTGCAGTTTTTCTTAGCTAGCATGGATGTAAGAAACAATAATAATATTTCAGTAAAAATAAGTAAGTCTGGGGAATCGAACCTGCAACCTTCTATGCTGTGTCTTGCTAAAATGAAAGCTTTCTACCTCTATGCCACAAGGGCTATTATGTAGGATATCGTTACATGTAGAATCTCCTATCTTTTGCTAGAAACATCATAGAAACAAACAAAAAAAAGCCTGGGGAATTGAACCAGCGTCCCAATGGTCTATTTGTTTCCAAGCCCGGCACTTTAGCTGTGCCCCACCATTGCAGATGCAATAGATGCAAGTACATTTCAGTAAATGTCAAAATCAGTTTACTGTTTTGTATTGTTCCAGGAAGGTTGTCAGAAATTCACGTAGGTTAGTAAATAAAAAACAAAGCTGCTATATATAAAGTTTGTACATCTTATATACTATAGTATAAACCAAGGTTTTTACTTTTTTTAACTGAACCATAAAAGCTAACCTCCGCTTATACACGGGTCATAGGCATTACTTACCTTCCTTTCTGCAAACCTCCAAAAGTCAGGAGCGCAAGCGCCCAGAAAGTTGTGGGAAGGTTAAAACGTAAGTTATGCCTCCTCTCAGCCCAGACATACCATAATGGAGGCAAATCAGGTATGACCAGCAACATGCTTCTTAGGTAGTAGACAGGTACACGTTCTATATTCACCCTTTATACGATTTAATGCAAAATTCCAGAGCAGCACTCCTTTAAAACATCTTTTTATTTGAATTTCTTTAAAACATTTTTATGCCACACCACATGGTTTACAGACAGCAAAGAAATGCAACATTTCGGATCACATTGATCCTTTGTCAAGCCAACAAGCTAATTGGTGTTATTGGATTTGGCTTATTATATTGGCACCAATATATTGGCAACTAAAGCCTTAAAACAATACTGATTCAGAAGGCAGTTGTGGTCATAAGTTCTACCCTCAGCTTATACTCGAGTCAATCAGTTTTACTCGTTTTTCAGGTAAAAATAAGTACCTTGGATTGTACTCGGGTTGACATATCCGAATATATACGGTATGTAGATATGTAGACATTTTTCTTAAAACATGATGGAAACAAACAAGCAAAAAAGTAATAAACTCAGGCAGTAGGCTATATTGTATTGTTTCATAGGTAAGCTAGGGGATTTGAACTTGTGACTTTTTGGGCTGCACCACCAGCAACTCGGCAATGAGTAAATGTACTTTTAGAAGCAGAAGCTAGAAACTCTGTGCATAGAGACAGTGAATCCTGGGGTCAGGGGGCGTGGCTCTTTGAAGCCAACATGGACTATGAGTAGTACTGGGAACAACTTGGAAGCCTTCTTTCTTACAGAATCTATTACTAACATACTAAATGCAACTTTAATAATCTTTCAGTTTATAGGTGTTCTGGGGAGAAAAGCTTTTACTTAAGGATTTTTAAAAATTCACTGCCTGGTTCACCCTTGATAGTTGACAAATAAAATACTTCACGCATAAAATCTACTGGAACATTTTTCCAAAAAAGAGGAATACAGAGAAAACACCTTCTCTCAAGCACATAGTACCATTCTCACAGTATATTTAACTTAAAGGAGAACTAAACCCAATTTTTTATACTCCAGAATCTGAAAACAACCCCCTAAAAACACCAATAAGCTATAAAATCCCACTTCAGTAAATTGTAAATGTAAGCCTGTTAAGAACTGGATGAAGTATCTGTGTGTATGTGCAGTGTCACACCTCCTGACCTCAGGAGGTGTGCTTTATCTGTCCTGTACAAGGATTGGCTAGAGATTATTAATGGGTGTGATCAACTGTAACACGTTTTTGCCATAGCTAAGGACTGAGCATGTGCAGAACATAATGGTTGTTGACCAAACTGTGATACTAGAATGCTGTGAAGTAAAGCACAAACCATTAGTTATTTAGGTAAATTTCCCAGTGCCTGTATCAAAATGAGAGGTAAGACACTGATTACTGGTTTTATATCAAGGTGTTCTGCCTTCTCGTTCAGTGTTGTTCTGTGGCTTTAGTTGTCCTTTAAAGTAAATTGGAAGTAAACATTTGTCTTAAATAGTGTATCAAAGAGTCTTCCTTATTAACATATAACACTTGTTTATTTTTATTTTGAATGCTTTCTAAATGGGACAATGCACAAATTTTACATTTGTGTCTGTGCCCCTAACAGGACCATGTTTACCAGTTTTGCTGTAAGGATTGCTGTGATGATTACAAGCGTTTGCATGGGGTAGTGTCTCAGTGTGAATACTGCAAGCAAGAAAAGCTGCTGCATGAAAAGATACGATTTTCTGGTGTGGAAAAAAATTTCTGCAGTGAAGGTAAACATTTTCTTTTATAAAGATTAACAAACTAAAATAACTTGTACTTTTTAGGCTTAGGCCATATGTTGTGTTCTACAATCAAATATTTAAACAGCGATTCTTCCTACTGGTGGTGATGATTTCAATTATTCTATAGGAATCAATTTTTGGATGTTTCTCCTGAAAAGAAGTAATGGCAAACAAATCTTTTGTGACTAAAGCTTTACCGTAAAATGGCTGCTTATGCTCTGGTATATTGACTGACTGGTTACACTGAAATCTGTCTGATTGATTGATTACATTGAAATACGTGAAGACACATACTTACCTGACTGGTCTCCCATGCTCTCTTTGTTTTCGTTGTCGTGGGTTTCACAAAATTTCATGTGATTGATACTTACCTGCCAATAATATCAATCCGTGTAGGGCCCCCATTACACATTGGAAAATTACAAGGACAAATAGAAGCTCAAATTGAATTTTAGTAGACGCGCAGAAAGTACTGTCCCAGGTTCTTTTAGAATGTAACAATTTTACATTCTTTTTTCTATTTTCATTTACTTACATTTCTTTGGAAGCTATAAGCTGCACCCTGAGGATTTAAGCATTATGCAAAAAAAATACTAATCAATCAGACTTCTTGCTTAATTGATTACACACTGCTAAGTTGGCTGGATATGTAGTTTGGGAATGTCATCTCACCTACTGAATCTAGAATTTGTAAATTTTTCGGCTGGTTTAGTGATTATAAAATATAATGGACAGGGCAATTTTTCTCTTACCTTCAGAGTCCAGCAAAACCAGGAAATTCTGCAACACCAGTAGTTCATTAAGCAGAATGCTTCTGATTAGCAAGTTAAGTACTTGGTGAGCATGTGCATCATTTTTGAAAATGTGGGTGAGGATTGTCAAACAGTAATTCAATTTTATTAGCATAAAAGAAAGTAGAATTAAATGGCTTTGAAGGCTTGGATTTTCAATCACTTTAGGTAGCTAATAAAAGGTTCTACTTTATTTCCAAGATGTACTTGCTAATAAGTTTAAGTCTTCACTGTTATCTGTGTGGTTTTCAGTAGATCAACTGGACTTCTTTCAAGGAATTAAACTTCAAGTCTAGTTGATCTGCCAAATACCACAAATATAACATGACATGGATGAATGAGAACGTTTACACGCATCTTTACTGTTATGTGGCTACTTTGTATTTAAGCTGTTAATGGCATATCGCTACCATTTAAATATTGCAATGTGGTGCCTTGTTCTGGGGATCTGTTTAGCACAATTTGCTGTGATGTTAATTCAAGTATATTTCAATATATGCATGCCTGTGTCTCCTTGTTTTAGTCCTCTTATTATTGAGCATTCTGTTTTTTATGGACTTGTGTGCTAATTGTTAAAAAGCAGATTGACAAATTGAAATTTTCAGTGCTTGTTATACAGCTTGAAAGAAGCAACTCCCAGTCATCCTGTACCTTGTAAAACTAAAGAGTAGTTTATGTCTATGTGAGGGATATGGCCACTGCAGTGTAACAAGCATTCCAAACATTCCATTTAAAGGGACGCTAATGAAAAAATGACTTTGCCTCATCTTAATCTATAATTGAATACATGTAAGTAGCACTTACTCTGATTTGCGTGTGTTGCTACATGTCTTCAATTCAGCACACATTTTGTTTAGGAGCAGTATCCCCCCTCCCTCTTTTAACCACTCCTACTTCCACCCGACCATACTTTTCCCCCACAAACTAACCGTAAAGCCTGCATACAGCATTCCAACTGTCAAAACTCTGTCACCATTCCAGCTACAGTAAAACTACTCAAAGAACAGTTTTTGAGAGCAAGGAAATTGATTGACAGCTGAAATCTAAAGTTTTAAATTGGATATGTCAGAAAATAGTGGGCAGATCAACAAAAAAGATACAGTGGAGGTTGGGAAGAATTATAGTTTTTAGTTTTGGTCCATTTAAAATAACCTGTTTTTCGGTATAGATGCCCTTTAAACGTGCAATTCAAGGTGATGAGCATAACCCTGGAATCCGTTAACAAGAACTTTTGTTTATTATATTCATTTTATTTCTGCTTGATGATTATTAAAGCAGCACCTTTCATTTTGGGCCACTAGATGGCAATGCTTTTCAGAAGAATCAATGAAAAAATGTAGATATGTTTGCTGACCATAGTATCTACTTCCTTTAATGGACAGTTACAGCGCCCCCCAAAAAATAAAAACTTAACAGCTACCTACTTATGCCTGGGTTTTTTAGCACAAAAAGATGTAGGGGAGCACACTACAATGGTGAATCCAAAATTGCTTTATTCAACAACAGATACAATGTTTCGGGACGCCCTGTCCCTTCCTCAGAGACAGAGAGTAGAGGGCAGGGGGATTGCACCTACCTATTCGTCTGGTCAACAGTGGTGTGCTGGAATGTCTCTTGGACTGTATTGTTATCCCTGGGTTTACCTTTTAATAGTTCAAAATCTGTAATTGAATTTCCTAATTGTCATCCCATTGTAGTTCTTTCCCCACATTTGAGATCTGTCCAATTGGAAGACTACTAGGGGGATGAAACTAAAAAAGTTCCAGTGACAGGGAATTTCAATTAAACATTTTGAACTATTAAAGGTAAACCTTAGGAGGAGGACCTGGAAATTTAGGAAGTAATCTTAACAGGATTGGTGGTCAGCAGGAGGGGGGGGGGTAATGTTGTCCTTTTAATTGCTATTTATTCAGTGAAACAAGGTGTGGAAGTTAAATTTTACCTTTTATGTCCTGTTTTTTTATATAGGTTGTGTGCTACTTTACAAACAAGACTTCACCAAGAACCTGGGTCTCTGCTGTATCACTTGCACTTACTGTTCTCAGACATGCCAGCGTGCAGTCACTGAGGAGTTAGATGGCAGCACATGGGATTTCTGCAGTGAGGACTGCAAAAGCAAGTACCTCTTATGGTACTTCAAGGTATTGCTGAAAAAAATTAGATGGAATGTTACTGTATCGAATAAAAATTAGGATAAATAAAATTAAATAAAACTAATAGGGTTTGTGTATCAGTATGAAATATTAATATGCTCTGGTCCTAGAATGATGTATAGCTTTAAAGGAAATCTGACTACTGTGATGTGACACTTCTTAAAATTAATGTACACAAACCGTTATAGAAAATCTTCACCCTACATTCAATGTTGGCTTTATATATCACCAAACGATATATACTTTACCTCATTCTGTGTTCTTGTCGGTAAACTAGCATGAAGTAGTAAAAAATAATATTCAATGCATAAAACTGCCAGTAGTGAATAATAACAAAGATGTCTTCTAATAGCACCTGGCTCTGCTTTCTGCACCAGTAAGCCAATTGCATGCTTAATAATTTTACATAATTTTGCAGTATCCCGAGAACCCCTTTAGTAGTACAGTCTGATAACTATGCATGCCGGGGATCTAACTTGCAGTGTTTTTCCATTCTCAGCATCCATGTGGTTCTGTAGTTGTGCATAATCTTCCAAGGGTTGCTTGAATTTTCAGTTGTTAAATAAAGCCAATTTTGTGTGTATGGTTAAGTTTCCCTTGAAGCAAAATGGTGTCCTTATGTGTATTTAGACCTGATACACATGGGTCAAATTTGTTCCTATCTTTGCGACCAATAGTCTACAGATTTTTCGGTACATCTGTTGATCCTGAATAATCACAGTACTGCTGATATTTTTAACTAAACCAGTTGCTCAGCCTGTTGAGCAAAAATGTATCTGAAATATTGTGATTGTGATATTTTAACCAATTTGATCAAATTTGTCAATTATCAAATATCGATGCTGTGTATGGCATGATTTAATCCTATTAGGAATCTGGTTTTCCTTTCTGGTAAGTTAATGCTAATGAAAAGCACATCTTTTGTATTATGTTATGGAAATGTACATCTCACCCTGAACTGATCCTTAGCAAGGCATTTACATGTATTTATTAAGGAGCCATTGTGGAGGATATAATTTTTAAAAAAAATTTTAAGCATCATGGAGGCTGCACAACTTTGAGGTGTAGGTTTATTGCTTATGTGAATGCCGTCGTGCAGTATGGTCATATTGTGACAAAGAATGACTTTGTTTTTCTCATTGCTTGTTTAATCTGCCTTTATTGCTTTCATGTTTCTAACAGGCAGCAAGGTGCCATGCCTGCAAGCGGCAGGGCAAGTTGGTAGAAACAATTCATTGGCGTGGGGAGATTAAGCATTTCTGCAATCAGCAGTGTTTATTGCGTTTTTACAACCAACAGAATCAGCCTAACCTTGACACCCAGAAAGGTCCTGAGAGCCTGCTGTATAGTAAAAAAGGTAGGATGTACAATATGCAAAAAAACTTTATTAAATAATAGATATGCAATTAAATTATTATTATTATGTTTCATACTCTTCCTTTTTTATACACAGGTCAAAATGCTGGATCAAAACCTCCAGCTAATGCCCAGCAGAAAACAGAAACCAACGCAGTAAGTCGTGGAGATATTTATTGACTTAGACCTAACTATGGTTGGGGATACGGTCTTTAATAATATGAAGATACAGAGACTGAGCAGATTTTCTATGAACTATCATTATATAAAAAGTTTTAGGACTCATTGTTTGTTTGGTTCTCCTTAAAACTCATTTTCGGGCATTTAACAAATTAAAATATCTATGATCCCTTGAGTGAAAACCTCCCCCCAAAGAACTACTATTTAGTGTAAGATAGTATTCAAGTAAGTGGCATATAGAACCTCAAGTGCTCGCTTGTGAAGTCACACTTTCTTGCCTGCACTGGACCCTTAACATTATTGGTTAGAGACTTGGGCTTTGTACACATAGCAGGATATATTGACCCAGTTGACCACTGCAACAGATAATTTGCTTGATTGGGGACCATATATGGTCCATAACTACTGTTACCATTGCAGAAGTTAGCGCTAACTAATGTTTATGCAAAATCAGAATGGCTTTTATTCCTATACTACAGAGTAGTTTTCTAATAGTTCGAGGTGACCCACTGTAATAAGTTTCTAAAGTATCTCTGTATTGGTCATGTGGGAGAAACCGTTTTAGATAAATTTATATATAATACATAAATACAGAGATACAAATGACTGCCAATGTTGCTCTGCTTTCTGATTGTTGTTTGGTATTTTAAGTGATTATGTGAAGTAATTTGAGCTTTTGGATTTAATCTTTAATTTTTGTGCTTTTTTAGTCTTCTCCAAAAGTCCAGACAGCCCAAGCTTCACCACCACCGCCACCCCAACCCCCTTCCAACACACCTCGCAAGAACAAAGCTGCTATGTGTAAACCACTTTTGCAAAATCGTGGGGTTTCCTGTAGAGCGGAGACAAAGAGCAAAGATTGCCAGACAGGTGACAACTTTTGTTTGTTATTTCCATGAACATCTGTCACGGACATGAAAGATTAAGAAGCTGGATATACTTGGAAAAGCAACATTTTTCATTTTTATACTTTTTGAGGAGATTGAAGATGCCAACCACGTTTTTAGTTTTTTTTTGTTCAATATTACTGCTGTTGAATATTTTTAACCGCTGTGTGTATAGGGCCTTAGAGATTAAAGATCTTTTTTATTTAAATTAAAGTGTTACTGGTAAGGGTTCAGTAATATAACTTCCTGCTTGAGCACTGTTTTCAGCCAGCTTTGTAGTCATGTGACCAGCCTCGCCCTGCATCAATAGGCTCCCCTTCTCAGCTGTCCATTTTCCCCCCAGTATTAAGTCTTAACCCCTCTCCTCTGGGGTGGAGGGGCTGGGCAAAGGTCAGGTGATGTCACTTAACAGGAAGTTTGAACATTCACCCCAATATAATTTTCCACAGGCTGAAGCCTGAGATGTGATTGTTGTCTCATTTTAAAGGAAATACTGCAGGCTTTCATTTAACCTTTACTTGTTTGGAGACCACAGTTGCCCTTTAAACAATGTACAAGAAATGGTATATTGCAAATATTGATGTCTAATGGGAAGCTTTAAAGCAGAGGGATTATTAAAGGCAGATGGGATGGGGGTAGAGGTTTGGATTACTATACTGGGTTTTGATAATAGATTGAGTGTGAATAAATCCTATTCATGGGCCGTATTAGTTTTTCCTATTTTATGTTGCAGAAGAGGATTGGAAGCCCCAGGTTATAGTCCTTCCCATCCCGATACCTATATTTGTTCCAGTACCGATGAATTTATATTCTCAGAAAGTGCCTGTTCCCCTTTCTATGCCTGTTCCGGTAGGTACTGATTTCCTTTGCATTAATCCCTTTCAGGTGTCTGTACGTTCTCTCCCTCTTATTTTGCAAGTGTAAGGTAGCACCCCTTTCTCTTTTAATAAATAATATTCACATGGGATAGTGTCCTTATCGCTTGTAAGCACAATGGATGAACTGCTTTTGGCGTCTTTTTTCCCTCTATGTTTATAGGACTTCACCTACATACAGTGTCTGTTCTTCATCAGGTGCCTGTGCCTATGCTGTTACCAACAACCCTGGAAAGTACAGATAAGATTATAGAAACAATTGAGGAGCTTAAAGCAAAAATTCCGTCCAACCCATTGGAGGCTGATATTCTGGCCATGGCTGAAATGATTGCAGAAGCAGAGGAGCTGGATAAGACATCTGATCTCTGTGGTAAGGCTGAGGTTATGAAACCCATTGTGAAAATAGGGTGGTGGGTATCACTTGATGGACAACAAGATATGAAGGCACAATTGCTGAGTGGAAATATACCCTTATTTTTATTGTAAGCTTCCTTTAAAGTCTGAAAAACCTTTTGAATGTTACTGGAGGTTTGCTTATATTGTTTAATATATTAGTAATTGCTCCACTATAGAACTTGCCAGTGATCAGAGTGCTGAAGGACTCTTAGAGGATTGTGATCTGTTTGGGCCAGCTCGAGATGATGTTTTGGCAATGGCTGTGAAAATGGCTAATGTGCTTGAAGAGCCAGGACGTGACCTGGAAGCAGACTTTCCCAAACGTAAGCTCTTTCTTTCTAAAACCCTTACAGTTATTCAATAAAAGTTCTTACCATTAAAATGGTGCTAATTTTTCCCCGACCAATCAGATGTTGGCTTTCAAATGTTAAAGGGCATGTCCACCCCCAAAACTATAATTTAAATCACTACTGGCCCCACTGTGCAGTGCAATAAAATCCTTACCTTACATCCCAGCTACAAACGGTTCTCCTGTAATGTCCCTGTAAAGTCCAAAACACTGGCCACCAAGAGCACTGCAGGGAGGGAAATTGTTTCCGCCTCTAAAGCGTCCTCTCAGAGGTTTTTGGCTTGCTCAGAGCAGCCCTCCCTCCCTCTCCCTCACGTTTTCCTCCTCCTACCTCTAGTGTAAAAACCCTTTGGGGTACTGTAGGGCTTTCTCCCCCAGCCCAGCTGCCTCTCAGTCAATCACGGACGCGGCTGCTGGTCCGGACCCCTGCTTGCAGTTTTATGCAAGCAGACAGCCGGGACAGTACGCCGGAGGAAAAAGGTAAGTAATGATCGGGGGAGTTTCTGCACATAATAAAATAGCGATTGGGGCTGGGGGAGGAAGCCCTACAGTACCCAAAAAATTTAAAAATGGGATGGACATGCCCTTTAAATAATATCGGATTGGTTGGGGCAAAATAAGCACCATTTTTAACAATAAGAACTTTTATTGAATCTCCCTGTTTGTATTTCTATATAGTGATTTTTTCCTTATCTCTTTCCTAGTATTTCCAAACATTCATTTATTGTTTCTACAGATTCTCTGGACATAAATCAGAGTGTGGATTTCTTGTTTGACTGTGGTCTCGTTGGTTCCGATGATGCTTCTGAACAAGTTGGCTCCAGAGTGTTAAGAAAAGTAAGTAATATTTTGAAGAGGATACTAGTGTAATTTCAACTAGAAAGAGAAAGTGTAAACTTTGAAATTTGCTTGAAAGCTCTTAATGCGAGTGTCTACGCATGCTGTGAGTTTTGAAACCTACGTCTATAACACAGCTGAATACAATTGAGAAATTGGAGCTGATTATGTCTGACATGTCTGAAAGCAAATGAGATGGAACTAGCTGCTGATTATGTGTGTGACACATCTAAATGCATTTAACGTTCTGTGCACATTTGCAATCGCGAGGCTCATCCTGCAACTCAACTCATGATGGTGTACGAACGGCCAAAATGGACGTTCAGTCAGGCAGCATTGATGATGCCCAACCAAGCACCCATACACTTACCAATACAAAATAGTAAATTCAGAGTGCACACCAGTCTTGAAAAAACAATACTGTAGTTTATTAACACATAACACATGACGTTTTGGAGTCTACACGACCCCTTCCTCAGACGGGAAACTGCGGTATCTAAGTAAGCACCCAGTGAATTTGCAGATATGTATAGGTGTGCGGGGGAGTGAAAATAAGTTGGATGAGCACACTACTTCATTTTCAGTGTTTTATTGAGCAAAAAACATACAACGCTTCGGGGGGGATATGACTTCCCCGTCTCAGGTCCTGAGGAAGGGGAAGTCATATCCCCCCGAAGCGTTGTATGTTTTTGCTCAATAAAACACTGAAAATGAAGTAGTGTGCTCATCCAACTTATTTGGAAGGGGAAGTCATATCCCCCCCGAAGCGTTGTATGTTTTTTGCTCAATAAAACACTGAAAATGAAGTAGTGTGCTCATCCAACTTATTTGCATTGCCGTATTGCTGTGTGCTTGAGGTGGAGGGCTGGGAGGATTGCACCTATCAATTGAAGGCCGAGTGCTTGAGTGTACTCTATTGGAATTATTTGGATAGGTGTGCGAGGGAGCCATCTCTGTGACTTTGCATACACTTATCAATACCCAACTGAAATGGCCGTTTGTACACCATTGTGCGTTGTGGGCCAGGCCCTGTGATTGCATTTGTGTTCGAAGCTTTAGAGACTGCTAATCAGGGCAAATTAGTATGCCTGCAACACATGTCCATTAAAGTCTATGCACAAAAAATGGAAATTTGTTAATAACTTTCATGGGTTCCTCAGCTAGAAGATAGCACACTTAACTGATGTTTGCACAAATTGTCTCTAGCTCAAAAACTATGGGAGGAGATACAGTCCAAAAAATGAGTAAAAGAAAAGAAAAATTAGAACAATAAGTTGTCTCTTTCAAGCCAAAATAAATATTTAGAATATAGTTTGCTCAGTAAACACAGACAGTGCTACCTTAAATTAGAGTGAGACTTTTGTGTAGACTTGTGTGCCCTGTGAGTAGATGATAAAAAAAAAAAAAAAAAGTTTCCTCACTCACTGCTGGCCTGCTACAGTAGCTGCGATCCAATTCCTACCTAGCCTGACTGGCTGCCATCACATCTCCTGCCACAGAAAGATAAAACTTATATTGACAGTCTGTGTGGGCGAATTGCATGTACCAGTCTGTGTGGGCAACATATATGTACCAGTCACTGGAGAGTTCAGCAACCACTAAAGTTCACCAGCCAGTGTTAGCTAGCCCGCCACACCCACTTTTTAATTTTGTGGGCTGCAGGAAGATACAGAGGGCAACTTTGAAAAGTTTGTCTCGGGTGCCAAAAGGTCTAGAAGCGCATGAGTAAATAAATTGCTTAAAGGAAATGTATGGTGTAAATCAAGGTTCAGTCCATTACAGAGCTGTAACTTTAAATCACACGCTATGTTACTCTTATTTTTCCCACTTTACTTGCTGGCTCGTGCTGCTCCACTGAAATCTCGTTTCCTTTCCTGTGAAACTTGCTGGAGGTGAATCTCATTCGGTTGGTTAGTCAGGATTTCCATGCTAGCTGTATATTACACTTCAAGTAAAACGTGGAGTGGATTAAATGAGTGTTGCTTCTATGTAAATAATGCAATGATGTTCAAAGGGCTAATACTGTGGCAAATAAAGTTAAAGGGAAAGTTGATTTGATACACTTTAAAGCGTCATATTAACTTTCACTTTAAAGTGTATCATATTAACTTCGCCTTTCAAATTTAAAGCGTATCACCTTCCCCTTTAACAATGTGGTACAACAACTTCTCACATTCTTCAAATTCTTCAAACTTCTCAAATTTTTTTAGGGTAAATGCCCCAAAATTTGGTGACAATGTTGCACAACAATAACCCCTACATTTAAAAGTACTGCAATCAACCAAAATGAATAAGACACACAATGTCCCCCAGAAAAGACAATTTAGATGCCACACTCACGTAAAATTTATGCTTGCAAAAAAAAAAAACATAGAAAAGAAAAACACTTTACTTGAAGTGTGCAAGAAGTTCACAGGATCATTTCAAGAGATTAACCACATATATAGTTACACATGGGTAGGTGACTGCTGCTCAATGCCACAAATATTCATTTTACACAGTGTTAAACATTATTGTATTATATACAAGCAGCACTCTGCTAATCCAGTCCATGTTTTACTTAACATGTACTATACAGCTAGCAGGGAATTCCTGATTATCTGACTGAATGGGATTCACCTCCAGCAAGGCTTGCAGTAAAGTGGGAGAGGTAAGCTTTGCCAATGGCTTAGAAAAATAAGTAACACAGTGTGTGATTTAAAGGTACAGCTTTGCAATGGACTGAACTTTGATTTACACTATACATTCCCTTTAAATCTTTTTGTTGATATTTTTTGTCTGTGGCAGGCATAGGATATTGTTCCTTACACTAGTCTTGCGGTTATGTGGTCCTATCTTTTACGCAATCATGTATTTGACAGGGGCCTAAGAAAATGCTTGTTTCTGAAAAAGAAAGTGCCTCCCGAGATTCATTGAGCAGTCATCGCAACAGCACTACTCTCAGCTTCACATATGGAGTCAATGCCTGGAAAGCCTGGGTACAGAGGAAGTATGATGGTGTAGAGCCCAGTAAAGGCGATGAAATACGTTTTGGTCGTAAGTGTTATGGCATGGCTTTATATGTTTTCTGCACAAAGCTTCTTTTGACATCACGTTTAAGAATTTACACAGTTCATGTGTCCATGTCATTTTTATTTTATATATGCACATTGCAAAAGTGATGAATAGATATCCAGTGAGACTAGAATAGGTCTCACTGTGAAGATGTTAGAAATTTACAGTGTTCTCCATAGCATCTTTAGCCAGGTGTTCCGCCCAGCTAATTTAGGTGTATGCCAGCTGTTGGATCAGTTATGTGAGCAATGCTCACATCAAGATTACTAATCATACCTTCCAACTGTAAAGATTCTGTCTCCATTTTCATTCTGTAGGAGTTAAGTGTGTGCTAAATGTCCGGCATTCAGTAAAGCAGACTTGTTAATCTACTATCTCCCTCATGATGTCTGCACATACATGTGGGCGGAAACCTTCCTTAATCCCTTAAATCAAGGCTCGTACACACTTGTGATTATCGCCAAAATGGTCTTTTATTGTGCGTGTTAACATAATGGACAGAATCTGACGTCTGTACCCCCGATTCTTCAAAAACAATTGCAAATACCATTCTCCCTGCATTTAAAGACTCCTTCCCTTAGCAGGCAGTCAGACTCCCTCACTCCTACACTAAGGAAGTGAAGAGATGAGGGATCCGGAAGGAGGGGGGGAAGAAAGGGGCAGATACCAGATGACACACAGAGAGGCTCCTACTCTTCTGTTTCCTGGAATTTCAGCTGGTATTGCAGGACAACCATATGGAGCAGAGGAAAAAGTTATGGATTTTTTAACACTACACAGTGCTGCCAGCAGTGGGGCAAATTCTAGTTTGGAGGGTGGACATGTCCTTTCTGATTTCTCTTATTTTGTAGCATCCTATACCTAATTTTGCTCTGAGCCAGGCAAACAGTATTTCAAATTGAAAATAATTAGGTAGTGTTTTTATCATTTAATTTTGACCAACCCACCCAGGTAAAGTAGCCTGTGGGTAGCTAAAGAATACACAAGATACACGGGTTAACTTGTTAGATAAAACATTCCATTGTAAAATAAACATTACACACAGATATTATTCAGCAAGTGCACATTTTGTGCATAAGTACATATTAAAGGGCATGTCCACCCCCTAATTAAGTTTGAACTCCACAACCAGTTCCCCCCATAAAGCTATTTTGCCTTTTGAAACCATAAAATTGAATGGTCCCTTGGTTTACAGCCTTGACAGTAATGACCACTATACTAGCATATACAGCTGTAAAGAAGGCGGACAGTGTGGTGAGGATCCGGCTAACTTTGACGTAAATATCTGGTTTCAAGCTTTATGTGGGTTCCTAGGTGTGGCGACATGCCTTTTAATATGATCAAACAGGAATAAATCAAAATACCTTAAAAATGTGTAAGGCAAATGCACAGTTGACTGACAGCTTTCTTTTTGCATTTAGTCGACTGCACCATCCTCTATCAGGTGAGAATAATCCAAACAAAAAACAACCCATATTAAGCTGTATGTCTAAAGCCTGTTTTTGAATGAATGGAAGACTCAGACGAATGTATGATAATGATATATATATTAGATTTTGTAAATTAACAAAATATTTCTTCTGAAATTGGAAATACAGTTAGAATGTCCCTATGAAAAATGCAAGCAAATACTTGGTTGACATTGTTAAACCCAGGGTGTGGAATTGGTACATATTTCTTGACTTCGACCTCTTGCCCGCAACGTCAGTTGCACTGGTTTTGTGTGTGTAATTTTTTTAAATACAGATTTTCTTTTGTTACTTACACACTAACAGGGTTATTCAATAAAAGTTCTTAGCGTTAAAAATGGTGCTAATTTTGCCCCAACCAATCAGATGTTTGCTTTCAAATGTTAAATAAGATCTGATTGGTTGGGCCAAAATTAGCACCATTTTAAAAGATAAGAACTTTTATTTAATAAACCTGTAAATGTTTTTTTTCTTGCCTCAATACTTTTTGCCAAGAGCATACCCCATTTGTCTTGCAGCAAAGCCTATGCGTATAAAAGAGGACATCTTGGCCTGTACTGCAGCCGAGTTGAACTATGGCTTAGCACAGTTTGTAAAGGAGATAACAAGGCCTAATGGAGAAAGATACGAGCCTGACAGCATCTACTACCTATGTCTGGGCATCCAACAGGTGATTTTTCACTTACTTTATCGGATCAACGCCCTCTCTGAATCCAAAATCTTATTTTTGCAATTACTATTTTTATGCGATTTATCACTTGTCTAGGCATGTCCACCCTTACACAAAAACTGGTCACTTGTGATTAAATTGACCCCAACTGCTATTTTTTGCGCTTTATTATATACATTTCTAACCAAATATTTAATGATAAGTATTGCCCTTGTTCTCTCCCTATCTGGCAGAGGTTGCCCTCCCCTCCTGCTCAATGATCTTTTTGGAAAACAAGTATGGGCAGAAAAGGTTGCAGGGGAAAGGGCAGTCAATAATTTTTTGCTGTGATTTCAGCAGTCACATCCTTGATTTAATATGGAGGGGGAGCCAGCTTCCTATGCCAGAATGGGAGCAATAATTATCCTTAAATATCTGGTTAGTAATACATTTATTTATGTGCTCAATATGTTGGATAGAATTTGGGGCAAGGTAATGACAAGTAATAAGCCTTCTCCTTTAATTTGGATGTTTCCTTTAAAAGGAATCTTAAGATTTTAACTTAAGTTCAGAGAAATAGACTTACCCACCTTTGTTTCCTCTCCCTCTACTGCTACTTCCGGAAATAGAGTGCAATAAGGGCCAGACTGGCAGCTGCGTCTGATTGGCTGAGAGTAAGCCAATCACAGGTTGGCTCATGGCTATTTAGAGAGCCGAGTTCGGGTAAGTCTATTTCTGGGTTAAAACCCTAGAGTTGAGGGGTCCCCTACAATACAGAAATGTATTCCCCCCCCCCCCCCCCCTCCTACACAACAGCAAAGTACAGCCAGCGGGGAGAGCTCCCCTGTGCATGCCAGTATCCTCCAGTAGAACAAGGAAGGGGCAGATAGCGGATTACACACAGAGAGGCTCCTACACTTTCCTGGACTTTGAACAGGCACTGCAGGACAGCCACAAGGAGCAGAGGAGAAAGGTAAGGATTGTTTTATACTAACTAAATGTGTGGAACACATTTTAGTTGGGGGGGGCGCATGCCCTTTAACCTTTGAAAGCAGTGTATGCCACAGACATATTAACACAAAATTCTTTCTGTTGTGCAGTATCTCTTGGATAACAATCGAATGGTAAATATCTTTACTGATTTGTATTACCTAACATTTGTGCAAGAGCTGAATAAGATCCTGACAGCATGGCATCACAGCCTGACACCAAGCAGTAAGTAATCCTTTTCATTTTAAATCTTAAGAAGCAAAAGGTTAAAACAACTCCATTTAGTACAGAATGGACAGCTGATGATCTTTAATACTCTGCAACAAACTTTCAAATTGCCTAATCACTATAACTTTAGATATTGGCAATTAAGACATTGCACCCAGGTTCAATTTGACACCACCACATTACCTCTGTGTTTCTACCCAGCTATTGGTATACTAGGAACCCAATGTTGACAGAGGTTAATGTCCACACTATACAGATGTCTAATTACTAGCAGACTACCAACAGAGAAAGAGAATCTATTGCAAAAATGCTAAGGAATAAAGAAAGTAGGGCTGTCCAGTCGTTTATAATTTACAAGGGGTAATCTCTCTTTATTGCAGTACACCAACACGTATCACGTGAACACTTGATAAAGGCCTAGCGGCCGAAACGTCGTGTGTTGGTGTACTGCAATAAAGAGGGATTACCACTTGTAAATTATAAACTACTGGACAGCCCTACTTTCTTTATTCCTTAGTATTGTCTATCTGGCAGTGAGTTGGCCAGAAGGGATTGGATGCCTGGGAGGTACCTCGAGTATTTCTTCTTGATCTATTGCAAAAATGGTCTGCCTATATATCCAACCTAGAAGACAATGACTGTGATGAAATGGCAAATTCAAACAGACTTTCTCCTTGGCAGCAAATAATGGGTTAATACAGCTGTATATATTGCACCAAGCCTTTATACACCCAATAATTTACACCAGGGGTGCTCCCATGCTGGGGTCGCACCAGTGACACACCGTGCTCTGGACAGGCCGTAGGCGTAGCTTCTCCCAGACTCGCCCAGTTACACCTATGGCACACCCACCTGCGGGGTTGGCATCACTAATTTACACTGTATCATTTCGAGTAACTCCACTACCAATTCTTTTTTGCCATCTAATATGGGATTGCCCGAGGGTACAGCTCTTTTGGCAAGAGGTCTTGTTAATACTATCTGGCATGGTAAATGTCCCTGTTACAGTGGAATGTAAACTGAGTTTGCTAGGTATAATTGATGAGTAGATACCGTATTTTTGTAAGTCTGGTTAAAATGCAACTTAGGTCATGGGAGGTAAGGAGGCTAAAACCACTTAATTTTTTTGTCAGTACATGAAAGCTATTTATTTGTGGTCAAATGCTGTGAACTGTTGTATACCTGGAATAATAATGACTGATATAATTGATTTTAAATCTTAGATATGTTCATGGTTCGATTGTTACTGTATGTGCTGACTTGAATAAAGCAAATTTGTAAAAAAAAAAAAAAAAAATAAAAGAGCAAAAGCAGTGTATACTTCTAGTCTAACAAACAACAGACTGGATAGTCAGAATAAATCTAGAAAAAAGCAAATTCACAATTTTGCTTTTTTTCCCTATAAACATGCAGTAATTAAGCTGGTTATAGTTGGGCCTGTGTTGTAATACATTATTTGCTAATAGCTTGTTTTCATTAAATTTGCAGGATTGCTACTCTCTCGTGTTCATGAGGAGCATCTGTGGGACTGTAAGCAGTTAGGGGTATACTCGCCATTTGTCCTCCTTAACACGCTCATGTTCTTCAACACCAAGTTTTTTGGGCTGCGTACTGCAGAGGAGCACATGCAGTTGTCATTCAATAATGTAGTGAGACATTCACGCAAGTGCCCTACTAGTCGAGGATCCATGAAAATAGTCAGCATTCGATATTGTCCCCCAGTCCGTCAAAAGAAAGGTAGAGGTACGATGGTACTCTTAATCTCTTCTTATGCACACACACACACACACAGACAGTAAAGTCATTGTCTACCAGTCTTGCTTACTAAATACCCTGCTTTTTATTTTCCCTTTTTCATATTCTCATCCTATATATTTTTTAACACTATATATCAATGTTCTATATTTATTCTGTTATATCTGTTAAAGAGAGTTCTGGAAAACGGAAGCGTGAAGAGGATCTACCTTTGTTGGAACAGCCGGAGAACAAGATGAACCCTCTTCGTTGCCCTGTGAAATTTTATGAGTTCTATCTTTCCAAGTGGTAAGACTTTATCCTATAAGGACACATGGATTATCCTTTACCTATTGCTTGATGATTCATGTCAACTTAGATTTAGAGTTTTTATTTCATATCGGTCAACACTGATGTAACATTTCATTTTCTCTTTTCTTACTATATTTTGTCCAGGCTTGCATTCTCTTCTTAGTCTTATTTATGTGTTTTTTTTCTTTTCTTTTTACAAATGCATGTATTGTGTACTTCTCTACATTTTCCTCTTTCACATATTTGTAGAAGATTTCTTAGGAGAATAAAATGTCTTGTTTTAACTTTTGCAACACATATCACGCATGTTACCTTCCATTTGCGCTGTGATTTTTGGAGCTCCCCACCATTCTCATGTGCTAATGGATCGCAAGTGCCAGTGTGGCCTAACCCTTACAGATCTTAAATACTCACACCAAGATGGAGGGTGAACTAAGCACAGTTTAGAAAATGAAACTTTAAAAGTTATGCATTTAGAGAGAGCATCTAATATCCCATCACCCATTATGGCATTCTATGGGAGAATATGCTATAAACTGTGATCACTGTCCTATGTATTTAAGGGCGCTTTACAAAATGTGACTCATTTGCATACCTGAACTATTTATCAGCTGTTTTTAAATGTTGCTATTCATCTAAACATCCTTAAGCTGGACATATGTGCTTAGATCTGATTTTTCATGATAAATCGAAACCGGTAGATCCATGCCAAATTTTTCCCTTATGTCAAGCCACAAACATGAGAACCTCAGCTGAACTAATTCTTCACTGTTAAACCACTTATTGGATCACTGATGTCAGTGGTGTACTAATTACACTGGCAAATAAAATCAGCACTTAAGCAGCACTTTTAACCCAGCATAGTGTTCTCACACTATCTTTCTTTTCTCATTTACAGCCCTGAAAACCTTCGCAATTCTGGGGAGCTTTTCTACCTGCAACCTGAGCGTTCTTGTGTTGCGGAATCTCCTCTCTGGTACTCTGTTGTACCTATGGACAAGAGTATGCTCCATAGTATGTTGGCTCGTATTCTCGCTGTGAGGGAAGTGTATGAGGAGCATACAAGAGGGAGTGGTACTGCTGAGGACACAGACTAAATGGGGGAGAACATCTCTTCCTGTTCCCCATGAAATGAAATAAATCCTGCGCATTCTCTGTGTGATTCTCATATACAGAACCTGAAGAACTTGCTGGGTGGCTGTCGGGAGTACAATGTGTAGTGATCATGTGGGCTTCATAGTCTACTAAGACTTGTTCCCTATAGGAGCTGGATAATGTAACATTCTCATATCTTCCTAAACTTCTGTTTTGAAGCAGTTAAACAATATACACAACTGTGTTCCTCCAGCAGTGATGGAGGTTGACCGTATTTTGGTTTCATCGCAGCTGTAGATCTTGTGAACACATAAAAATGTGCATTTTGTCTAGAGAAAACAAGGTCCTATTATTTTGATGGAGCTTATCTATCCCTTATTATGACATTATATTCACCCTTTCATTTATTTTTACTTTTTAACACTCACCCACTAAGTTTTTCCATTTCGCTGTTTCATGTCCAGTCTTTATACTTGGTTATATTTGTAGGCATTACAATTTTCAGCAGATCTAAACTCTTACAGCTGGCATAACCAAACATATTAATTGTACATCCTTTTTTACCAACCCATACAGCTTTTAATTCTCTGTTAAATCCGCGTTAACCTGTGGTGTGAGGCTGTCGCTGATTTCTCCTCACTTCTCTTTAGTGGTTTCTGCACCCACATCTGCCCTCAGGATCTTCACATTCATTCTGCTCTTATGCCACAAAAGCTCATTAATGCTCAGCTTTGGTGGAATTTGCGGTCATGTAGTGGTAGGATACATGACCCAGGGTCCTATGTGAGGAAGCTTTAAATTCTACTTTTTTGTTTCAGCTGTACATAATGTTTTTGTGTGTGCCATTTTGTGCTCACCTCATTTTCACACTCATAATGTGCCAGGTCCTGGCAGAACCAGTTGTGTGGGAGAATTTAATTGCAAATAAAATTGTTTTAATTCCCAAGTGGCTGAAAATGTGCAGATCTTCGGGGGGGGGGGGGGGTTATTTACCTGTTATAAGGGAAGGTTGTTGTGAAGCAGATTTGCTTTTAGATTTCACCTTTTAGTAAGTGTTTTTTTTTCTGCTCTTTGCTTTAAACTGTGCAAACCTCCATCCCTACTGATTGAACTTAAACTGTCTCACTGTCTCAGCACCAGGCTGTTGGGGATTCTGTAGTTTACATGCTGGAAGGTTAGACATGCCCTATTAATTTATAAAGCCTTTATTATGCCACTATTAGGAGATTAGAGAATAATAAGATTCGGCTATGAATTAATCTATTGATTAAGCTCCTTACACAATATTGATTCACTACACATCAAACAAGTTGTGGTGAATGCCATTTTTGTCTATAATAGCACATGTGGCTGTTTGGTCAGGCGTTGGTGGTCTGACACCGACGAATCAACGAGCGACACCTGGCCAATCAGTCACACACATACAATCATCGCCTATAATGACCGCTTCTTTAGAAGTGCACTGAAACTTTCCCATGCCTGGTCTCCCACTTAACATGATAAAAGACCATTTTAATATGAGGCACTTGTCACAACTTTTACTTTTCTTACAAGCAGTGCATCCACATCATGCTTTGCATGGGCAGAAATAAACTGAAACATGTTGGGATACAGAGAGCATGCCTGTATGAATGCTTTGCATGAATAAAAACCTAAAGCCAATTTATAGGAAGAAAGAACCTACATTTCACTCACTGCTTGCAAAAGGTGCAGACATTTTTAGTGTAATTTAGTATGATAGTTTATCTACTTAGTCTAATGTTACCCTTTTATTAATAAAAAATGGGTGAGTCACAATACATTTCTTACTACCTACTCAGAACACTATCTTTTACATACACCACCTTTTTCCTTCCACGCCCAACGCACACATTCCTCTATATTGGACACACACATTCATTCTGTGGGAACAGTCTTTGATTACTCATTTTGGTGACAATGTAGAAATGACCATCTCTTTGACATTTGTACCTGCCCCACAATACAAGCTTATCGCTGATATTATAGTAGTGCCTAACTTCCTATTGTACAGGGTGAAGCCTATAGCCCTTTGTAAATATGTTTTGCTTCCCTTACACATGCACACTACAACCTGTTCCTTTCATTTTACGCATGCTGCCTTTAATTACATGGTTTTTTTATTTTTATTTTACAGATATCACCAATATCGCATTATTAATAAAACAGTCAATAAGTCATTTAAATATGTTTTACAATAAAATATTTTTTTCTAATGTAAACATTTAGAAAACGGTTGTGTGGTCAGAAACCTGCTCATTCTAGATTTTTATATTTAGATGTTTGCATGGTTTGTATGTAGTGTTTTGTGCTTTTGTTGGCAAGCTCATACTGCCAGTGCCCCTGGCCGTGATCTGTTGCTGCTGTGCCTGCTGTTTCTGCTAGGTAACCTCTGCTTCTCAAAATGGTCCACCTCACTGCCACTTTCAGATATAGCATTTACATCAGGGATACAGTTCCGTTCCACTGCCTGGTTATCACGATTCTGCCTCCATGCAGACTGACTGTTGTCCATAACTGAAGAGGCGTTCTTATTTGAAGACAGTGGATATGCAAGTGTTGGGCTAAATTGAGGGCCCCTCTCAGTCGGAGGGTAATGGGGGTAGTGTGGGATAATATGGGTCAGTGTAGCACTGCCAGCCTTGGTAGGTAACTTAGTTACTGTTTCACTCTGTAATGGAGACAAACCTTGTCTGCACTTGGTAAATCCCAAATAGTAAACCTCAATCAGGTTGAGCAGCAAAGACAAACATGCAACAGCCAACATAAAAAGAATAAATATTGTTTTCTCTGTTGGACGGGAGATGTAGCAGTTAACTGTATTAGGGCAAGGCCAGCGACTACATGTGTACAGTGGCTTCAGCTGGAATCCATAAAGAAAGTACTGGGCCACAATAAATCCTACCTCAAACAGGGTCTTGAAGAAAACGTTGAATACATATGTGCGTAGGAGCGCACCCTGCAGGCGCACTTTGCCCAAGTCATCCTTGACAGATGGTTTGGGGGGCTTGTTTGGCACAAGAAGCAGTTGCTTATCGCTCTGGTGTTCTCCTTTGCTTTGTCGCAATTTTTCCTTTTGTTTGTGCTTTTCTTCCAGGCGCACAAGATGAAGAATGTGCCCAAGGTAAATGAGTGTAGGTGTAGACACAAAGATGATCTGCAACACCCAGAATCTGATGTGTGAAATAGGGAAGGTTTTGTCATAGCACACATTTTGACAGCCAGGCTGTTTCGTATCACAAGTGAAACCAGACTGCTCATCCCCCCAGACCTTTTCTGCAGCAGTTCCCAAAACAAGTATTCGAAAAATGAATAAAACAGTTAGCCAGACTTTGCCCACTACTGTAGAATGTTCCTGTGCATTTTCAAGAAGTTTCCCCAGCAAGTTCCAGTCTCCCATTGGTAAAAAGGTCACATCTCAACCTGTATAAGAAAGACAAGTATGATCTTATAATTGCACTAAAACAATTGACTGCATCAAAATTAAACTTTTAACATTGTACAATATACTCACCAGTAACACGGGATGGAATTTTGTGCTTGAGAAGCCTTTAAAATGCCTGTTGTCTTTATGTGAAACAATGGTCTTTCTAGCAAATGGTCAGGGTCCTGTGGACTCTCGTTCTTTGCGCCATCTGAGTTGCATTCTCAGGCCTCTCATAGCTTCTCAGAGCATCCCCCTCCTCTATTACTTGTTATTTTTAGAGTGTTTTTTTTTTCTAAATATAATTCAGGGAGGGGGAGTGTCAGGGGGGTATACTGAGGAATTTAAAGCCCACCTTTCCTTACACGTCACAAGTGTCAAATTCAGTCATCCAGTAATGTTATTAAAAGGGATCAAGGGGACTGGGAGGGCAATAGAACTGGACACTTAAAATCATAATATACTGACTGATTGCTATAGGCCACATTTTAGTGGATCCCACGCATAACAATTGTTTTTTACACTCCTGACACATTGTATTGCAGTGTCATGGATTCTTTACTGTGGACACTAAAGCCTCGGAGAACTACCATCCAAAAATTCTAGTGTTTGTGCAGATGCCCCTGACAGATTTTGAAACCATGTTGGGAAATGTTTCCAGTTCTTCCTCCCCATTGAATGGAATAGCTGCTCGGCTACTGCCAAGAAGCCTTTCTGTAAAGGGATCATTGGATAAATTGTCTTTCGTAATGATTATCCAACATGTTTACATAGCTTAAGGGTCATGTTCTGGACTTTGCTTAGCCGTTTACTAGGAGTATAAAATTAATTAAGAAAAATGTCTGCAAAACAATGGATGATAAAATGCTAATTGATACTTGAATCCTGAAAGGACATTTCTTTTTGTAGAAGTTTTCCTTTTTTGCACATTTTCTCTTTATATTCTCTGTTCTTCATGCTCTCCCCGTACATTTTCATATGCCTGCTTTGGTCCGCATTCATCCTTTCCAGATTCTTGCATTGTTTGCCTGTTTGAAACCTGCACATTTCAGACAATACCTATAAAAGCCAAAGTAGCTTTATTGGCAGGGTGAAAACAAAAGTGCCATGCGCACCATTTGAATTAGTTCATATTCGGCCTATTAAATGGTTTTTAAGTACATTACTGCAAGGTTTTTAAACTGTCAATTTACTGTAACTTGACACTACTGCTTATTTTTAAACTCTATAACAATACATACTGTAAAACTCTTAAATATGGGGGATTACATTAGTCCATCATTACTATCCGCTGCACTGTGATCCGCTTTTGAAAGCACATGTGATCATTTTTTTTTTTTTTTTTTTGCATAATGCGCTTCCATAGTGCAATATTGGGAAATTGCAGTGCAAATGCGCAACATCACACAGGAGACGCGCACTCAATTGCGCGCTGTAGCAAGCTAGTGTGCCAGAGTCTGGAAAAGTTTTAGATCCACTGCTGCAGTGTAATCAAAACTACTGTAACACAAATTACTAAAACTACTAATTACTAACACATACAGTAATTAAGCGGGGTACACACTGCACAGGTCTTTAAAAGAGGACGGATAGGATCTGCAAGATCCGGACTGTTATTTCTTAAACATCAGGGTACACACAGTCCCGAGCGTTCTCCCTATACACAGCATGGAGATAACCCCCTATACTTAAGTATAAATGCAGGGGAAATAAGGACTAGGTCACACTGGCGTGCTTCTGATTTTGTTTTGCACTTAAAGGGTATGTCTATCAAAAAAGTAAGTTGTTTTTATTTGATTTACTGAAGAACAGGAGGTAAATGAACTATCTCTTACTTCCCATTCTTCAGTAAACCTTACAGGAGAGGAGGAGACACTTATGTGCTCTAGCGCTGAATTCTCAGACGCATCTTCAGTCCTTTGCACAGTGCGAAGGAGCAAGGACGTGTCGGAGACTGTTAGTGAAGTCGGCGCTGGAGCAGGTCAGCGGGTAAGTGTCTCCTCTTCTGTAAGATTTACTGAAGAACGGGAGGTAAGAGAGAATGCATTTACCTCCTGTTCTTCAGTAAATCAGATGGAAACCAACTTACATGAAAAAATACAGAGTATACAAACGGGGGATAAGTTTAATACATTGGTTAATAATATATAATTGATAAATTGATATGTGTGGTGTGCCTTGACACAAGAAAAAGTTAGAAGGGCTACAGGCACCCCTCAAATAGTACTCCCCCCATATCACTCGCACACTTACACACACAAATTATAATTAACAATGCTCAGTTGATGTAGTACCCAAATTTAATAGTAGCCAAACCCATATGTACAATATCAAAACCCATTTAAACATGCTAATCTTCTCATAACCTATTCCCTCCTAAAAAGTCCCACAGACCCAAATTGTATACATCATTTGTTAGGAAGTCAGTGCATACATATTAACTTCTAAAGTATCTAGTGGTTTAGAAGCAATCTACTATTAAATTTGGTTACTGCATCAACTGAGGATCGTTAATTATTATTAAGTGTGTGAGTGATGTTGAGTACTTTTAGAGGGGTGTCTGTAGCCCTTCTAACGTTCTCTTGTTTTAGTAATTGTAATTACTAAATTAAAGGACAACACATCCACAAAGTAAGTCCAGTACTGTGCACTCAGATCATGCTGTTCTAAAATTCATTATCTGCAAAACCATGGAAACACATTTAGATGAAACAAACTTTTCCTGCAATGACAAAACTGATATTAGTAAAAGTATTTCAAAAGCATCTTGTAATGTAATAGAACTTACAGGGATAGTTACAACATTATAAATAAAAGCTAAAATGTGAATGATCCTGAAAGGATAATCTCTAACTAGCAAACAGCTGTAACTCTTCCGTTTGAGAAATTATTAGTAAATCTGCATGTTTGTGTCATATCTGCAGCCCTTCTTCCTAGTGTGCAACAATTTGTTTTCTTTCTGCTTTATTACTGAGAGGTCACTGGCATATGTTAAAATCAGTCAGAACCCCATGCTAATTCAGCAGTGACTACTACGGTAGGAAAAAAATCAAGCAGTATTGCATCTAACAGGAAGATACTTTTGTAATGGAAATATCATTGTAGTAGCATGCAAGAGCTGGCACATTCATACTGTACAAGGCTGAAAATAGTGACATCCTCCTGCCAAATAACTGACCACTTAACACTATCTTCAGTCTAACAAAAAAAAATTTGCCAAGCAGCTGGTGTCTGAACCGAAGAAAAAAACGAACAATGCAAAGACATAATTAGTGCCTAGGTGTGTGTTTAAATAGTTTATTTAATCCTAGCATGACCAGTGGAGCTTTCAATACCTATGATTAAAGGGTATGTCCAGCAATTTTTTTTTTAACATTCTACTGTTTAACTGAAGAACGGGAGGTAAATGAGCTATGTCTTACCTACTATTCTTCAGTAAAACCTGCAGGAGAAAGGACAGATTGCTTCAGCGCCAGCTTTTCACTGACAGTCTCCGACAATTTCACACTTCCTTGCAATGTGTGCACAATGCAAGGGACTGGGGATGCGTCAAAGACATTCAGTGGTGATGGAGATTGTCAGTGGTCCTCTCTCCTGCACGTTTTTCTGAAGAACGGGTGGTGAGACATAGCTCACTTTCCTCCTGTTCTTCAGTTAAAGGGCATGTCCACCCCCAAAACTATAATCCCCCCCACTACTGGCCCCATTGTGTAGTGTAGTTTAATCCTTACCTTACATCCCAGCTCCATCTGGTTCTCCTGTAGCCCCCCCCCCCAAAGTCCCAAAAACTGCCCACCAGGAGGCTAGCAGAGTCCATATAGGACTCTGCCTCCTACCTGGCCTCCGGGAGAAGTTTGGCATGCGTACTGCAGCCCTTCTCCCCCTCCCTCTCCCTCCCTCTTAGGATTCCCTCCCCCTAGTGTAAATCCCTTTTGCTATATCAATCCCCCTGCCCCAACCGCTATGTTTATTTATTAGAAAGCTCCCCAAACTTTACTTACCTCCCCTCTTTCCTCCGCCGCACTGAATGACCGGCAGCCGCGTCCGTGATTGGCTTCCGCTCAGCCAATCACAAATGCGACTGCCGGTCCCGCCCCTCTGCTTGCATTTTCTCGCAAGCAGAGGGCCGGCAGCGCGGCGGAGGAAAGTGGGGAGGTAAGTAGAGTTTGGGGAACTTTCTAATAAAATAAATATAGTGGTTGGGGCTGGGGGGACAGGGGGATTGATATAACAAAAATTCTTTTTAAGGGTGGACATACCCTTTAAACAGTAAAAACGAATGTTAAAAAAATCGCTGGAAATACCCTTTAAGGCCACAAAATAAAAAAGCATTTAAATGTACACATCATTTGCATAGTGTGGGTCCTACCTTGCTGCTTCCTCAGCTAATGCAAAATATAAATTTAGTTACCCAGTAAAATATTTCATATGGTGCTCTGCAGTTACTGCCCCCTCCTTAGCTTGTTAAACTTCAGACATGCTCAATGTGATTCACCCAGGGAGAAAGATCAGCTTTTTAAAGTTAATTTTCCAGTGTGCAATGCAGCAAGCAGTGAGCTGACATATTTCTGCAAGATTTGTACATTGCCAGCTCACTGCCCATGTCTGTGACCATCTATGGAGATAGGAATAGCATTTCCCATCTTTCTGAGAAATGGATTTTAACGTGAATATTTTTCTGCTATAGTTGCTCTTTAAATAATAGGAATAAATTATTTGGATTAATTTTTACCTTTTACATGGCAGTCTAAATTGAGAATTATGGAATGTTCGTGTACATCTTTCAAATAGGTTATTGGTGGTGGAAAATTTAGAGAAAAGACATTTGATGTGGAAGGTTGTAAGGGAAGATGTGTCTGAAATGTTGGTTTTAACGCAATAGGCAAAGGACACATTTTTAAAAAATCCTTTTTAGTGTATTTACTGTAAATAGTAGGTGTAAAACACTTTCCATATTGTAAGCGCTGCTGATTACTTGCATAGCCTCATATAATGAAAACAATTTGCAAAACAGGATGTTCCACTTGCTGCTGTCCAGATGAAAACTACAATTCCTAGCATTCCCCCCCCCTCATGCTCTCTGCAACACCAAAGAGGGTTGCGAAACATATGGAAAGACACCGGTTGGACATGTTTGCTATGTATTGTAGTCCTTTTCAGAATATCCGTAAGAGATTGAATGAAAATGGGCATTACAAACAATTCCAGCTGTTTTGGGGGTCTGTGGTGTAAGAACGTTACTCTGGTTATCCCACAGGGTCACCCTAGGTGGGGAGTGTCTGACCATGACGCCAGCCTGGAGTGTGTAACACTTTGGTTAAGGTTCTGACACTGTCCTTATCTATGGTAATGGCACCCGGGCACGGTGGATATTGATGCAAGAATGTAGCTGAAACATGGAAGTTACTTATGCATATGGAATTAATGTAAAACTTGGGATGAGTGCATTTTTTGTGACTAAAAACAGTTACCTTAGAAAAACACTGTCAGGGTTATTCAATAAAAGTTCTTAGCGTTAAAAATAGTGCTGATTTTGCCCCAACCAATCAGATGTTATCTTTCAAATGCTAAATAATATCTGTTTGGTTGGGGGGAAATTATCACCATTTTAACAATAAAAACTTTTATTGAATAATCCGGAGTATAACGAACTCCGTGTTTTCAAATACAAAATTATCAAGTTTTGCTACACCCAGCAAAAAAGCCATGCCCACTTTGCAGCAGCATTCAAAAAGATGTTTCAGGGGGCAAAAACCCTAGGGACACCCCTGCATTGTTGATTACTATTATCTACATTTGCTCAAACCTATATTTTGAACAAGCATAATTTAACAAAGCTGCACACAGCATCTGCTGCACGACTCATATGAAGTATGTCATATATAGTCCTGATGAAGGTGCTGTGTGCATTAAAACATCGACAATTAAAAAGCTACATTTTGGAGATCTGGTGATTAATGGTCAAATTATGCTTGTTGATGTGTACAGCCACATGAATGTATCTGGCATCTGGTCAATAATTAAGATGGTCTGCAGAACTCAACCTACCATACAACCTAAATTTTGGTCTGATTTTGGAGGAAAAGTCAGACGAAAATGGCAACTGCCATAACCAAAATTAAGATTGATTAAATTGTCTGTGGTATAAACATTTCGGTTGATCGCATTATTTTAAATGGTTAAAGACAGAATGCCAAGTGGGTTTACTGATTGTAAAAGTGCCCTTACATTAGAACTCTCCTTCTGACTGATCCCATGACATCAATCAATTCCTCAGGAACCGCCTTTCCCGTTCTTCTCAAAATGAATGAGCCAGACGGGACCGTTGCGACCGTATGTCGGCCGCAAAAAAGAAGGGCAAAGTCAGTTCCTGAAGAATTGATTGAATGTCGTGTGCTCTGTCAGGAGGTGGGTTCTAATGCAAGGGCGCCTTTAGTCTGCCAGCTGGGAAAATCTCATAGTGCGTACCCAGATCAGCTTATAGACATTCACCACTTGATGACCAAAATAAATAATTTTGGAGGGGCTGTTTAGGGAAGAAATAAAAGAAAGCACACATAGAACTAGAAATTTCACTGGACTTATGGACAAGCCCAGATAAGGTCTCAAAAGAACAGTTTCATACTTGCAGTTTGGTTATATGGAAGGGCAAGTGTAAGTTATATAATACCAGTAACCCCCCGATTCTTTTAAGAATCAGCACACACCCTTGACCGCAGCACACTAATTACACCCCCCACGATGCACCCCTCCCCCGAGGTGCACTGCAATATTGAGCATGCTAGTGCGCTGCGTCTGTCAAACTGTGGATTAGAATAATATAATAAGGGGAGATCGCTAGGTTTTGTGGATAACAAGTAGTTAATCAGACTGTTCTTTGCTGCTGGCCTGGGGAACATACCCTATGTTAATGCCAATTGGTTGCTATGGGCTCTATACCTAATAATATGCCTTTTGTCTTTAATATTCCTCTTTATATTTCATATCTGTGGCAATACTTCAAATCAAGATTTGTCCAATGGCTGCATACAGGATACCAATTCTTTTGTTTCCATGACAGAGTATGTAGCTGAATTTTTACATGTGTTTTTAAAATGGAAAGTATAGGCATGAGTAAGTTATTAAACCTGGAATGTTAATGTCAGTTGTGTGCAGCTTAAGGGTAACTGTGTTGTCTCCATACATGCCCTTTATTGAAACAAGCTCTCTCATACCTCAATCCAGACAAGCCCAGAATGATGTCTCTAGATTCTCTGGAGTTTAAGTTATAGGCTTGTAAAGTTACTTTTTCAGACTGCCCTGTCTCTGTGTCTCAGACATGAGATGTGTTATAAGCTGTATAATCAGCCCCATCCCCCCAAAAATCAATGTTTTCTAAAGCTAGTTAAGCTGGGTACACACCATTAGAAGCTTTGGCCTGACAGACTGTTGGGCACTTTTGAGAGGTCGGCCAGGACGAAGGACAGTCGCTGCAAAAGTAGCCGCAGCCTACAATTTGCCCCACAACCAATCATGCGGCCCATAGAGGATTGCACAATCGCCCGTGGTTTGCACAACTGCGACGTATCCGATAGCCCATTCGTCCAAAACAAATGAACAAACCCATGCAATATTTTCAGCTCGATCAACTGATACACTGAACTATCGGTCAATCAGACCGAAAAATTGCATTGTGTATACACAGCCTTATAGACCTTCAACCATTCTCTGTCCTTTACCTATGGGCACCCATGTCACAGTGCCCATACAGTAGTACTTACACGCCGACCATCAATATTTCAGGAACCGCCTCTACGGATCTTCTTTGCGACCAACAAACAATCGCCCACTCCCGCCTGGCCCCATTTATTTTGTGATGGTATGTCGGTCTCAAAGAAGAACAGGAAAGGCAGTTCCCAGAAATATTGATATTGTCTATAGACAAAACAATTGGACCGAAAATTTGCATCGTGTGTACAGACCTTCAACCATTCTCTGTCCTTTTCTCTACCCAGCGAGAGAAAAGAGATTTTCAGGCTTGTGGCTAGCTTTAAAAATAAAGAAGAAGAAGTGGGCATATTCCAACCTTAATCTTAGGAGGCAGACCCCAAGTGCTGGTGATGTCACAGTGCCAGCAGAAAAAACACCATTTATACTGGAACTTTGGATAGACTGTAGCTGGAAGCATGACTCTGGAATCATTGTTAAGGAAGGAGTGTGTCCTTTTTAATAAAGGCCCCTTGTATGGAGACCACAGTTCCCCTTTAAGGTTGTTATTGCAACATTATATTTGGGAGAACTAAGTCACCGCCAAAAATGACATGTATATTTACTGTGGTCTCCAAACCAGTTCAATAAAAGCTTTTCAGTTTTAAATGAACCCTGGATCATATTTCCAGTTAAAACTTGTAAAAGATATATTGCTGGGAATGTTCACAATATAACTTTCTAAACAATTCCTGCTTTCAGCAGCTTGTAGCCATTTGAGCAATCTCTAATTATTTCAGAGACAATAAAATCTATAACTAAACAAACAGAGGAAGTTTTAAGCTAGGTACTCACAGTCCAGATTTCTGAAAGATGACAGACAGGATCTGCAAGATCCTGTCTGCCATCTTTCAAAGATCTGCATACACACAGTCCCGAGCGTTCTCCCTATGAATATCATAGGGAGAACGCTCGGGACTGTGTGTTTCCATTGGCCGTGCTAGACTCCTCTATAGGGAGTCTAGCGCGGCCGATGGAAATTTTCGGCCTTTCCCGAATGAGCATTCGGCCGACCTGATCGTTCGGCGGCCGCGCACTCGTTCGGGAAACAAGGGTACACACATAACGATAAAGCCCCGATACCGTTGGATCCGACAGTATCAGGGCTTTATCGTTACTGTGTGTACCCAGCTTTAGACAGTAACTTGCGCACAGGATGAATTTTGGTGACAATGGGTCACTTAAAGTAAATTGAAGGAAACAGATAAACAGAATACAGGTAAATCCAGGGTTTTTGTTTGAATAAAGTTTGCAGTGGATACATTGATGAGTAAACCTGCTCATTGCCCTTATTAATCAATTTGAGAACATAATTGACATTGCAAATTCCTAAGTCTCGTCAGAGATAACATGGATGAAACATTTGGGGATGATTCAATAAGAGGTGCAAAAGTTTACCGTGCTATTATTTTGCAGCAACCAAACAAAATGTTGCTTTTAACTGGGTTACCGTACTTCCGTTAAATAGCATTTGACATTGTTGCAGATTAATAGCATGGGCAAATGTTTGCACCTTTTATTGCACCAGCCTTAAAATGATTTCTGTCAAACTGCAAAATAATCATTTTAATTTCTAATAATTTGAAGACATTGTTGGAGCAATTTGGTGTATCTTAGCTACATGTGTGAATAAACTTGTACAAACAATGTTAAGGCTTTTAAATCAGATTTTATTTAAAATTATGCAAAACAAACATTAAAACAATATCAGTTCGTAGCTGTAGAAACTCTTAATATGTCCATTCATCCAATTCTACCAACCCCACCCTAATGAGGAATACTACCGTAGGCATCAGGGTAGAGTGAGATATTAACAAAAGCTTAGCAATAAAGAGGGCATCACTTTGCCAAGACAATTTTGGTAACAAGAACACAAATTTGACACCAGTCCACTGTTACACAGTTGTAAAGACACAGTCATTGTTTCTTGTGCAAATGTTGCAATCTTAAATTGTCCCCCCAATGGTTTTTTTGCTTTATTTTGTTCACACTGTTCATGTTCAAGTCTTGTAACCAACCCCATGTCTGATCATTGCTTTACCAGCTTTTTTTTTATCATTGCTGCCCTATCATGTCCCTTGAGGCAACTATGAGGGGTTCACCTTTAAATTCTAGGAGGTAGAACAGATCACTCCTTTGTCCTGACTTCCTGGTGACCGTTTAATAATACTTCCGCCTTTTATCAGAAGGTTAACTTCATTCTGATGGTGCTCTTTGGTGTCATAAGAATCCTCATGATGACCACGTCCTCGGCGGGAACAGGCCTTGGCGATTAGAAAGATAACCTCGGCTATATTCAGAACGATACAGAATCCTGAGGTAGCGAGCATGAACACTGTAAAAATGGTCTTCTCTGTTGGTCGTGAAACAAAACAATCCACAGTGTTGGGGCAGGGATAGGCGTCACACTTGACAAGCCGAATCATGGCGTAACCAGGGTAGATGAGGTAAAAGATGTACATAAAGGCAGCCTCAAATATGATTCTGAAGATCACACTAAGGGTGTAGGTCCACCACAGCGTGCCAGAGATACGCATTTTTTGTTTCTTTACTTGTGCCAACTCACTAGCATCTCCATGACCTGTCATGACTAAAAGCTTCTTCTCTTGATGCTGCAAGTGAGCCACATGCATGGCCACAAGTAGGGCAGGTGTGGACACAATTATAAGCTGAAGGGCCCACAGACGGATATGTGAGATAGGGAAAAAGTGATCATAGCATACACTGTTGCAACCAGGCTGTTGTGTGTTGCATGTAAAGGCAGACTTCTCATCCCCCCATACACTCTCTGCAGCCACCACGAGGACCATTATTCGGAAGATGAAGACCACTGACAGCCATATTCTTCCAATACCAGTAGAGTGGCGGTTTACACCGCTCAGGATAGCGTATAAGCCAGCCCAATTCATTGTGTGTTATCTGCAAAGGAAAATGGAGAGACCAGAGTGAAACACACAGAAAAAAGTGATTGCTGTATGTCGTTTAAAAGTGAAGTTGCATTAAATGTATTTTGTAAACATGTTCCTTAAAATACATTGCAGTATACAGACTGTCCTAGACATTCTCAAGCTGGTTACATACCTTGCAATTTTTCGTCCCGAGCGACAGTTCAGCACTTCTGACCATTTGGCCAGGGCGAAATACTGTCGGTCGCGGCAAAAGTAGCTGAACGTTCAGCAGTGGTTTTCGGACGCATCCAATCGCCCATTTATCTAATTTACACAAAGGAAAGGTCGGACGTCAGTGGCTGCCAACCAAAACCAATGAACTTTTTTTGGCGTGATCGACCAATACACCGAAATATCAGCAGATCGGGACAAAAAATTGCATGGTGTGTACACAGCCTTAAGGTGCCCATATATTAGTACTAACTCATCGACCGACCCAGGACATTCAATCAATATTTCAGGATTTCAATCAATATATTCGGATCTTCAACATACAATCACAAAGTCCCGCCTGGCCCCATTCGTTTTGTCATCGTATCCCGGTCACAAAGAAGAACAGGAAAGGCAGTTCCGGAAATATTGATAGTCTATAGACAAACTAATCCATCTAATGTCTACATTATAGAAGCAGCGTTTTTTACCATGAAATAATCCCATCTGGTACATTCATTTTCAGATTAAGGTTAGAACCGCTCTAAGTCTCCCACCTTGAGGCTCCCATTTGTGGGGAGATGGGAATTGTTAAGCGGTCGATTGGAAAAACCAAAAATGATTTTTAATATATTGGATCATTTAAAATTTCTATCCCGTGTATGGTGGGCTTTAGATGAATTGGAGATTTATGTATAAGTAGTGTATGGGCTCCTTAAACGTGGACTTAAATTCAAATTACTGGGAGCAGCCATGATGTCTGATAAGAAAACACCATCCAAAGCTCATTTTGGTAGAATGCTTATTGGATTACGGGATTATCTAATGAACATCAAAATGTGAATCTCACAGATATATAGTTATAACATTATTATATAACATTATATTACCCTTATTTTACTAAAGAAAACCATACAAAACATTGTTTTGCAAATTTATAGACGGTCATTTAAAAGTCTCATAAGGAGGCTAAATAACCCATTTCCTATTGAGCCAGAGATGAAATTATATTTCCTACTTTATGCGAGCATAGCATTGGTCATTTTACACAGCATTTAATCTTTAGCATATGGAAGTACTGTGTAGCATTGCTGGGATAAATGAATTACTGAGTCTTTGTGCAGGATTAATGGCTGTAGGATTGGAATGTTATTTTAGCACATGCGGTAGAATGCAGCACTTGCAAATACTAATGCAAATTATGGACTCATTGGCAGAATTACCTTGTATAGCATACTGTATAGTGTAACGTTCCGGAATCTAGATTCCTAGCAAAGGAATATGTAAATATATTAATGTGTATCCTGAAAACGGTAGGTTACCTTGTCCTGAAAATATATTTGTAATGTCATGTTGCAATATTTACACATTCCCCTGAAAATGAGACTTTACCCTGTGCTAAATTAGTTAAATTCCAGATGACAACATTTGTTGTATTTATATTTCTGTTTATTATCGAATAATATCTAATTATTATCAAGTCCTCTATTTTACTACCCTTAATTAATTAGCAATAGAAGAACATCAGCACATAGTTTTTATACCTGTCAGTAGAAGAGGTGGGAGTGTTACAATCCCATTACACTACAGGCGTGGAATGTTAGGCTTGTGCTCTTTAGTGGAAATGGATTTTGTAGTACATTAGTCAATGGTCACATGGTTCCCTAACATCCATCATAAATGCTAATAGGCCTCATGACAGACGGCTCATTTATTTCATTTTGTGAAAATGTCTTTGTCTAATTAACACTGAAAAATGCTGTATTCAGCCCAGTGAATGTCTCTTTAAAATTCAGTCTTTCCTGCAAACCCCTACACAGTGTCTTATGATTCTTATTTAAAGGATAGATATTGTCATTGCATAAAGAGGGAAGAAAGCCATAAGTTATTAACTTATTTTCATTGTGCTTTCCATTCAAAGGCATGGCATCCTGGGAATATAGGACATTGTCCCTGTTTAGACTACCCAGGCAGGTAATCCATTGAGGGTGTGAGAAGTTAATGTGTATAATATGTATTAAATGGAATACAGACATGTAAGTATGTACTGTTCTTCCCCAGCTAAGATGCCCAGTCTGCAGTTTTGCTCTTGTTTGATATCCAATAGGGCGGCAATCTGCAGGGTGGACGTTTGTAAAATATGTTGTAAGCTGTAACTAGGTATTTTTGCCTCCCCTTTAAATTTGAATACACGCCCATTTTAAAGATCCAAATAACAGCTCAATGTTACTATACGCATGGGTAAAGACTTCTTTGGAAACATCTCACAGCAGGGGCAACCTGTTATGGGTCCCAGGGTACCGGAAAAAAAAGGTCCAACCTTACTCCGCAATGGCCACATTTCCTGCCTATCTATTGATCAAGGGAAGGCAATGCCTCCCCATGAATTATGATGGGTAAAAAATCCTTTCTGACTCCAAGTGGCAATCGGAAATATCAACTGGATTAACTCAATTATAATCTGCCAGAATCCTCCTGTTATATAAAAGACTTAAGGTGCCCATACATCTATAAGATTTACTTACCCGACCGAGCGCTCACGCGATGTCATCGATGCTGCCGGAACTGCTTCTCCCGATCTTACATTCGGCCGACATGCGATCACAAAATCCCATTCATTTTGCGATCGCATGTCGGCCGAATGTAAGATCGGGAGAAGCGGTTCCGGCAGGATCGAAGGAACATCGGGTGAGCGCTCGGTCGGGTAAGTAAAATCTTATAGATGTATGGGCACCTTAAGACTGTCACATGTATTTGCTTTAACTGTTTCTGTACTGGCAATTTTTAGAAATGTATTAAGATTTGCTAAGATTAACAAATAATGGGAATTAGCTGGACCATGGCACCGGATACACATTACCTAAACATGGCAGAACTATTATTGTTACAGGACCCTTTGCGTGGCTTAGGGATGGGTGAACTGAGGGTTTCCCACAGTCCTTGGTTAAATGTCAAGAGAAGACAGCCAAATGACTTTACCTATAGATAATTAACAGAACAGACCCATAAGTTCATTATGTACCTGAGTACAGGCTGTACCGTGCAAGAAAAAACATGAATTCAGTACAAAGACTATTTAACTTTGTTTTTCCTGCCATTATTTTGCTGTAATAAGTAAACACTACAGTAACATTTGCCAATTAAATGCTATGTACTGCAAATTGTATCCTCCAGGTCACTGGAGATACTGAGAACTGTACTAAAAAAGAGCCAGAAGCTTCTGATGAATGGCACATTGGCCTTATTCTAATTTAAACTTAATTACAACCCCTCTAAATCTTACAATGGATATTCTTACAGTTTACATTCAGGATTATCTAGTGTTTCCTCCTATACATCCTAATCATATTCTATGTGAGAGAGGTGCACATAGTCATAGGGACAGGTCTAGGTAAAATAAATATTAGTAATCACAACAAAACCTCCCTAGGGCAGGACATATTAGACACATTCAGCCCTTTTTTCCTGGTTGGCACTAAATAGCAACACCACAGCCTAGGGAATTTCAGGTCCCCAAAAGCTGTTACAGAACTACAGCCTTCAGCTTCCAAAGACTTCCAAAGGAGTACAAACCCCTTTTTGTACTCCTTTGGAAGTCTTTGAGGAAAATATAGTCTTTGAGGAAAATATAAATAAGAAGTTGAAATGGTATTTGTGCCATGCAGAATTTTCTTGTAAGCTGACAGTCATTAGATAGTCAGAGCAGCACTTACACACAGTCTTCCCTAGTTGTAATGTGTATGAACATCCAACCATGTACTTGAAACAATCATATTTTAATCCCGGGTACCTAACATAATCTCAGACCAATAGGGAACACACTGCATGGTGCAATATAGTAGTAAATCTATCTGTCCCAGACCAATAAGGGTACATACTGCATGGTGCAATATAGTAGTAAATCTATCTGTCCCAGACCAATAGGGTAACATACTGCATGGGTGCAATAAGTAGTAAATCTATCGTTCCAGACCAATAGGGTACATACTGCATGGTGCAATATAGTAGTAAAACTATCAGTCCCAGACCAAAGGGTACATACTGCATGGTGCAATATAGTAGTAAAACTATCAGTCCCAGACCAATAGGGTACATACTGCATGGTGCAATATAGTAGTAAAACTATCATCTCCCAGACCATAGGGTAAATATTGATGGTGCAATATAGTAGTAAATCTATCTCTCCCAGACCAATAGGGTACATACTACATGGTGCAATATAGTAGTAAAACTATCAGTCCCAGACCAAAAGTACATACTGCATGGTGCAATATTAGTAAATCTATCCTCCAGACCAATAGGGTACATATTGCATGGTGCAATAGTAGTATAATCTATCTGTCCCAGACCAATAGGGTTCATACGCATGGTGCAATATAGTAGTAAAACTATCAGTCCCAGACCAATGGGTACATACTGCATGGGCAATATAGTAGTAATCTATCTCTCCCAGACCAATAGGGTACATACTGCATGGTGCAATATAGTAGTAAAACTATCAGTCCCAGACCAATAGGGTACATACTGCATGGTGCAATATAGTAGTAACTATCTGTCCCAGACCAATAGGGTTTCATACGGCATGGTGCAATATAGTAGTAAAACTATCAGTCGCGAGCAGTACCACTGCATGGTGCAAATATAGTATGAACTATCGTCTCCACAACACAATAGGGTACAACTACATGGCAAAAAAATAAAACAATCATCGTCCCACAACCAATAGGGTACATACGTGCATGGTGCAATATAGTAGTAAATCTATCTCTCCCAGACCAATAGGGTCCATACTGCATGGTGCAATATAGTATAAAACTATCAGTCCCAGAAACAATAGGGTACATACTGCATGGTGCAATATAGTAGTAAAACTATCAGTTCCAGACCAAAAGGGTACATACTGCATGGTGCAATATAGTAGTAAATCTATCAGTCCCAGACCAATAGGGTACATACTGCATGGTGCAATATAGGTACCCTATGGTCTGACTGATAGATTTACTACTATATTGCACCATGCAGTATGTACCCTTTTGGTCTGGAACTGATAGTTTTACTACTATATTGCACCATGCAGTATGTACCCTATTGGTCTGGGACTGATAGTTTTACTACTATATTGCACCATGCAGTATGTACCCTATTGGTCTGGGAGAGATAGATTTACTACTATATTGCACCATGCAGTATGTACCCTATTGGTCTGGGACTGATAGTTTTACTACTATATTGCACCATGTAGTATGTACCCTATTGGTCTGGGAGAGATAGATTTACTACTATATTGCACCATGCAGTATGTACCCTATTGGTCTGGGACTGATAGTTTTACTACTATATTGCACCATGCCGTATGAAACCCTATTGGTCTGGGACAGATAGATTTACTACTATATTGCACCATGCAATATGTACCCTATTGGTCTGGGAGAGATAGATTTACTACTATATTGCACCATGCAGTATGTACCCTTTGGTCTGGGAGATGATAGTTTACTACATTATTGCACCATGCAGTATGTACCTATTGGTCTGGGACTGATAGTTTACTACTATATTGCACCATGCAGTATGTACCCTATTGGTCTGAAATAGATAGATTTACTACTGTATTGCACCATGCAGTATGTACCCTATTGGTCTGGGACAGATAGATTTACTACTATATTGCACCATGCAGTATGTACCCTATTGGTCTGGGACAGATAGATTTACTACTATATTGCACACATGCAGTGTGTTCCCTATTGGTCTGAGATTATGTTAGGTACCCGGGATTAAAATATGATGTTTTCAAGTACATGGTTGGATGTTCATACACATTACAACTAGGGAAGACTGTGTGTAAGTGCTGCTCTGACTATCTAATGACTGTCAGCTTACAAGAAAATTCTGCATGGCACAATACCATTTCAACTTCTTATTTATATTTTCCTCAAAGACTATATTTTCCTCAAAGACTTCCAAAGGAGTACAAAAAGGGGTTTGTACTCCTTGGAAGTCTTTGGAAGCTGAAGGCTGTAGTTCTGTAACAGCTTTTGGGGACCTGAAATTCCCTAGGCTGTGGTGTTGCTATTTAGTGCCAACCAGGAAAAAGGGCTGAATGTGTCTAATATGTCCTGCCCTAGGGAGGTTTTGTTGTGATTACTAATATTTATTTTACCTAGACCTGTCCCTCTGACTATGTGCACCTCTCTCACATAGAATATGATTAGGATGTATAGGAGGAAACACTAGATAATCCTGAATGTAAACTGTAAGAATATCCATTGTAAGATTTAGAGGGGTTGTAATTAAGTTTAAATTAGAATAAGGCCAATGTGCCATTCATCAGAAGCTTCTGGTCTTTTTTAGTACAGTTCTCAGTATCTCCCATGACCTGGAGGATACAATTTGCAGTACATAGCATTTAATTGGCAAATGTTACTGTAGTGTTTACTTATTACAGCAAAATAATGGCAGGAAAAACAAAGTTAAATAGTCTTTGTACTGAATTCATGTTTTTTCTTGCACGGTACAGCCTGTACTCAGGTACATAATGAACTTATGGGTCTGTTCTGTTAATTATCTATAGGTAAAGTCATTTGGCTGTCTTCTCTTGACATTTAACCAAGGACTGTGGGAAACCCTCAGTTCACCCATCCCTAAGCCACGCAAAGGGTCCTGTAACAATAATAGTTCTGCCATGTTTAGGTAATGTGTATCCGGTGCCATGGTCCAGCTAATTCCCATTATTTGTTAATCTTAGCAAATCTTAATACATTTCTAAAAATTGCCAGTACAGAAACAGTTAAAAAATACATGTGACAGTCTTAAGGTGCCCATACATCTATAAGATTTTACTTACCGACCGAGCGCTCACCCGATGTTCTTCGATATCTTGCGGAAACTCCTCCCACCGGCCTCCCAAGATCCTGCTACAGAGCTAGAAAGCAGAAACTTTTCAGAACTCGACGCTAAAAATAACGTGACTGGGCCACTTGCCCCCCACTTCATGCCGAACCGTCTCCCGATCTTACATTCGGCCGACATGCGATCGCAAAATGAATGGGATTTGTGGATCGCATGTCGGCCGAATGTAAGATCGGGGAGAAGCAGTTCCGGCAGCATCGATGAACATCGCGTGAGCGCCGTCGGTCGGGTAAGTAAAATCTTATAGATGTATGGGCACCTTAAGTCTTTTATTATACAGGGGATTCTGGCAGATTATATTGAGTTAATCCAGTTGATATTTCCGATTGCCACTTGGGTCAGAAAGGATTTTTTACCATCATAATTCATGGGGAGGCCTGCCTTCCCTTGATCAATAGATAGGCAGGAAATGTGGCCATTGCGGAGTAAGGTTGGACCTTTTTTTCCGGTACCCTGGGACCATAACAGGTTGCCCCTGCTGTGAGATGTTTCCAAAGAAGTCTTTACCCATGCGTATAGTAACATTGAGCTGTTATTTGGATCTTTAAAATGGGCGTGTATTCAAATTTAAAGGGGAGGCAAAAATACCTAGTTACAGCTTACAACATATTTTACAAACGTCCACCCTGCAGATTGCCGCCCTATTGGATATCAAACAAGAGCAAAACTGCAGACTGGGCATCTTAGCTGGGGAAGAACAGTACATACTTACATGTCTGTATTCCATTTAATACATATTATACACATTAACTTCTCACACCCTCAATGGATTACCTGCCTGGGTAGTCTAAACAGGGACAATGTCCTATATTCCCAGGATGCCATGCCTTTGAATGGAAAGCACAATGAAAATAAGTTAATAACTATGGCTTTCTTCCCTCTTTATGCAATGACAATATCTATCCTTTAAATAAGAATCATAAGACACTGTGTAGGGGTTTGCAGGAAAGACTGAATTTTTAAAGAGACATTCACTGGGCTGAATACAGCATATTTTCAGTGTTAATTAGACAAAGACATTTTCAACAAATGAAAAAATGAGCCGTCTGTCATGAGGCCTATTAGCATTTATGATGGATGTTAGGGAACCATGTGACCATTGACTAATGTACTACAAAATCCATTTCCACTAAAGAGCACAAGCCTAACATTCCACGCCTGTAGTGTAATGGGATTGTAACACTCCCACCTCTTCTACTGACAGGTATAAAAACTATGTGCTGATGTTCTTCTATTGCTAATTAATTAAGGGTAGTAAAATAGAGGACTTGATAATAATTAGATATTATTCGATAATAAACAGAAATATAAATACAACAAATGTTGTCATCTGGAATTTAACTAATTTAGCACAGGGTAAAGTCTCATTTTCAGGGGAATGTGTAAATATTGCAACATGACATTACAAATATATTTTCAGGACAAGGTAACCTACCGTTTTAGGATACACATTAATATATTTACAATATTCCTTTGCTAGGAATCTAGATTCCGGAACGTTACACTATACAGTATGCTATACAAGGTAATTCTGCCAATGAGTCCATAATTTGCATTAGTATTTGCAAGTGCTGCATTCTACCGCATGTGCTAAAATAACATTCCAATCCTACAGCCATTAATCCTGCACAAAGACTCAGTAATTCATTTATCCCAGCAATGCTACACAGTACTTCCATATGCTAAAGATTAAATGCTGTGTAAAATGACCAATGCTATGCTCGCATAAAGTAGGAAATATAATTCATCTCTGGCTCAATAGGAAATGGGTTATTTAGCCTCCTTATGAGACTTTTAAATGACCGTCTATAAATTTGCCAAAACAATGTTTTGTATGGTTTTCTTTAGTAAAATAAGGGTAATATAAGTTATATAATAATGTTATAACTATATATCTGTGAGATTCACATTTTGATGTTCATTAGATAATCCCGTAATATACTGCATGGTGCAATATAGTAGTAAATCTATCAGTCCCAGACCAAAAGGGTACATACTGCATGGTGCAATATAGTAATAAATCTATCTCTCCCAGACCAATAGGGTACATACTGCATGGTGCAAATTACGGGATTATCTAATGAACATCAAAATGTGAATCTCACAGATATATAGTTATAACATTATTATATAACTTATATTACCCTTATTTTACTAAAGAAAACCATACAAAACATTGTTTTGGCAAATTTATAGACGGTCATTTAAAAGTCTCATAAGGAGGCTAAATAACCCATTTCCTATTGAGCCAGAGATGAATTATATTTCCTACTTTATGCGAGCATAGCATTGGTCATTTTACACAGCATTTAATCTTTAGCATATGGAAGTACTGTGTAGCATTGCTGGGATAAATGAATTACTGAGTCTTTGTGCAGGATTAATGGCTGTAGGATTGGAATGTTATTTTAGCACATGCGGTAGAATGCAGCACTTGCAAATACTAATGCAAATTATGGACTCATTGGCAGAATTACCTTGTATAGCATACTGTATAGTGTAACGTTCCGGAATCTAGATTCCTAGCAAAGGAATATTGTAAATATATTAATGTGTATCCTAAAACGGTAGGTTACCTTGTCCTGAAAATATATTTGTAATGTCATGTTGCAATATTTACACATTCCCCTGAAAATAGACTTTACCCTGTGCTAAATTAGTTAAATTCCAGATGACAACATTTGTTGTATTTATATTTCTGTTTATTATCGAATAATATCTAATTATTATCAAGTCCTCTATTTTACTACCCTTAATTAATTAGCAATAGAAGAACATCAGCACATAGTTTTTATACCTGTCAGTAGAAGAGGTGGGAGTGTTACAATCCCATTACACTACAGGCGTGGAATGTTAGGCTTGTGCTCTTTAGTGGAAATGGATTTTGTAGTACATTAGTCAATGGTCACATGGTTCCCTAACATCCATCATAAATGCTAATAGGCCTCATGACAGACGGCTCATTTTTTCATTTGTTGAAAATGTCTTTGTCTAATTAACACTGAAAATTGCTGTATTCAGCCCAGTGAATGTCTCTTTAAAAATTCAGTCTTTCCTGCAAACCCCTACACAGTGTCTTATGATTCTTATTTAAAGGATAGATATTGTCATTGCATAAAGAGGGAAGAAAGCCATAGTTATTAACTTATTTTCATTGTGCTTTCCATTCAAAGGCATGGCATCCTGGGAATATAGGACATTGTCCCTGTTTAGACTACCCAGGCAGGTAATCCATTGAGGGTGTGAGAAGTTAATGTGTATAATATGTATTAAATGGAATACAGACATGTAAGTATGTACTGTTCTTCCCCAGCTAAGATGCCCAGTCTGCAGTTTTGCTCTTGTTTGATATCCAATAGGGCGGCAATCTGCAGGGTGGACGTTTGTAAAATATGTTGTAAGCTGTAACTAGGTATTTTTGCCTCCCCTTTAAATTTGAATACACGCCCATTTTAAAGATCCAAATAACAGCTCAATGTTACTATACGCATGGGTAAAGACTTCTTTGGAAACATCTCACAGCAGGGGCAACCTGTTATGGTCCCAGGGTACCGGAAAAAAAGGTCCAACCTTACTCCGCAATGGCCACATTTCCTGCCTATCTATTGATCAAGGGAAGGCAGCCTCCCCATGAATTATGATGGTAAAAAATCCTTTCTGACTCCAAGTGGCAATCGGAAATATCAACTGGATTAACTCAATATAATCTGCCAGAATCCCCTGTATAATAAAAGACTTAAGGTGCCCATACATCTATAAGATTTTACTTACCCGACCGACGGCGCTCACGCGATGTTCATCGATGCTGCCGGAACTGCTTCTCCCCGATCTTACATTCGGCCGACATGCGATCCACAAATCCCATTCATTTTGCGATCGCATGTCGGCCGAATGTAAGATCGGGAGACGGTTCGGCATAGTGGGAGACAAGTCAAAGGGCCATGCACGTTATTTGTATGTTTGAGTTTCTGAAAAGTTTCGTTTCGCCGAAGCTCGCCTTGTATCAGGGACCTGCGAGCGGTGGAAGGAGTCGGAGATATCGAAGAACATCGGGTGAGCGCTCGGTCGGTAAGTAAAATCTTATAGATGTATGGGCACCTTAAGACTGTCACATGTATTTTTTAACTGTTTCTGTACTGGCAATTTTTAGAAATGTATTAAGATTTGCTAAGATTAACAAATAATGGGAATTAGCTGGACCATGGCACCGGATACACATTACCTAAACATGGCAGAACTATTATTGTTACAGGACCCTTTGCGTGGCTTAGGGATGGGTGAACTGAGGGTTTCCCACAGTCCTTGGTTAAATGTCAAGAGAAGACAGCCAAATGACTTTACCTATAGATAATTAACAGAACAGACCCATAAGTTCATTATGTACCTGAGTACAGGCTGTACCGTGCAAGAAAAAACATGAATTCAGTACAAAGACTATTTAACTTTGTTTTTCCTGCCATTATTTTGCTGTAATAAGTAAACACTACAGTAACATTTGCCAATTAAATGCTATGTACTGCAAATTGTATCCTCCAGGTCATGGGAGATACTGAGAACTGTACTAAAAAAGACCAGAAGCTTCTGATGAATGGCACATTGGCCTTATTCTAATTTAAACTTAATTACAACCCCTCTAAATCTTACAATGGATATTCTTACAGTTTACATTCAGGATTATCTAGTGTTTCCTCCTATACATCCTAATCATATTCTATGTGAGAGAGGTGCACATAGTCAGAGGGACAGGTCTAGGTAAAATAAATATTAGTAATCACAACAAAACCTCCCTAGGGCAGGACATATTAGACACATTCAGCCCTTTTTCCTGGTTGGCACTAAATAGCAACACCACAGCCTAGGGAATTTCAGGTCCCCAAAAGCTGTTACAGAACTACAGCCTTCAGCTTCCAAAGACTTCCAAGGAGTACAAACCCCTTTTTGTACTCCTTTGGAAGTCTTTGAGGAAAATATAGTCTTTGAGGAAAATATAAATAAGAAGTTGAAATGGTATTTGTGCCATGCAGAATTTTCTTGTAAGCTGACAGTCATTAGATAGTCAGAGCAGCACTTACACACAGTCTTCCCTAGTTGTAATGTGTATGAACATCCAACCATGTACTTGAAAACATCATATTTTAATCCCGGGTACCTAACATAATCTCAGACCAATAGGGAACACACTGCATGGTGCAATATAGTAGTAAATCTATCTGTCCCAGACCAATAGGGTACATACTGCATGGTGCAATATAGTAGTAAATCTATCTGTCCCAGACCAATAGGGTACATACTGCATGGTGCAATACAGTAGTAAATCTATCTATTTCAGACCAATAGGGTACATACTGCATGGTGCAATATAGTAGTAAAACTATCAGTCCCAGACCAATAGGGTACATACTGCATGGTGCAATATAGTAGTAAAACTATCAGTCCCAGACCAAAAGGGTACATACTGCATGGTGCAATATAGTAGTAAATCTATCTCTCCCAGACCAATAGGGTACATATTGCATGGTGCAATATAGTAGTAATCTATCTGTCCCAGACCAATAGGGTTTCATACGGCAGGTGCAATATAGTAGTAAAACTATCAGTCCCAGACCAAAGGGTACATACTGCTGGTGCAATATAGTAGTAAATCTATCTCTCCCAGACCAATAGGGTACATACTACATGGTGCAATATGTAGTAAAACTATCAGTCCCAGACCAATAGGGTACATACGCATGGTGCAATATAGTAGTAAATCTATCTCTCCCAGACCAATAGGGTACATACTGCATGGTGCAATATAGTAGTAAAACTATCAGTCCCAGACCAATAGGGTACATACTGCATGGTGCAATATAGTAGTAAAACTATCAGTCCCGACCAAAAGGGTACATACTGCATGGTGCAATATAGTAGTAAATCTATCAGTCCCAGACCAATAGGGTACATACTGCATGGTGCAATATAGTAGTAAATCTATCAGTCCCAGACCAAAAGGGTACATACTGCATGGTGCAATATAGTAATAAATCTATCTCTCCCAGACCAATAGGGTACATACTGCATGGGTGCAATATAGTAGTAAAACATCAGGCCCAGACAAATTAGGGGTTTTTTAATTATTACTGTTTTTAGTTGTTCTTTTATTATATTATTACTTTGTCGTTTTAATATTCTTATTTTTGTATACATACTGCATGGTGCAATATAGTAGTAACTCTATCAGTCCCAGACCAAAAGGGTACATACTGCATGGTGCACTGTAAAGTTAAATAATAAGCCTGTTCCACAATATCTGTTTCCCCAAAATATAAACCAGTTGTTAATCTTCCGTAATTTACATAAAACTATTGTAATTCTCACTACATGTGTTTGTAAAGATTTCATCGCCATTAGTATTTTTACCTGCACTCACAAAGGTACAATTTTGATGTCTCGCAGAATCTCGGTAGGTCTGTTTTTCTTTGTGCCCCACTTTATTCTTTGCTGACTCTTTATCTCCCTCCAAAGTTTTTCTCTTGGTCTCCCACAGTTTATCCTTTTCTTTCTGTCACATCCCCAATTTCATCACGCAATCACTCATTTACTTCTTCCTTACAGCACAGCCCCTTAGACACTGCATCTCTCCCTACCTCTCTGGTTCACAATCAAACACACTCTCTTTTTTCCTGTTTGCCCCTTTCTCTCTCGCCACACTTCCTCTGTCTTTTTTTCCCTGTCACACTGTCCGTCACCCTCTCATTCTGTTCTAATACAAGACAATGCCTCCTTTCTCACTTTTGGTAACATGTTACCATTCACTCTGCTCAGACTTCCGCCCACCGGGCAGTCACAATGGTTCTTTTTCCCTGACGGGACAAGTGGAATCAAATACTCATTAACAAACCCCTTCTCAGCCTCCATCCTTGTCTATGGGGTCAACCACCATTGGCTTGCTCTTAAAACCAACTAAGACCAATCCTTTTTTCTTTTTTTTCTGTTCTAGCTGCCCCCTCTCTGCTTAACTTCACAAGCTGTGGGTGACGGTGACTTGGCACTGATCCATAGCGTGGATGCTATGCTAAGCTAGCATTAATATATATCAAAGCATCAGAAATGGCATAACAGTCAAGGTGATTAACCAACTGCAAAGAAAGTACAAAAGAGACACAGGGAAAGCAGCAAGAGATTAATAACAATAGGGCTGCCCTTGTCCATATCCTAACTGGATGTATGAGGAACTCACTTGTATTTTTGCATTTAATTATACAACCAAATCCATTTCTGATTCTTTGCTATTTGCCAATGTCTGCTACATTTTATTGGTACTGTGCTTTAATGTTTAGGTTGGCTATCTACTGAAATAATACAGGATTGTTAAGATAAAAGTCAAATCTAAGAGCCTATAACTCCTAGCATGGTAGTACCCCATGTACCCTGGCCCTACATTGGGTACACTGCTCCAGTATCTACAGATCTGGTGCCCTGTATATCTTTTACTTTAAAGCTGCCATTACTATCAGACAATTATGAAACTAGTTTGGCTAGAGAATCTGAACACATTAAACTTTATATACTGTTTTATAGTTAAAATGGTACCTAACTCACCTGTTTCCAACAAGGTATTGACCAAGCAGGCAGCAGAGTAGTTAATCTCCCAGTTGGTTATCTGGTTCAGTCTAGCACCAGTGTGGTACTAAATTCCAGCTGTGTTGCCACAACTTGTTAGTTGTCTCTTTTTAATCTGACTCTGCATTTCTTACTGGACCTTTATACTCTTGTCTGTTAATTAAACAACTCACAGGTCAGATAACTCATTGCTCCCCCATATGTACACAGTTTACCTAGGGAAATACAGGCGTGGCTTTGTGTCACCTGTGCCTATGAGAAAGAGACATACTTTTAACAAACCATACCCATGCCTCTCCCTTTTCCACACATGCATATGTACCAACATACAAATACCTGCTAACAGGAGTAACTAAAAGGACACGATTAACTGTATAGTAAAGTGAGTACTAAGAAACACAGGGTACATCAAAGGCTTATTTTCTGTCATCAAACCTCACGTTAAATAAATGTCCTACCATATTTAAGAATTTGGGTGAAATTCAAAAAGTATATATATATATATTCTTCTGCAGAGTACTATCAAAATTCTAGCTACAAATCAGAATCCAGGATTTAATAGTTGGGTACTCAGACTTAATTTCTGATTGGTTTATAGTATTTTACATATTATTGGGGTTTGAATAAAGACATATGTCCATCCAGTCCAACGTTTTTAGTCTAATCATCAACCCTAACTAACAGTTGATCCAGCTGGGAAGAAGGGGGAATTCCTTCCTGACTCCAAATGAAAACCGGAAAGGATCCCTGGATAAAGAAGAACAAGCTGTATTAATATAAGTACCGTACTTTTCAATATTTGTTGGAAACTATCCCAGCCCAAAATAATTTGTTAATATATTTGTTATTTTGTAGTAGAGTTTATAATTGTATTATTAAGGTCCCCTTTTTTGTTTTCCATACTGGATTATCCACCAGACAACCTAAGCTTATGCCTAGGACCCAGAAAACTTCAGAAGGCCCAGTTACAGAAGTAATATACACAGCAGTTCTTATTTATAAGAGTATAAATTCAATTTTCCCAGCCCATTCTCTTCTATACATTTTTTGCTTTTTTCCATGATTTTTCCCAGTGGTTTGTACAACCTCTGTAATTCTGTTTCCAATATGTACATTTTCCCTCTCTATTTTTGGTCTGATGGCTCCTCCTTTAAGTAATAATCTCCTTCTTAGGAAATTGCCAAATTGCCAAAGAACCCCCCAACCTCTTTAAAGGGTATCTCCTCCCATTCCACCTTCATTCCCTCATGGAAAAGCAGAAGGGGCAGGACCGGCAGCTACTTCTGTGATTGGCTGAGACTCAGCCAATCACTGACGCAGTTGCCGGTCCGTCCCCCTCTGTTGATTTTGTGCGTTAGACTAGGTTCAGACGAACCGCTGTGCACCATTCGTGCAGCGTTGTCACTAACGGTTTCTGAGCGTTACCAGTAGGAAAATTTTCCTAGTGGCAAACATCTGGAACCGCTAGTGAAAACGCTGCACAAATGGTGCACAGCTGTTTGTCTGGACCTAGCCTAAGAGCAGCAGAGGGAGCAGAGGGAACAAGGTACACTTAGGAGCTGATTTGGGGAATGTAAACATAGTGGGTGGATTACAGGAGAGAATAGGATACAAGCATGTTGGCACACTGACTATGGAGTCACTCTACATGAGGTGCAAACATATCCTGGGATACCCCCCAACTCCAGGCACTATATCAGATCAACAGTCAAGGGATAGCGCTAACATCTTCCATAACGCTTTACAATTACATGTATATATTCACATCATGCGCTGCCCCGAAGAGCTTACAATCTAAGCACATTTATTTGACACATACAACCTATCAGTTTGTCTTCATGATTGTGGGGAAAACCGGAGTGCCCAGAGGAAACCCATGCAAGCACAGGGAGAACATACAAACTCCTTGCAGATGTGTCCAAGGGTGGAATCAATCTTAGGACTTCAGCGCTGCAAGGCATCAATGCTAACCACTGAGCCACCGTGCTGCGCATATCATTAAAAGTTCATAGTTTATTTCTTCATTTAAAAACTACATACAAGGTATATACACATAGGATCAATCTGCTGCCGGGAGAGACCCGCCTTACGTGTTTCGTGGGCGTATCCACTTCCTAAGAGGCTCTTTACGTTTTTACAGTGTACTTATCCTTTAACAGTGTTGAGCACCAACCGATTAGCAGTGAAAAGTCCAGATCATGATTAGAAATTCCTTCAGGTGCTGAGACACTCAAGATCAAGAAGATAACATCAGCTCTTATTTAACATTTGAAAGCTAGCATCTGATTGGTTGGGGCAAAATTAGTACCCTTTTTAACCATAAGAACTTTTATTGAATCTCCGTGCATGTGTTTTATTTTGCAAATAAATCACTGAACCACTTCTAAGTGCAAGCTGGGTGTCGCCAACCATCTATATGGGATTAACTATGCTTCGTATTGCCTCCAAAGGAAAATATGAATTCATCATCATAATGTATTTATAGAATCACTGGTGTTTGCACGTGTTGTGATACCATAGGGCATCTCCCTAGTAATAATGTTAGATACAAAGAAAGAACCTTGAATAGAAAACAAAATAAGATTTGCTATATTGTCTGTAACATCTATAGACCCATCAAGTGCCCTTTTTTCAGTGCTTCTAGGGAAATTACTTTGTGGAAATACAAAAATACCAACTGGAAGGTAAATTAATCTTAAAGGGTTAACATCTTGGCAAAGGAAGTCCGTGTTACAAGCAGGGTTGGTTTTACAATAGGGGAAATATCCCAGGGGCCCAAACAATTAATAAAGCCATACACATTGTTTTTCTTGGGGGCTCCACTGACATTGCTCTGGCCCTAGTTACAAGGCCAGACATCCCACCCTGCCAAATGGGGCTTCCGGGCAGGGTGGAAAGAACGGGGCGGGAAGAGGATGTGACAGGCTGGCGTGACGTGAAAAATGGCATCAAAGGGGTGGGGCAGGGCAGAGTTAGGGGCAGCACGTGACATGTAATATGTCTTTAAAGAGGCTGGACTAGGGACGTGATGGATGAAAAGGGGCGTTCCGGAGAGCTGGTCCCGGGAGTTTGGGGTGGTATTGCGGAAGTACGGGAGTTTTAACTGTAAAAAAAGTTAAGTTTAATTGTAAGCTACAGCTTTAAAAAATCTTCACCCCCCTAGGTCCCTCCTGAGCCCACCTGTGGAGCTGTAAAGATGCTGACATCTTGGATATGCAGTGAAGACTGTTGAGCTCCTCCCCTCCGAGACTTGCTGGCTTCCCCTTCTTCTGTAGCCTCCAAAAGCCACGACTGTGTGGTCCGTGCACCATCACGCCACACCATGCTTGTACAACGATTTTTTAAAGCTGCAATTAAATGAATCTTGTTTTTACAGTGTACTTATCCTTTCATTGGGGGAATTCACTACCAATATGTAGTACTAATGAAATCTGCTGTTAATTTGCAACAAAAGCTTCAAGTGTTTGACCAGCTAACATCATAAACTGTTTCTTTATTTATAATATTTGCTTATACGCCTAATCCCCTTTCCCTTCGTGCTCATTTAGAACCTACACCCAGATTCCGTCAACCATCAACTCTATTGATATATAATGGCCAATTAAAAGTCCATATTTTAAAATAATTGCTGCTATTAAATACCACTGATACACAGTACCAATATTCCCCCATCAAAATGCCATTGATTTCTTTGGACTTTAACTACAGATCACACTGGAGCTGTTAAGGTGCTCATACATTAGATCTTACCAGCCAACCGATCCCACCACATTCAATCAATTCTGCAGAAAACGCCTCTCTGGATCTTCTTCATGGCCGACATACGATTTCAGGGTCATGCCTGGCTCATTCATTTTGCGATCGTATGTCGGTTGGGAAGAAGATCCGGAAAGTGAGTTCCTGCAGAATTGATTGTCGCAGGAGCTCTAGCAGGGATAGGCAACCAGTAGATCTCCAGATGTTTTAAAACTACAACTCCCAGCATTTCACTACAAGCACTCCATAGCTGGGGAATTCTGGGAGTTTTCAAGAGCTACTGGTTGCCTATCCCTGCATGTATGGGCACCTTCAGGCTGTATACACTCCAGCCAATTTTTCCCATCAGAGAAACTACCAATAGTAAATCTGATCTGTGGTAGTGATGCTGATATATTTTAGTACAATCGATCTCGTGGCCCATTTAAAAAGCACACATATTTAGTCCAATCTATTTTTATCCGTTTTTGGTGAAAATTGTCCCAATGCTCTGTGTGTTCACCATTGTGGTATTTTTTAATTATGCTTAGAGCTTTGTTCACACTAAGTGATGTAAAGTGCAGGATAATGCTTATGCATTTTTCTTTGCAAAAATCCCAAGCTCCCAAGCTATTAATTGTGGAAACAAACATTGTGTGAAGGAGCCATTATGCTGAGGCCCCACTGCAACACGCTCCCGCGCGCTCGATTGCGATCTCCTGATGTTTCACAATCGGATCGCACTTAAAGGACAACTATACTGTAAAAATTTACTTTTTAAAAATGAAAAGCACCTGGAGCAAAGAGATAGGATTGATTATTCCCACCTCCCAATATTGTTTTGTTAAGGGAGCTACAGCCCATAAAGTTTTCATCTGCCAGGTTATGGCCCGGGGCCATTCTCTATTAAAGATAGTGCTGAAGCATACAGGAAGACTGGCAGAAGCAGTTTTCTTTGTCCTGCTTCTCCTCATAGAAATAAAATTGGGAGGTAAAAACACCAATCCTACCTCCCTGTCTCAGGTACTTTTTATTTTAATGTTTTTTTTAAAAACTCTATACGCACTATAGTTTCCCTTTATAAGTGTATCAGTGTGACTTAAACCTTTTAAGTGGAGTTGCTAGTTGCTTTAATGCTTCTTTTAGCTACTACATTTTTTTAAACATAATTTGTTATTTTGCTGCTTTCCTCTGGCTGGGGTTCAGAAACGATGCTATGGAAAATTGCTTGTGAAGCTTAAGAGCATTCCCAATATGGGCAAGGAAGTTACTGTGTACATGTGCAGTGCTCTAGGTATGTGGCTATGTATCTGCACCCCTTTACACAGGGTTGCAAATCAGATAAGATAGAAATAAGTTCATTAATTCTTGTTGCTAACATTCTAGCATTAGTAAACATGGTTGCAAGCCCTGGACCATATATATATGCCTTGTTTTCCTATTCAAAGCAACATGTACACTATTACCTGATACACTATACCAATCAATATAGCAAATGGGAATTAAAGCATCATGGCTGACTCAGAATTTAGCATATTTAATTATGCAGGGACGTGATTTACCAGCTGGTCTGATCACTCAAAATTAATGGCGGAGAATAATCAGCTGCTTGCTGGGCTTACTATTGATTCCCTTGCCAAATATGGTCCCCTGTGTATCCAGCCTAACCTTGTGATCTCTTTCAGGGCAAACACCTCCCAGAGACACTAGCAAAAACAGATCTGCTGATATTTACTATCAAAATAGGGTGGAACTGCGGGATGCTGCAACTCATATGCAAAATGAGCCAAAGACTGTAGTCAGCAAACAAGATGCTCAGAACATCTTCCACAGGCTCTGCTTTGGAAATCAGTCAGTATCTATTGTTTACACTTGCAAGCGATCCAGTCACAAAGATTTTTCTACGTGAATGGCAAAGAAACAATTCCCCACACATGTTCTAATACCTCACTGGTCACGTACCTATTAGCCTTGAAGGTTGTGCAATACAAAGGTAATTGCTACAGCACACTGAGAAGAGGGAGAATGAGTCTTCCCTACTTCACATAACATTTTCCTCAGTCTAAAGGTTCGTACACACTTGCGATTGCGGGTCCTGACCTGAGACGCACGATGTGCACGAAGGTTTGTTTTGGCCGATAATCGGCCCGTGTATGGGCCCTTTATCGGCCGAAATGGGCGCTTGTTCTGAGATCCGCCCGGTCGGTCGGGCAACATTCCTCGACCGAACGGCCGTTTCATGAACTGTTTGTACCCATCGATCACACAGGTTGGGACCCGCGATCACACGTGTGTATGAACCTTTAAGATGGGTACACAAGTTAAACATTTATAGCAAATGACAGATTCCATTGGAAGCTGTTATCGGCTGTAAAAATGCCTACACACACAAAATGCCTATTCCAATAAATCTCCTTATTCATTGGACCAATAGACATGTACAGTCATGGCTGAACAACACCAAATTTCGTCTTGTGTGTACCTATTTTAAGAAAACAGGTTGTAGGAAATTGCTGCCCAGTGTAGTTGTAGGTTGTCTGTATTTCCAGCCCACTGCCTTGTACCCTTGATTATTGCTAAGCTTTAACCTTCATTGCTGTAATTTTTCCATGCAGGGGACACAAATGTTTTACTGCTTCTAGTGGATACAAACACACAAACCATGTAGTATCCCGGGGCTTACCATTAACCGCAAAATCTGCCCATGGGAGAGTGAATTCCATGGGATTATCCGGACATATCCCAAAGCCAGTGCATACTCATTATTAGAAGTGGAAGACTCTACAACCCCTTGGCGATATTCAGAAGTATAACTCCAGTCTCCAGGTAATTAAAAGTTCAAAGCTTTATTCTACATATTAAAAGCAGGCAAGACAGGCATCACACATTGACCGGACTTTTTAATTACCTGGAGTTATACTTCTGAATATCGCAGAGGGGTTGTACAGTCTTCCTCTTCTAATAATGAGTATGCACTGCTTCTAGTGGATAGCAAATGAATGCACAAATGTTTATAATATTGTGCAGCCTTATACAGAATAATGGTTCTGAAATGATAATTACATATTGTTACTTTAAATGACTGCCATGCAACATTCCAGATGTTAGAAATACTGTATCTTGCATTATTATGAGCAGCAAAGCAGATGAAGTGTCAACTAAAGGCAGCCATGAACCGTACAATATTATGATATGAATTGTATTGTCTGTGATGACCAATAATGAAAATGGACCAATGTAATTTATCATTTTCATTAGACTGGAGAATTTTTACTGCTAGGAAAATGATCAGTTTGATCAGATTATGTGATTAGATTGTAGCATGTATGGGCCCCTCTAGGCACTTCCAAACCCCACTTGATGGACTATATGTCACAACTTTGGAGACTTTAATAATAATTTTACTTTGCTTTAGTCTATTTTCAATCAAAAATATATCTAAAGGTTCATACACAGATATAATTGCCCGTGTGTATGAGTTTGTTCAGGTGTTGTTTGTTTATTCAGACGGGCAAATATCTACCGCAGCTGCCACTTCTTCATCGTGGATCGTGGGTGCGAATCGCCCAGGGACTGTTATAAAACAAGAAAATCCAACAAAAATGAATTCTACATATTGAAGAAAACAGAATGATCCACTGAATGGTATAAAAATAGAAGTTATAATATAAATCAAGATTATTAATGTTTAATTAGACATGCAGTAGCTCTTCAAACACACCTTTCAATAAGGAAACCTAAGCATACCCTGAAAGAGCCAATAAGGAAACCTCAGCATGCCCTGAAAGGGCCAATAAGGAAACCTCAGCATACCCTGAAAGGGCCAATAAGGAAACCTCAGCATGCCCTGAAAGGGCCAATAAGGAAACCTCAGCATACCCTGAAAGGGCCAATAAGGAAACCTCAGCATGCCCTGAAAGGGCCAATAAGGAAACCTCAGCATACCCTGAAAGGGCCAATAAGGAAACCTCAGCATGCCCTGAAAGGGCCAATAAGGAAACCTCAGCATGCCCTGAAAGGGACAATAAAGAAACCTCAGCATGCCCTGAAAGGGCCAATAAGGAAACCTCAGCATGCCCTGAAAGGGCCAATAAAGAAACCTCAGCATGCCCTGAAAGGGCCAATAAGGAAACCTCAGCATGCCCTGAAAGGGCCAATAAGGAAACCTCAACATACCCTGAAAGGGAGAATATGGAAACCTCAGCATACCCTGAAAGGGACAATAAGGAAACCTCAGCATACCCTGAAAGGGACAATAAGGAAACCTCAACATACCCTGAAAAGGACAATAAGGAAACCTCAGCATACCCTGAAAGGGACAATGAGGAAACCTCAGCATGCCCTGAAAGGGCCAATAAGGAAACCTCAGATTACGCTGAAAGGGCCAATACGGAGTTAGTGCAAATTATGTGAGCATTTTTGTCTGTGTCTCTCCATGCTTGCATAGTAGTTGAGTTTGCATTTGTGTGCGCTTGTCTGCGTTTGTATTTCCCGTTTCCCCAAAGGATTGTGGGTAAAACACACCAAATAAAGTATTAGTACGTTTGGGATGCACTTGATAAAACTGAGTTCATAATACCAATATCAGATGTTCCACAATGTAAAAAGACAAAACACACTTTGAGCTTTGGTCCTCTAAATAAAAAACAAACCTGGTCTTGTTTCCCGTTTCAATACTATAAGACTTTAGACTCTAAGAAAGGTGTGGCTTTTATAATGGAACTGTAAAGGACCTGTGTAAATTAGTGGGGCATTTTCTATTATAGGCTTTTTAAAGAACTTAACAGAAATATACTATGTTATCTGCAGAATATTTATTTTCCCTCCTATAACTGTTATACCCAAACGCCAGCCCTTCAGTGGTTAGCACTGCTTTGCTCCTGCAACCCCACCCACCTATCCAAACAGCCTGGACAGGATACAATACAAATTCCAAATTGGATAACTGAAATATTTGTACAGTTGTGATTTCCATACCAGCGAATGATACAAACAAATTGGTAGGTATAGAAACAACAATCTGCATTGGACTCGGTGATGTAGAGGTGGCTGGACAGTCAGAATTTATTAGAATAGGGTCCCATACTTGAGAGGGGGCTAGGCCACACTAGATGCGATGCGTTGCAATCACCATTTTTGCACACGCTCAGATTAGGTGACATTGTAGAATCACAGAACAAGCACACAACCACATGCACTATCACACCGGAAACGCACCTGCAAATGTGCTGTGGTGTGTCCTCAGCCTAAGCAAGGGTTTTGTACTCATTTTGTGCTGCCTGCACCATTTCCAATGTTTTTTTTAATATAGTGCAGTGCAAGTGATGCAATAAATTTAGCACCAATTTTAATGCTACTTTTAAAAAATTAACACCTCAATTGGGGTATTACAGTGCCACAATAGATCACAACTTACTGCATGCGATGCACAGTGTATTAACGGTTGAAAATCGGTTTATTCGTTGTGGAATTAATGCAGGTAAGCTGTGTCATTTTATTGCATCCCCCCAGCACATTGCAGTATCTGGGACACGTGCTTTAAATACTTTCCTTATTCCTGCGATGGTTTAAGCTTTCCGTACCTCATGTTGATTCATGGGGGCACGGAAGGTATGTAGAGAACCTCTGCATCTGCTTTACTTTGTTGTTTTACATGCTAATCATGTCTAATTTAATATAACATTGATTAGGCTGTTCCAGTGCTAAACCCACCTATAATATGTTTGTCACAAGCAGGTTTAGGTGAGTTGAGTTTGGTTTGGGCCTAAGCACTCCTGTGGCAGTTTGCCAGTTTGCCAGTGTAGATGTAGGTGCAACCTCAGTCAGTCCTCTACCTTAGGACTCAAAGCTATAGCACAAGCAAAAATAGAAAACTTCTGGATAAGTAGTGTATTCCTCTAATCTATTATGGCACTGAAAGCTGCTCTAGTGCCTAAAACTGAATCTCCCTGAGAGTCTTTCTCTACTAACTGTACTTTTGTATCATTCTATGATTAGTTTTCCATTGGCTCAGTAAATTAACTTTTACTCTATATCAGAGCCATAGATAGTGCATCCAATGTAATGGATGCACTTGTCTGTCTATTATGAATTGTTTTTGCTTGCACACAGTCCATGTATGTAGTCTTTCACAAGTCTACTGCATGCTGTCAGGTTATAATATAATTCAGTAATAGAGATGGTCAAACTCACTGAAATCCGTTTCACTTGCAGATTCTGGGATTTTCAGAAAAAATCCCGAAATTCGGAAATCGGCAAGAAGACCCATTGAAGTCAATGGAAGTTAATAAAATTATAAAATCTGCCTAAAATGAAGGTATAACTTACTGTAACTGGCTCGGGGACATGGGAAATGATCTGGGGAACACGCAGCAATGCCCAAAATCTTTAAAAGACACTGTCAAGTACCGGAAACTTGCACTTCCTGTTTTGGCATTCTGCATAGTATTTTTGAGATTTCTAGAAATTTTTAAAAATTCCAATTTTTATATTTAAAAATTCTCTAGAGTTCAATAATTATTGAAAACAATTGTGTGTTTCAGAAAAATCCCAAAACGTCTGAAATCCGCAATGTCCGATTTTTGGCAGATCCGCAAAATCCTCTTCGTAACCAGGTTTGGGTCCATCTCTATTAAGTAATTTGTAGCTTGCAAGAAATTGCATTTGGGCACACAATGTTCACATTCCAAATGCCACTGTTTTCTTCTGCTTTGGTTGTTTAAAGGGAATGTCCACCCCTTAGGAAAAAAATTAATATATTAGGCAGGACACCCTAAAACCTTTGTTCCGTTTTCTAAAAATATAATAAATCTGCTCCCAGCTAGAGATAATCTACTTACAAGATCGAGATCCACCACCGCTTCCTGTCTCTCCACTCCCTCTCCATTGCAGCTGCTCTGTTCTTTTCGCGTTCCTGAGCAGCTGCAGTTAAGGCTCGTTTGGGAATTGCAGTCAGTGATTGGCCATGACGTTACTGTGCCAGAGAGCCGCGACGGTGGATCGAGAGGAGCTTGTAAAAATGATTTCTATTGCTGGGAGCAGAATAATTACATTTTAACAAAACAGAACCTAGGTTTTGGGGTTTTTTTTTGCCCCTTTAAGTTGTTGTTTTTTCTATCTGGTCATATACTATTTTGTTAAATGAATATATTTATTTTTGTTAGGAACCGAAAACTTCTCATGTCCCCATATGTCTCTGACCATACCCTCCGCTCATCACAGAACAATCTCTTATACAGAACCCCCACTTACACTGACTCCTCTTGCCTTATTATGTATTTATTAATATTTTTTGTATTCTAATATTGTACAGCGCTGCTTCCCCAAGTAGCACTACATTAATAAACTTTCCAAGGCCACTCCCCCAGGGCATTCTGGGGAAGTGGCCATAGAAAGTGAGCGTGACTTGGGAGGAGACTCAAGTCTCCTCTCAAGTCCGGGAGTCTAGGGTGGTCTAACAAACAGCATGTTAAATTAGGTGACTTGTGCAAAAGTTCACCCGAGCTATTAATTTGCAGCAACCAATCTATTGTTAGCTTTTTACTGGGTAACTGCAGTAAGATAATATCTGATTGGTTTCTGCAGATTAATAAAACTGATAAAAATGAGTGCACCTCCTATTGCATTAACTCCCACAGGCCTGAGGCTTATGTGGGAAGCTTAGTAATTTATACTCTCCAAACAGTGTAAATCCTGCTAGTAATATTGCAATTTTCTTTTGAATTCTTCATAACTTGCACTTACCAGTAACCCACATTGAGACCACACAAGATGATCACACTTATCATCACCAGTAAAAGTAACAAATGACTTGCACTAAGGTCATAGTAGTCTGCCCACTACTTCTGGTAATAAGGAGTCTGATGGCCGAACAGGGAACGTTACACACGTTGCTGAACAAGCTCCCAAAAATAGAGAAATTCTCAGTTGGAGAGATTTTTTTCTCAGCTTAGAGCGAACACCATTAGGTCAGAGATTCCTAACTGGCAGCCACCAGTTGTCAGGGAATCAGACGTCCCAGAATTCCCCAGTACATTAGTCAGTCTCTATTTAAAAATGCAGTAAGCTGTAGTTTTACTTTTTTATTATTTGGATTCTGGATGTTTCAGGTAACTATTTATCATTTTAATTTGATTGCATTATGGCTATATGATAGGAATATTCAAGAAATATTATTATCTAATAAAAATAATAGATTTAGGCCGATTGTCATACCTGTGTGGCCACTCGTGGCTCCTATCAACGACCTGCGGGCTCCAATCAATGGGTGGTTGTTAGGCCTGGCACACATGGTACAATTTTGTATTTATCTTTTAGGCTAACAAACTATAGAACAAACACTGAGGGACTATCTGTCCCGACCAAGCACTTGGCCAGGACAAATGTCCGTTGGTCGTGGCAAATTCTGCCACGGACGAAAATGCCCATAGGGAACCGCATGATCGATTGTAATTTTCCGACATGTCCGATCATTTGTTCTTCCGATCCGGACAAACGAACGATCGAGGTCGGTCGCGGCCGGCCACCCCACACCAGCCGTTATTTTCGGCCAACCGACCAAAAGTGCCGTGAATCGTTCAGTCGGCCGAAAATAACGGCTGGTGTGTACCCAGCCTTAAGCCTTGTACACATGGGTCGGGACCCGCGACACATGTTGTGTCCGAACGTTCGTTTTGGCCGATAATCGGCCCGTGTATGGGCACTTTATCAGTCAGGGATCGTTGCCCAAGCGGCCAGGTGGATCTCCGAACGACCGGCCGTTTCATCCGATAAAGTACCCAGACGCGGGCTGCTTATCAGCTGAAATGAACATTCGGACACACCATGCTTCACGAGTCGGGACCCGCGATCGCACGTGTGTACGAACCTTTACTGGTATTCTGCTGGTCAAAAGATAAGGTGCTGCACACACAAAAGCCTGAGATTCCCTCATTCATCCTTTGTCTAAGTACAAAGGTAGATTTTTGTGATTGTGTTTTTAAGAAGGTTTGGAAAGCTTTGCACTTCATAAAGTGAGTGTAGTGGATCAACAAAACCTTGACACCAGTAGCAATCAACATGTTTTTCCCTTGGGTTGTGTTGTCATTTAATCAATAAATACCTGCACTTATCTCTGTTAAAGACAATAGAGAAAAAGAAGAACACAAACTGTTGCTTTGTCTCTGAAGATCTGCAGATAGACTAGAATAAAGAAAAGAAAGTTTATATATATATTACGTTCCCAAGGAAATTATTTTCCAAGCCAAATCAAACCTTAGAAAACCTTGATCTAAATAAGCAGAGGCAATAAACTGAATTGGGACGAGGGTTATAAAGCTGGGTATACACTTGCCAGGTTTTTGAAAGATGACAGACTCCAAGATTTTTGAAAGATTACAGATCTGCAAGATTCTGTCTGTCATTTTTCAAAAATCACAACATACACAGCATAGGGAGAACTTTTGGGATCTGATGGTATCGGGGCTTTATCGGTACTGTGTGTACCTAGCTTAAGAGTAACAGCCCTGTCTGTCATTCGAATGGTAGCACAATGGTACTTTATCAGAAGGAAGAGAATCGTATTTGTTTAAGGTGGGTACACACAATAACGATAAAGGAAAGATACCGTCATATCCAACGCTATCGTCCCTATATCCTTAGTGTGTATATTGCATTTGTGAGCGCTCCTGAGGCCTGCGGATGTTCGGCCTTGAGATCGCTCAGAAATGCTTGAAGATTTCCCCTGACCACTGTCGGCTCCCTTTACTTAAAGAGAAAACAAATTTTTTATTTAATGAGAGGGTGGAAGGCTACAGTATTCGGAAGAACACAGAAAATGTCACAGCTACAGATATTTGCTCCACAATCGTGTTGATTTCAGAAGTAGGTTACACATCTTACCATATGTTAACCCAACCCCCCATGTTTTCACTTATTAGCAGTAGGTTTGTCTGCAGTACAGACAAAGGAGGAATCAACAGGGTTAAAATTCACATAAACCTTTAAACTTATTTTTTTATGATTACTGAGACTCTCTCTTTATACATGTTGTGTCTACCTGATTAATTTACACTATGCACCCTATTCAAGTGTTTTACAGCTAGCTAGGACCTCAGTGACTAATTTACTGTAATTTCCCTTAAATTCACACCCTAATTACAGAAATGTGATGCACATTGTAGTACATACAGAACTATGATCAAAAATTTCTAAATCATTGTAACCCATAGTAATTACTTCTATTAATGCCCATACGCGTGCAATGGTGTACGAATGGGCGTTTTAGCTGACTATTGGTGTGCATGGGCGCTTGGTCGGTATTCAGTCGGACATCGTTTATGATTGGCCAGACAGAGTGCCCATACACAGGGGTGTCTCTAGTGTTTTTGCCACCTGAGCCAAACTTTTGAATGCCGACCCTATTTACTACTATGTTTATTTTCCTTCTGCTCTGTCTGCCACTTTTCTTAAGAAAAAAAATTTAAAGTGAGCTCTGCCTGCCACCTCTCTGATATTTAGCATGGGTGCCGCCCTGAGCATTTTGCTCATATTGCTTCATTAGAGAGACACCCCTGCCCATACATTTAATGATAGTCAGCCGAAACGGGTGTTCGTACACTATTGTTCATCTCGGGACGGGCCCTGCGATGGCACATGTTTACGAAGCTTACAAGATATGTCCAGCCAAAATGTAACTTAGCATTTTTAGCCTAATTACACCCCAAAAGTGAGTACGCTCTCACGCTGAGATACCTTTACCTCAGCCAATCCCTCGCCGAAAGTCCATCCTCCTGCCTTCTTCTGGGTATGTTCTGTCAGTCCTGGCTGACAGTCCATATCCGGAAGAGCCGGTTACGAGCGTGCTCTTCTCCTGCGTACGTAACTGTCTCGAAACAAAAAGCTGAAGGAGGAACTTCCGGTGAGGGACTAGCTGAGGTAAAAGTAAGTATATCAGGTAAGGTTAAAATGCACTTGAGCTTGTGGGGGATCATTAGGCTATAGATGGTAAGTTATATTTTGGATGGACATGCCTTTTAAGTCAGTGTTTCTAAGCCTTTTGATCTTTGCAGAACCCTTACAAATGTATTTTGTATTTTTTATTCCTCTCTTTCTCATCAATTCACTAAAATACATTTATCAACAGAACTATCGGGGAGATACAATATCACTTCTCCCGTTACTTACCTTAGCCCGATCCCGCGATACAATAACTGACGTAAGCGAGATTACGTCAGATATTGCATCAAGGGATTGGGCAAAGGTAAGGAGCAGGAGTTTAACGCTCCATAACCCGTAGCGTTAAGTTTCACGCTAGAAAGTAGCGCAAAACTTAACACTACAGGTTTTGGATCGTTAGCACAGCGCTATTTCCAAAAACATTTGGAAATGGCGCTGTGCTCGAAAATCCGTCCAAAACCCACGTTAACCCAAATTTTTTTAGGGTTAACGTTGGTTTTAGACGGAAAATGGCCATATTGTATCTCCCCCTATATCTGTATTTATCAGGGGTAATTTGTTCCTATTTTTTAGGACCCTGATTGAGAAACACTGAGGTAGATTGATAATGACAGGGCATTAGTTGCTGTAGGCCAGGGACGCCTAACCTGGTTGATGCTGGGGGCCTCTCTGCCTATTTATGAAGCAGGCACTTGGATACTGTCCTTAATTTAGCATAGTATTATATCATTGCCTCTACAAAAATATTATTTTTACGTTGCTCATTTTCAGGGCCAGGTCTGGGCTATTTTGCACCCTGTGAGGATATCCCTACCACTCCACCATCCCAACACCCCCAGGTACACTTAAAACATTCTGCTAGATCTTTAGAGACTGGTACATATATGATAGCACAGTTGAATGCACTGGCACTCTTTGTTACTTTTATGTGCAATTATCTAGGACCCAGAGCTTCAGCAGATCCAGTCATCAAACAAAGAGTTGGTGCTTTAAGTTAAGGTGGCCATACTAAATATATTTTTACTTACCCGACCGAGTGATCCCACGACATTAGACCGATCTCGCTGGGACCGACTTTCCCATTCATCTTATGCAAAAAGAATAGGATTTGCGATCGCACGTCGGTCTCAAAGAAGAATGGGAAATGCGGTTCCGGCAGTATCGGTCGAATGTTGTGGGATTGCTTGGTCAGGTAAGTAAAATTTTACTATTGTTTGGCCACCTTAAGTCATGTAAGCAGTGGGGAGGGGGGGGGGGGGTTTGAAGTGAGAAAGGATTGCAGTCCTACTTATAAGCCAACCACCCACTAATATGCAAAATATTATTTATTTCTTCTTGAATGCATCCTAGAATATGACTAGTTCCTGTATTTCTATTTCTATCCCGACAGGAAGTTTTCTAGACATACAGACAAACAGACAGGCTGGCATTCAATAAAGTGATTTTCAAGCATCCTTCACACCCACTTTGGAAAGATGACGTCACAGGAAATCTTTGACTGACTGGCTGGTCTATAAATCATTTCTTAAATGAATAATCTCAGGCTGCCACGGATGATTATAATACTTCATTTTCTGTATCACAATGTGCTGCTGTCTGGTGTAAGGATACAGCATTATTATTATTATTATGGATTTATACAGCACCAACATCTTTGGTGGCACTTTAAAATTACATACTCCTACATTACATACAGGGTAATATATGTTATACAAAGTCATACATATTACATACAAAGGTAATACAAAATATGAGAAAGCACAGTGATGAGTTTCTTACAGCAATACCATGATACAATAGGAGAGAGGACCCTGCCCAAAGAGCTTACCATCTAGAGCATATGGGGTGAGACATAAGGTTGCAGGAGTCGGTAGGCTGTAAATAGATTGGCAGTGTAGTGTGAAAGGTGGGTTGGATCATATTGGGTAGTAAGATGGGTAATGTTTAGGCCAAGTTATATGCTTGCTTGAAAAGGTGGCTTTTAAGGTTACGTTTGAAGGTATTAAGGGATGGTGAATGACGGACAGACAGAGGAAGAGAGTTCTAGAGCAGAGGGCATGGGAAGAGGTGACAAGGGTGGATGAGAGGAGGAGATCGTTTGCGGAGCGGAGGTTGAGTCTGGGACAATATCGGTGGATCAGCTCTGAGATATATGAAGGGGCTGTGTTGTATAGTGCTTTATAGGATAGGGTAAGCAGCTTGAACTGGATCCTTTGTGTGATGGGCAGCCAGTGGAGGGACTGACAGAGAAGAGAGGCATTAGAGGCACGAGAAGAGAAATGAATGAGCCGGGCAGCAGAGTTGAGGATGGATTGAAGCAGAGCCAGGCGGCTGTTTGGTAAACCCCACAGGAGTGTGTTGCAATAGTCAAGCCGGGATATGACTAGGGCATGGACTAGGATTTTTGTAGCTTCATTCGAGCAGAAGGGTCAGATGCGGGAGATGTTTTTGAGTTGGAGCCGACAGGAGTTGGCAAGCGAATTGACATGGGGTTTGAAAGAAATATTGGAATCTAGCGTTATTCCCAGGCAGCAGACATGAGGAGATGGTGATATAGGTGTGTTGTTAATATTAAAAGTATGAGTAGTGGCTACAGAGTATTTTTGGCAGTTCATAGTAGTTTAATTTATAGAACTTTTAATTCAATTTTAATTATCGATTGAATTGATAGTGTTAACTGGAGATACTGTAAATTCTAAAGGAAAGGGGATTATACATAAAAGTAAATATTATAGAATGGAAGCAATAATTCACAAATACATTTAAACAACAACCATCCTGTACTCTGAATATGGATGAATTATCCAGGGGCTAAACACATTGCAATTGTTACTGGAATCCTAGAAAGGTTTATAGATCAGTGAAAAATCAAGGGGCATCTATTAAAACCACACGTGGCATAGCTGAGGTATAATGAATGCTGTTTCTTTGCAATCATTGTGCAATCAGTGCAGTTATGTAATATGTCCCTCTCAGATCAGATGATCTGGCAACCCAGCTCACAATACCTTAGTAGGGGCATCTGCAAGTTACAAGACAACCTTATTTTATGTTTAATTACATTATTAACCTTGGGATGCAATATAATTTTGCTGGATGATGTCAAAATATCTTGCACTTTGCTGTGTATATTAGGATTGTAATGGCTATAATATAGTCAGCGAAACGTTCACTGTCATCTGCCAACAGCAAAGGGTTCATGGAGGCCCCATGCAGAAAAAGAATGAATATAAGGTTGGCAATAAATGGATATTTATACCCAGGCTATTGTTTACCCCTTGGTAGAACACAACATTTCCATCAAATTGGATGTTAATGGGGGGAACCACACTGAAATGTAAAATAAACAATTGTATAATGTTAAATGTTGGCTTTCCTTTTGCGTTACCCAAAGGCCATCAGTGACAGTACTGTACCTCTGCATATTGGGAGAAATGGTTATATTATGTCTTGGGTCTGTGTTACTCCTACACCAGTTGTGCATGTTTGCATGTAAAATAAATAAGAACACTTTCATGGCTGAAAGATGCTCCTTTAAAAGTAACTGCTTTGTCATAGAAGGAAATTGCAACACAAACATTTGCAACACAATCATATTTTGGCTGCTGGAAGTACTGAATAGTTCACTTTATCCCTCCTATGTAAAAGCTCTCACAGCAATCATTACGCTTTTTTATGGTTTACTAAACATGTATGGGAGAAAATGAATTGTACACTATGCATACAAACACAGGTGGATATTTACCCTTTGTAGCATTAAAAATATTCGAAGGGTAAAATATTGTAAAAATGAAAATAGCTCATTTACTCTTCACAGGAGCATTTTACTTTAATATTGACAGAAACATTTGGAAGCTTCCTATTTCATTCTATTTGAATAGTAACATTTCGACACATTACGTTGGGCCTAGATTCTAATCAAATGATAACATCACAGCACTGGGGATAACATTATGGGCTCACAACAAATTCAGCAAATACCGGGGAGATTGTGCATGTGATTCTGCAGCTTACAGGAGCAGCCTCTGCCTATACGTTCCTTATCGGTAAGGTATGTGACTTCCAATGGTATTTTACATCACTTCTCTTTCACTAAAGGTGCCCATACACCTTGATAATACTATACAAATCACCTTTAGAGGGAAAGCACTTTTTTAGGCTGGGTACACATGGGCAGATTTTTCGGGCCAATCAAACTATACTTATTGTATTGGTTAGTAGGGCCGAAAAATCTGAGCTGGTTTTGGGCGCGGCCACAATTGGATGAATGGACGATTACACATGTTGGTAAATCATGGGCTATTGTACGGTTCTCTCAGTTTTGCGAACTATCGGCCGCGACCAACAGTGATTTGTCTCAGCCAATCACTAGCTAGTAGCGAATGTTCGGTCGGGACACAGCATGTCTTTGTGTGTACCCAGCTTTAGGCTGTTATGACTATCTGCTAAACACACAATCATTTCCTATTGCTGACATTTGTAGTTCTCTATTTGAGTACTGTCACACAGAAGGTTTTACTAGTGGCGACCCTCAAGGAGATCCCTCAGAAAACTCTAACACCGCTGCGACCAGCAGGGGTGCCCCTACCATGAAGCAAGATGAAACATTTGCTCAGGGCGCGCCCCTGCAGTGAACTTAAAAGGCGGCAATTAAAAAAATCATGCTCCCTACAGTACCGCATTTCAGCACCAGTCCACCAATCAGCGTAGAGTCAACCCTCCAGTTCACCAGTCAGTGTTAGTCAGTCCACCATACCCACCTCCACAAACCACACCTATGTTACCTGATGAAGCCATGCCCTGCTTCATGTGCTAACCCCATCTGCCAATAGGTGGCATTTAAAAGTTGTTTCAGGTGTCAAAAACCCTAGGAATACCCCTGGCGACAAGCATTCTTTACACTAGGCAGACAGGTAGATTTGACATTCATCCATAGGCAAACGTCTTATCTATCTAATGTTTAAGGACTTCATTTTCCAGGATGCTGTTCTTACTTTCCGATGTTCCTGTAACGTTCCCACAATGTTCCCGTCTGGCCTATTCCTTTTGCGATTGTGAAAAATAACAGGCTAAATGGTTCTTGTGATGTCGGGGGAAACGACGTGGAAACTTCAGAAGATAAAGTGCAGTGTATGGGCAACTTAAGGCTGTGTACACAACCTGTCAATATAGACTATCGATCAATGGGCCAGATCAGTTATGTTTGGTGGGGTTTAAAGCGGCACTGACCATGTTTGTTCAAGCAATTGCATGGCCTATTTGAAACCACATGACTGGACAAATTTTGCTTCCTCCAATCCATTTTTGTCTGAATTTGTCTGAATATCATCCCTTGTGTACACAGCCTAAAGTTGCTATTTGTTGCTACTTCTTTAGTGAAAAGCCATTATTCAATATTCTGTGTGTGTCATAACCGTAAGGTTTCAGAACCAAAACAGTGAACAGAATTCTATTTAGTTTTAGTAAGTTCCCTTAGTTTGTTCTTGGCATACCTGTGTGTGCTCCCCACCTTACAAAGGATAAACACTGCAATGGTTAATGCACTTTGTCATGTTATGGTCAATACTTTCTTATCATTAGCCCCCCTTCACACCATTGTTTGTTCCTAGTCCGAGGATTATGTATTAGTAGAGGGGGAATTGGTCAATGTGGGGGAGGGATGGTAAATTTACACATTAACAACATTGCTCCATCTTTACCCCCTTCGTGGACTTTACTCTGTTCTCTAGTTACGTGCAAAACGGGTCAACCATGCGAGAGGGGGAGGAGGGGATGTATAACTGGAACATGTACTTTAATTATAACTAACCTGCTTTTACTTAGATTAAATTTAGAAAAGCGCAGTGTAGTATTACAACTGGAAGGCCCAGCTAGAACAAGAGTTTTCCTCCAAAGATAGTGATTTAGAGGAAGGAATTGTGGGCAATTATTCCATTTGAAGATTAAATTAAAGGGTTTCTTATAAAAAAAAATATTACAGTTCATTCTTCCACAGCACATACATTATAAACCCTGTGTGGGTCATTAAACCGCAAGGAATTGTATGTACTTTATAGGAGGTTTTCCTAAACAGTTGTATTCATTGGAACGTTTTAGAGTTAATTTGTTGTAGGGACAGTTTTACCATAGGGCAAACATGACTATTGCTTAGGTCACCACTACCTAAGGTTAATCCCAAACCCTGGGCTGTAAATAATCAGGATGTTGGGGGGATTAACATAATGTTTTTCACAGGGTCCCCAGTCGACTTTAAACTCGTCTTGATCAACAGCATTTTATTTCCTAATAGACAACAACCAAAAATGTAATCACATTGCCCATATATGTTTTTTATGGAATTTACAATAATGATGTGTCATGCAAAAACCTTAAATGAAGAATCTTCTAGAAATAATTCCCTGTTTTAACTATTTGGGAATGTTCTATGAAGTCTAAAGGGGACAATGCACATCTTTCATAAAGAAGGAAGCTGAGAGACTTTTTTGTGTGCGCGATTTGGTGCATTGTAGTGTGGCTTTGGCCTTACAGTCTCCTAGCAGATATACTCAAGAAACCGTGCACGCATTAATATGACTCATAGCATCTTCACTGTATCAGGCGATAAACTGCCAGTGTGAATAATGAATAATTCCTTCAGCTTCAGGGAGACTTCATGAAATGGGAATAAATCTGGTTAGATTATTTTATTGTATTTATTTAAAATAAGACTCATGTGTATTACAAAAAATAATAAGGATATTAAGTCCCCTTGGAGCAGAAACTATATAAAAGCACTCAGGCTACGTCCGGCACACTGTAAAGGTGGCCATACATCTATGAGATATTACTGACCCCGACCGAGAGCTAACGCTATGTTCCTTTAAGGATCTTTTAGACTTATATGTGTCACCTGATATATAACCCAAAAGATAATTTATCTAATTTATCTTGCTCTGGCAACCCTAGACAAATTAGTTAATTACCAGGGGTACACAAGTTTTGGTGAAATTATTATTAAATACCAAAATGTTCCAAAACCTATACCAAGGCCTCCATTTATTAAATATCTATTTATACAGTAATGGACAATAGCAATTTCTTTCAATGTAGCATTCACTTAGTTATAAACAGAAAATAGGAATGTTGATTAATAAAAGAGTTTGATGAAATTCATGGAAATTTCGGTTATTTAGAATGGTGACAAAAACTTTAGTTGATATGGGGTCCATGGGGTCCAGATCATATAGTACAGTTTGAATTTCGATATAATAATAAATGATGGCTTAAGAACATCTACTTTGGTTGACTATCTGTGAATCATTAAACAATGCCTGACCGAATGCCCATACATTTACCAATACTCTGCAGAAATGGTCTTTCATACACCATTTGATTACCTTTCTTATTCAAGATTCAATGGTTAACAGTCAGCTCTTGAGGAAAGATAAAATCTAGGTGATCATGGTTTGATGGCATGGGAACGGATAATTGGGATAATGATTTTATCAATAATATCATATTTAAATGAAGCACAGTGTCTGAAAGGATAATTCCCACTATCCTTAAATTCACTACCTTTGCATATACCTACCTCTCCCCAGATCCCATGAAAAAAAAATCATTATGCATTCACTGTCATTGTAAAGAAATACAATTAACCGATTCTGCATTAAAACCTTGTACACACATCCGATGTGTACAGCATGTGTGACAAAATGCACTTTTGGGCAATGAGCATGTGGCAGGCACAATTTGTTGATCTAACCGGCAGTGCACACTACCTGACGTGTGTACAAGGCAGAAAGGGTATCTTGGCTCCCGAGAAATTCCGAGAAATCTTCATTTGAAATCACAGTATTTACATGGAAAGACCTGTCACTCACACCAGGAAAAAAAAATGTGCGTCCCTCTTACGAAAGTATTCATCTGCCTGCCTGTACACTTTTTTGCAACAATTAACAGAATCAGCAGAGACAAGAAGGAAGGGGGGAGGGGAGATGGTGAGATTGTGCAGAACATATATATATATATGTTCTGCACAACACAAGTAAGTGAAGAATCTTGGATATAAAATAATAATAACTAAAATGATAGAAAATGCAAGCTTTCAAAGCATCTAGGCTTCTTCCTCAGTCATGAAAAAGCCAAGGTGCTTTGAAAGCTTGCATTTTCAATCATTTTAGTTAGCCAATAAAAGATATTATTTTATATCCAAGATGTCTTTACTTTCATCAACACAGTGCAATTCTATACTACTATGTATACAAGAAGGCAGTAAGAGAGGGGGGCAATAAGAAGCACTCACTAAACATTAATAATTTAATGACAAAGCAAGCACAGATAAACAGTGTTGGACTGGCCCACAAGGTTACAGGGGAATCCCCTGGTGGGCCCACATCCCATTCACCCAAGAAAACTGAAAAAACTGCTAAAATGTAAACGCAGAGCCAAAGGGAAAGCAAAGCATTTTAATAAACAGTAGGAGTAATATAGATCTATAAATGCTAATAGAAATATGAAATGTTAGGTAGGTCCCTAATGCTTGTCTTGGTGGGCCCCTTGTCTCAGATTTCCTGGTGGGCCCCAACAGTCCAGTCCGACATTGCAGATAAATATATGCGTGCCACCATTTTACTTCAGATAATGTTAAGTTATTTGAGTGAGTATAGTGACCCTTTAAGACTGGCGATCCTGCAGAGGATGAGGCTTTGCATTTTATTCTCTGTGCTCTCTCACAGTGCCAGAAGCGGACTCCTGTTTCTGCAGAAAAAGTTATCTGTTCTGGGTGCTTTTTATCTGTGATTATACCATTCCTTGGTTTGTACAAAAACTGCACAGCATTCAGAGCTAGTGTGTGCATTTATTGTGGCATGATTTTACATATCGATGTTCATTCTATTCATCGTTAATGACTAACCAATGCACATGGGCAGGTTGTCTTTCACTCCATATAGGAACAAGATCTTGCATGTGGATGGTGGGTTGTTTATCACGGTGCTTTTTTTTAATTAAAGGGGAATAATACCCCTTTATTCCCCTAAGTATGGGTACTTTCTCAGTCAGCTTTTTAACTTACCTTTTTAACTCACGCCTTGTTGCTCTGTTCCACTTCCCCCCTTCCAATCTGTCAGTGGTGAGACCAATAGGAAGATACACTCTGCAAGAAGTGCATCTTCCGATTGGTCAAATTGCAGATTGAAGGCAGACCGCAGCAAGGAGGGAGACTTTTAGTAAGTAACTGAAAAAGTACCTAGGGGTAAGGTGTTGTTTAGGGGTTTGGTCTGTGTTCAGGGGTGGGGCTAATGGCACCAGGCTCTTTGGGCCTACAGGGTCCTGAGATGTAAATCTGGCCCAGGTACCAATGCTGATAATATTCATTAAAGGGAAACTATAATGCGTATAAAGTTTTTTTAAAAAACAGTTAAAATAAAAAGTACCTGAGGCAGGGAGGTAGGATTGGTACTTTTTACCTCCCAATATCCTTTCTATGAGGAGCAGCAGAATGAAGAAAACTGCTTCTGCCAGTCTTCCTGTATGCTTCAGCACTATCTTTAATATAGAATGGCCCAGGGCCATTAACTGGCAAATGAACAATGTATGTGCTATAGCTTCTCAACTAAACAATATTGGGAGGTGGGAATAATCAATCCTATCTCCTTGCCCCTGGTGCTTTTTATTTTTAAAAAGGTAATTTTTACAGTATAGTTGTCCTTTAAATTCTGTCAGATCCGCCATCAGTGTCCCAGCTCTGACTTTAAAGCTAGGTACACATGGAGGGACTATTTGTCCCAACCGAGCACTTAGCCAGGACAAATGTCCATCGGTTGCGGCAAATTCAGCGGCAGCTGAATTTCCCCATAGGGAACCACACAATTGATTGGATTTTAGCGACACGTCCGATCTTTATTTGTCCGATCCAGACGAACGAACGATCGAGGTCGGTCGCGGGCGGCCGCCCTACACCAGGAGATATTTTCGGCTGACCGACCGGAAGTGCCGTGATTCGGTCAGTTGGCCGCAAATATCGGCTGGTGTGTACCCAATCTTAAAGGGAATGATAGTGAAGTGCAAATGTTAAATGTGAATTCCTAAGTAAAACAGAATGTAAATGAATGTACTTAATAACAAAAGATAAAGTGATATCTGTATTATCGAACTGTGATGATAATCCTGGCAAGTAGAGAATATATATATAGTGGATAATGCACCCCAACTGTAAATTATAAGCATATTAGAAGTCACCGAGGGGTTCTATGACCATATAAAAGCTCAAGGCCACAGGCCGAGTACCTTTTATACAGGGCACGGAACTCCAAGGTGACTTATAATATCCCTTTAATTTACAGTTCAGGGTGCATTATTTATTATAACCTACCCCTTTGTGGCTTCTGGTTTCCTTCTCCTCCTGGAACTGTAGTATTATAAGGCTATAATCTTATAGTTCCTCCCATAGAAATCCACTACAGGGGTAGGTTATAATGATCCATATATAACATCCCAGAATATAAGGAATTTCCTTTTGAGCTTGTTCGGTGATAACCCATTCAGTAACCCCCCTCTTAGAAATCCTGTGCTTGCCCCTGGCTGGAATGGGCCAACATGTGCAACTTTAGGTAAAAATTGCTGGTGATACAGGGGTGGATCACACCAACATTGTGATATGCTAACGTATCGCTAACGTATCGCAAAACGCAGTTGTAAGCACACAAGAAATGCGCTAGCGTGACCTAGCCCTTAATCTTCATTAAGGGCTAGGTCACGTTAGCATGTTTCTTACTTGTACTTGTTTGCAAATTGTATGTTACTATGCACTGTAGTGTTGCTTAGCCCTTATTGTGACTCAGCATTGCTTTGTGCATTTCAACAGGTGCCCTCTTTTTTTCTTATCTAGTATGTGATACATTCTGTTAAATAAATCCCAATTGCAGATTATTAGAAGGGTTCTGCTGCTTCCTAATAGTGGTATTGGAAGCTTCCGTGCTGGAACAGTAAATATACCAAATGCTGGCATCAAGGGGGGATGTTTATGAGCAGGTGCTGAGCTGCCATTTTAACACTTGGATTAGATTTGCCATCTGTTATGTTGTGATCCAGATAGTGATTTTCTTTTCAGACGCCTTGTCTGGTTTACAGATGCCTGTTTGGTTTTCATGATTTGCAGCGGTTTAGAATACAGAAAGCTCCCAGTGACCAGTTCACCATTTTACAAGACAATATGTGTCTCCTTCCTACTGTCTAGTATGTGCAACCTTGATACTTGCCACTTTCAAAGTTAGTGCCGATCCACTTGTTATGAAATATTGTATAATAGCGTTTCCCAGCTTTTGTATCCTTGCTGAATCCATGTCTTGGGAAACAGAAAACAATAATATGATTTTTTTTTATTTATCTCAGTTATCAGTTGAAATAACAGACAGATCGATAAATAATATCTACATTACATAATGGACTCTAATGCGTGTATCTACTAAAGATGGCTGAACTACCGAAAGTTCAGTCCGTTTTCGAACTTTCGAACTATATGCAAAGTTCAAAAGTTCGAAACGGACCCATTAAAGTCAATGGGAGTCAAATAGTTCGAAAAGTTCAAATGAAATACAATTAAAATATCAATGGTAACTTAATGTAAATGGCTGTGGGACCTGGGAAATGGTCTGGAGAACATGTTCGAATATCCAGGACTTTCAAATAATCTATTTTATTCTCACGCCCAGTTTATCCCATAAATGATTAGAACATTCCATAATTATGCCATAAACGATTCGAAGATCCTTCGATTCTCGAATTCGATAATTATCAAAACCCAGAAAGTTCGAAAGTCCAAGAAACCCGGGATTTTTCGAGAAGTCCAAGTCCGTTCGAACTCAATAAGTTTGGCTCGAACTCGGGTTCGAGTCCATCTCTGGTATCTATATAGTTCATGTCATCATCTCTTGAGGAACCCCTAGCAACCTGTAAGGAAACCCTAGGGGTCCATGATTTAGAAACACTATTTCAGAATTATGGTAAATGTTAATAATATGCTTAAAAGGAGAACTAAAGATATCACTAAAATAAATGGATTGCTATGATTGGGCTAGAGCATGGTTGCCCAACATGCCTGCAATAGGAAGTTGCACTAGCACAGATCATTGGGACTTTGCCCTGGCCTGACTATACCCCTCCCCTGCCCCCAACTCTGCCCACCCCCATCCATACTTCCACCCACTCTGAAGGTCATGTGGGTCAAATCTTTTTCTCCATTTGGCCGCTTGCGGACACATATGTGCTAGAGACACAAATGGGCTAGAGATAGGGCCAATAAAGTGCATTGCTCTAGGACCCAGGAAGAGAATAGGTATGGAATGTCAGCAATATTCTGCTGATGTACAATCTGGGTAGAGGCAAGTCTGTAGTTACATTTAGTGTTACCAAAGCTTTAGCCAACAATTCCCAGTGGATTATGTGTGTTATGTTTGATCGGGTATATGAAGGGGGCAGGTTGCTCCCCAAAACAGATGTTTTCACACAATAAATTGCGATTCGTTGAAGTAGTGTAGTGTGCCCTTCTCATGTTTGCTGTCCCTGAGTGTACTTGCCATAGGGTAGGATTGCACCTGAAGGATTGCACCTAACAAAAACTGGCAAGCTGGAGGTGCTAGAGCGATACCTTACATGTTGTGTTTAGTTAAGTCAGCAATGGTGGACTAAAGTTTCAGAATTTCTTGATGATTTTACCGTAAGTGTATTTTATACAGACAAAAAATCTGTTAGTTGCACTGTTAGTGCAACCATTGGTGTCTTCACTACAGATGCAAAAAGTAGCTTTTATCCCAATATTAATCGGGAATCAAGTGACACCTCCAGGTGGTATGGATGAGCCAAGACAGTCTAAGGCTACAAATATGTATGTGGGGAGGGTTAAGTATGATTGGGATGCAGGGACAAGTGACCTTCAGTGCTCCACCTGTTAATAAAACTACAATCTCTGTCATGGGAGAATTTTCACAAATAAGGAAACAACATTGCAGAAATATTCTAAATACTATTAATGTATTCTAGTAACTTGGAAATGTTATTCGGTCAAATTCAACTTCTTTCTCATTTTTATACTGAATTCCCTTCCGTAAGAGTATTGCAGTATAGAGTGTTTGGAACTTTATTCCTTTGATAGAGGAATGCTTTATATACCAATAGAATAAGACATTAAATAATGAAAGTTTCACTGTTTGTTACATTAAGCAGCAATACCAAAGAAATACTATGCCAGGCATTTAAAACAGCATGGTATTAAATCTTCACCAGGAAACTAAAGCTTTATAAATATGTCAAAAAGCATGGTGCTTCATTATGTCTATATGTTCCTGCTTGGGTATACTGTATATGATCAAACTGAGCTATTAAGGGGATTGTGTCACCTAGAAAATGATTGCAAGAGACCCCCACACATAATTAATAATACCCTGGAATCCTTTTTTTCTTAACAGGTTTATTTTATTGGCAAAATACAGCACCCAAAACGTTAGATGTAGGTGATGATAAGTTAAGTGTAATAGCAGGCTTTTACAAACACAACCCCCCCCCCCTCCACACCAGCCTGCTGGTCACTATTTTCATTAGAAGTAGAATACAATATTAATATTCTAAATTTATTAATACTATATTGTACAATAAATCAGACAAATACTCTAAATAAAATGGGAAAAGTTTCTGATAAAGCCTTGAAACACTTGTGTTCTTTGTACTCATAAGGTTGTCAGATTTAGATTAGTAAGGTTCAGGGTGCACAAAGGTTTCCAGACATAGAGGTGTACAAACAACAACTTTAAGGCTAAGTTCACACTACAAAATGTATATTAAAAAATGCATGCAAATGCACTATGTTTGTGAATATGTTTTTTCAACACGTTTGTATGTTTGCATTTGTATGTTTAAATAGAAAAAAATGCATACAAACGCAAATGGATGCGTTTTGACACAGTTGTATGCATTTCTTTTCCCCCATAGACTTTTATTGAGCGTGTCATCACAGTAAACTGCATGCAGCAATGGGTTTATAAAATGCGCTGCCCAGAAACATAGCAATGTGAATGCCATTAGGACATTCCTTTACAAAAAAGAATGTCCTAATTCATTTTTTAAACAGATAGCAAACAATTAAAGGGAATGTCCAGCCTAAATATAAGTAAAATGATTATTACCCCCCAAAACCTCACTTTCGCGAGGTTCCTAAACTTCAAAGATCCTCCAGAGCTTACTTACCTGACCCTCGCCGATCCACTTCCTGGTTGCGACTGTCAGTTAGGGCGCAACGTGATGTCACGCCCAATCGATTGTTCTGTATAAAATATATATGTAACAATAGTTACGGTATATTTGCAAATCGGGAAAATTCACAATCACATTCTAATGAAATACGATGGGAATTTCTGACTTAAATTGTGTGACTATGACCACCTTAAGTATAGTTGGTTAAACCCCCATTAAGAGGGGAAACATCTGAATTAACTGGAATCAAAAACTCTATTTATATAAAAATGTTAAATAAGCTTACAATATGCATTACAACTATATATACACATATAATATATATATAATATTATATATACATTATATATATATATATATATATATACATATATATATATATATATATATATAATATATATATTTATATATATATATATTATTATATAATATATATACAATATAGGATACGGGGCACTCCTTGGATTTCAAACTTTTAGGAACAATAGTAGCAAAAGAACCTACGCGTTTCAACCCCCAACATAGGGCCGTCCTCAGTACCCTGGGGGGTGAAACGCGTAGGTTATTTTGCCTACTATTGTATCCTAATAAAAGTTTGAAAGTCCAAGAGTGCTCCTTATCCTATATTGCTATGCTTAACTTCTACGGGAGCACCTGGGCAGTCTATTAAAGTACGGAGTGTTCCTTTGTTGATGAATATCTGTTTGTCGGCAGCACCCGGGCGTTTGACTCGAGGACGGAGTGCGGACGAGCACACACCATTATATATATATATATATATATATATATAAAATACGCAAGTCAGAACATTAGAAGATGTAACAGATAGAAAAGGTATATGTTGGAGCACTCATCTGGAATTTTATAACAAAAAAAGATTATTAAAACAAAACTTTTTATCCAGATGAGTGTTCCGACATACACCTCTAAATATACTATATATATATATATATATATATATATATATATATATATATATATATACACACATATATACTGTATATATATATATATATATATATATATAGTTCACATACTACTTACCAACACAGAAAATGTAGCCTTGTGTCACCTTGAACCCTTATTATAGGTTGCCTAAGGTCACAAGGGGACAAGGGGCAGGACACAAATGGCCTTTCTTCTGTAGTGTAAATGCCAGATTCTCAATCATTAAGATCATGTGACCAACACCAGTAGTTATCCTGTTACTGGTTAAAGGTTTTAAATGGGATGTGCAGAAAAAAATTAATTTGCTGGAACACGATTCTCATCAGTTATTATATAAACTGTGTTCTCAGACTTTGTTTATACCTATACGTTTTATAAAATAGTTCAGGATCCGGGACTATTATACAGCTGCTTAAAGTAAAGTTAATAATACTGTAAAAAGTAAATCTTAACTTGACAATACGTTTTTCCCCTGCAGTCAAGCATGTCACCTTACAACTGTAGGATAGCTGAGATAGCCTAAATGTGCATGTGGTAGGTAGGTATACAGTACCGTATAATCTGTGTTTATAGGGACTCAATCTTTCAGTTTTGCAACTGCCAAAAGTATCTACTTTGCATGAAGCTGTAATAGTGAGAGGTACTACATACAGGGTAGAGCTACACTTTGGGACCTCAAGGCCACCATCCTTCTCACCCAATTCTATCACATTTCTTATTAAAGATGTCATTAGGGGTCAGGATAATCTCTGCCCCAGTCACCCCTGCTCAACAGGCAATCTTGATTCCCAATGAAATTAAGAATGATGGGTTCAAGCAGATGATTGCAATGCAGTCACAAAGGTCAATGTGGGAGGATCAGTATCCATTGACCACCTAGAGCTCTGAGCATAGAGGGTTCGCCCCAAATAATCCTATCACAATCCATTGCTGACCTGAGTAAAAACATTTCCATAGATGTAAATACTGTTGTGCAATCTATTTACAACCAGTATAAGTATAGTCACATTGGTGTCTGCACAGAAGTCTGTTGCCTTAGAAAGCAGTATAGCAGCTCCAATATATAAACATGCTTAGGAACAGACATAATGTTATGTGCACACAAAGAGAAAGTAACTACCTAGATTTCAAGAGATTAAACCTGAGGCCTCGTATAACACCTCCATTTTTGTACAAGTCCTGAAGGCAATTTAAGTCTTTTAATTCTTCTTTATTGGGATATTGGAACTCTCTACTGAACAGTTTTACTGTACCCTGCCACCCCGTATCTGTACACACACACACATTCTCTCTGTAGTAAATGGGTCATACAGTCTATAATGTGTGCACCACGCCAGAGCCCAGCTGTAGCACAGCTTTCCTCCAAAACAATAGAAACAACATTGACTGTGGGCCATAGCAATTCAATCAATAGGGGATAGGCTGTGATAAGTAGTGAAACCTGGGCAAGGAGCTTAGATAAGAAATTCTGAGTAAATGGGGTGTGAGGTTAATTAAAGGAATGTGCCGATCTGTGATGCAATATTCCTTCAACAGAAAATCTGCCCATAGATATAAAGAGTGTGCTTATTTCCTGACTATTGCCCAATACCCATTTAATCTTTTGCCATCCATTACAGACCTATCGACAGAGAACAATCATCTCTGGTAATAAAGTAGGTTCTTGTTTCAGAGATGGAGCTGGGAAGTTGTTTTTCCTCCCTGCTGGTAGTTAAAGCTGGGTACACACATTAGGCCCTATATTACTAATGTGTGAATTATTATTATTGTGGATTTATATAGCGCCAACATATTCCATAGCACTTTACAATTACATGTATACAATCACATCAGGCCCTGCCCCGAAGAGCTTACAATCTAAGAACATTTATTTGACACATGCAATCTATCAGTATATCTTTATGATTGTGGGGGGAACAGGAGTGCCCGGAGGAAACCTAGGCAAGCACAGGGAGAACATACAAACTCCTAGCAGATGTGCCCAAGGGTGGAATCGAACTCAGGACTTCAGCACTGCAAGGCATCAGTGCTAACCACTGAGCCACCGTTCTTACCCTTTCCGACGGCGCAGAACATTCGTTTTGGAAACAGTCGTTCTGAACAGAAAATTTCCCTTGGTCACGGTCGGACCCCTGTACTAAAGTATAGGGAATCGGCCATGATCGTAGGGAGTATGGCAGTCACTAATGTTCTCCCTATACTTTATATAGAGAGAACAATGGTGACTGTCATAGTAACTACAGTATATGTATCAATACCAGTAATTCTCAATATTGTTTAGTTTTACTGTCTGTACTCTCAGATTGGTACTGTGTGTACCCATCATACCATTATCTGGAGTTGTCTTAAGTCTGGATACTACTGCCATACACTATTTAGACATTAGTCTATAATCAATTAGTTGACTGCAAAAAAAACAATAATGGATTAGTCGGATCTGCAGACTTTGCACAGGAATTCTGATGAGTATACAGTGTTGATCCAAAATACACAGATGAGGGTCGCACTCCACAAAATCAGTTTAATAGTGAACCACACACATCTATATCACAACGTTTCGGGGCTTTTGCCCCTTCTTCAGGTCATCTATATCACAATGTTTCGGGGCTTTTGCCCCTTCCTCAGGTCACCCAATGAAGGGGCAAAAGCCCCGAAATGTTGTGATATAGATGTGTGTGGTTCAAGATTAAACTGATTTTTTTGGAGTGTGACCCTCATCTGTGTATTTTGGATCTACTACTTTGGCCCCTGAAGGGTGGAGGCCCAGAGGATACCAGCACCCATTGAGGATAGTGTGCGTTTGGGACTCCCTTTGTTTGTTGGAGTAATGTTTTTGGCCTGATCAACCAATACATCAAACCATTGGTCGATTGATCAAAAAAATTGTATAGTGTATACAATGCTTAAGACAATCTAAAACAAGTGGAGGCTAGCCCTAAATATTGCTAAACTTCACAGTTTGTTCACTGAAATGTGTTTTTTATGAAAATTGTGCTAACAATGCTTTTGAATTAAAGGAATACCTTTAATTTTCTTACTGACTTGACATCCATCAAGGAACCGCTCAGGAATGATACAATCAATGCTACTGTTTTTGATGCGTAGAAGTTGCGTAGAAGCTATAGCAGCACAACACAAGGTGCTGTGCTGCATTATGTTTTTGCTAGACATGTCGGTAATCTCCTTGATAAAAAAGCTCACTGTCAAATGGTGGTGCCATTTATTCTCTTCCTTTTACCAACTCTAGCAAAATAAATGTTAAAAAGGGCTAATGGAGGAAAATTATTAAATAGCTGAAGCCAGCAATATGCAATGTTGCTTATAATTCCCCATGTGCCTTCATTGGTTTGTGGGGATCCTGGCAGTGCTGACAAGGAAATAGAGCTGTCCTGTAAGGCATTATTAGCTAAATAGTATTTTCAATATTACATGGGCCATAGCAGGACAATAATTGTAATATATAGCACCATCTGCAGGACACTATAGGCATTACCACTGCTAGCAAAGCAACATATTTTTGTGATTTATAGTTGGAAGTAGTTAGTTGAGTGAAACAGGAAAATGTACAGAGAGTTGCTAGTGCAATAAAAGATGGAAATATTTTTGTTGAGCTAAAACAAATGTGCAGCATGCTGAATCAGGGCAATATACTGAGAATATCAATAATACGAAAATCACAGAACTCCCTAGGCTGAACATACAGGTGTATGCATCCACTTCCAGCTTGGAACCAACCGAAACATACAAGTCCAAATAAAAATTATGGAGGCTTTTTACTTGTGACAAAATACAACACAATGTCATGGGTGCTTGTTCTCCTTCCTCAGGTACAAATAAAGTTTATGAAGGATACTCCACCTCTCAGTCAGTAGCAAATCCCACCCCTAGCAGAGTGTAATTTCAATCTTTAAGAAAATGATGTGTATCCCTCAAATGAAAAATTATGTATTATTAAATCATCCCCCAAAACACAAGCTGACAGATATAAGGACTAATCTGTTAAGCTGCAAAATGATGCTGCCCCCTCTGCCCTTCAAGGCAGCTAGGGAAATAACATTCAGCCATTGGCTGTGATGTCTTCTGTTACATCCATGACTGACAGCTACTAACTGGAAGTCATTCCAAATGATGGGAGTGATTTTCCTATATACAATTTTTCTTTTGAAGGTTGAACTTGCCATTTAACCTCCAAATGTCTAAACTAAAACATGTGACTGGGCTACAAAATTATGACAGCAACTTGGTTCAGTGACAGAGGCTACAACAAGGAGGACTTGTTAAGACTGGTGCATTAAATTTGTATAAACTAAGGGAGATATTGAAAGAAAACACATCCCTTCTATTAAAGGAAAGACATGCACAGAAACGTTTTATTTATACTTTATCAAACAGAATCAAAAAATTATACTTAAAAACTGGTATATTTTATAATTGTATAACTAAATAATTTGACAGGAATTTTCTTACTATTTTTATGTTTACTTTTTTTTATATGTGATATGGTAGCAGTATAACCAGATCTCCTACACTACATGCTCTGAAACCATGTGACAATCCCTTTTCACTGTTTATCCTCCTACCACCCTTGTAGGCCCCCCTTCCCTTGCAAGCCCTCCCATGGCCCCTCCCACTCATGGACCACATGGCCCCTCCCCTTGCAGGCACCCTTTGGCGCTTTCATTTGCAACCCTACTTGGCTCCGCCCCCCTCATGGGTGCCATGAGACCCATACCCCCTATAGAAAACAGCCTTTACAGGCAAAGTCAGAACTGTGGCTGGAAAGGCCGTTTCACAGTTTCCTGTAGGGGGATTGATTCTGAGGTATGAGTGGGGGCGGGGCCACAGACCCACAAGTGGGAGCGGCAACGAGCAGGGTAGGGCCGTAGATTCTCTTACATTCTCTGTGGGTCTATAAACACAGAAAAGAGGGACTTCCTGTTTCCTTCACACACTGTGGAGTCTGAAGCTGTGCTCACCGGCAGCAAGTTGGAGGAGTAGTCTTTGGAATGTCATCTGTCATGCTCCCACCCCTTAACTTTCGGATCAGAGATTTCTTTATATGTTGGGCGCCACAACACATATAGAGGTGGTTGATGGCTCATTTTAAAGGTAGGAACCTGGCCTTTATTCTCAAACAGACCATCCTCTAATATAGGGGATCACCTTATTAAGTATTATTATTATGGGCATCACAGTGGCTTAGTGGTTAGCATGGATGCCTTGCAGTGCTGAAGTCCTGAGTTTGATTCCATCCTTGGACGCATCTGCAAAGAGTTTGTATGTTCTCCTTGTGCTTGCATTCGTTTCCTCCGGCATTCTGGTTTCCCAAACAATCATAAAGACATACTGATAGGTTGTATATGTCAAATAAATGTGTTTAGATTGTCAGCTCTTCGGGGCAGGGCCTGATGTGAATATATACATGTAATTGTATAAGCGCTGCAGAATATGTTGGCACTAAATAAATCCACAATAATAATAGTAATTATCCTGCATATATGTTCATCTCCTACAGTTTAACATCTTCATTTTTTTGGAGATCCAAAGGTTGGTAGCTTTTCATGGTCCAAAGGTTGGTAGCCTCTTATGGTCCAAAGACTGGTAGCCTATCATGTTCCAAAGGTTGGTAACCTCTTATGGTCCAAAGATTGGTAGCCTCTCATGGTCCAAACATTGGCAGCCTCTTATGGTCTAAAGATTGGTTGCCTCTCATGATCCAAAGGTTGGGAGCCTCTTATAGTCCAAAGATTGGTAGCTTCTCGTGGTCCAAAGGTTTGTAGCCTCTCATGGTCCAAAGGTTGGTAGACTCTCATGGTCCAAAGGTTAGTAGAATCGTATGGTCCAAAGATTGGTAACCTCAATTATCAGCTTGTGAAGGTTCTCATTCATCCAGGTCATGGTATATCTGTTGTATTCAATTAGATCAACTGGACTTGAAGTTTAGTTCTTGAAGACGTTTCACTAGTCATCCGACTGGCTTTCTCAATTCAGAATAACTTGTAGAAGAATCTGTGGCAATTATGTACCCTGGAAAATCCCAATTAGCATATCACAGCCAAGTGTTAAGGGCGTGATTGGATAGAGGTGTTATAGGAACGCCCAGAGTAAGGTGTCAAAACAGCATTGTACATGGCAGACAGTTGGTGTCAAACCCCCCCACCACTATTTAGGCTTGGTTTATTTATTTTCACATAAATGGCCTCCTTAACACCTCTCTTGAACCAGTCACGTTCCTTTGCCAATATGTTAACATTACAATCTTCAAAGGTATGTCCTTTATCCTTAAGATGTAGGTACATGGCTGAGTCCTGACCCGAGGAATTGGCTCTTCTGTGCTGGGCCATATGTTGATGCAGTTGCTGTTTGGTCTCCCCCACATACAAATCAGAGCATTCTTCACTGCACTTTACTGCATATATGATGTCGCTTTTCTTGTGTTTGGTTATTGGGTCTTTCGGATGTACTAATTGCTGCCTCAGTGTGTTGTTCGGTTTAAAGCAGACAGGGATACGGTGTTTTTTGAAAATTCTTCTTAATGTTCTTTTCTTTCGCTTGTGAAGGTTCTCATTCATCCAGGTCATGGTATATCTGATGTATTCAATTAGATCAACTGGACTTGAAATGTAGTTCTTGAAGACGTTTCGCTAGTCATCCGACTGGCTTTCTCAATTCAGAATGACTTGTACAAGAATCTGTGGCAATTATGTACCCTGGAAAATCCCAATTAGCATATCACAGCCAGGTGTTAAGGGTGTGATTAGATAGTGGCTAAGAGGTGTTATAAGAACGCCCAGAGTAAGGTGTTAAAACAGCATCTCTTGAACCAGTCACATCCCCACTAGCACAGAGGCGAAGGCTAAAGAAATGAAACATCTCAGAGGAGCCCTTAAAACTTGTGGATATCCAGACTGGGCCTTTGTCAAAAGAAGTAGAAGGAAAAAAAAAAAAGAACACAAATACCAACAGTGAAGGGGAAAAGCAAGACAGGAGAAAGAACATGGTCATCCCATATGTAGCAGGGGTCTCCGAGAAATTAAGAAGAATTTTCAAAAAACATCGTATCCCTGTCTGCTTTAAACCAAACAACACACTGAGGCAGCAATTGGTACATCCGAAAGACCCAATACCAAAACACAAGAAAAGCGACATCATATATGCAGTGCAGTGCAGTGAAGAATGCTCTGATTTGTATGTGGGGGAGACCAAACAGCAACTGCATCAACGTATGGCCCAGCACAGAAGAGCCAATTCCTCGGGTCAGGACTCAGCCGTGTATCTGCATCTTAAGGATAAAGGACATACCTTTGAAGATTGTAATGTTAACATACTGGCGAAGGAACGTGACTGGTTCAAGAGAGGTGTTAAGGAGGCCATTTATGTGAAAATAAAGAAACCAAGCCTAAATAGAGGTGGGGGGGTTCGACACCAACTGTCTGCCATGTACAATGCTGTTTTAACACCTTACTCTGGGCGTTCCTATAACACCTCTTAGCCACTATCTAATCACACCCTTACACCTGGCTGTGATATGCTAATTGGGATTTTCCAGGGTACATAATTGCCACAGATTCTTGTACAAGTCATTCTGAATTGAGAAAGCCAGTCGGATGACTAGCGAAACGTCTTCAAGAACTACATTTCAAGTCCAGTTGATCTAATTGAATACAACAGATATGTTCTTTTCTTTCCTTCTACTACTTTTGACAAAGGCCCAGTCTTGATATCCACAATTTTAAGGGCTCCTCTGAGATGTTTCATTTCTTTCGCCTTTGCCTCTGTGCTAGTGGGGATGTTTTCAGCTCTGTGTTGCAGGGTTCTTATGACACTCAGCTTGTGATCTAAAGGGTGGTGGGGGTCAAACATCAAATACTGATCTGTGTGTGTTGGTTTTCTGTAAACCTCTACTTCCAGTTTACCATTCTCCTTAGCTTCTACCAAGCAGTCCAAGAAAGCCCGTTTTTTTGTTTTTTACCTCTTCCCTTGTAAATTTGATGTTTTGGTCTACTGCATTAATGTGTTCTGTGAAAGCTTGTACTTCCTTCTGGTGGATTTTAACCCAGGTGTCATCCACTTATCTGAACCAGTGGCTGGGTGCTATGCCCTTAAAGGTATTAAGCGCCTGTCTTTCTACCTCCTCCATGTAAAGGTTGGCCACAATGGGTGAAACTGGAGATCCCATAGCACATGTTTTTGCTTATAAAACTTTTCCCTGTATTTGAAATAGGTGGTATTCAGGCACAAGTCCAGTAAGGAACACACCTGTTCTGGGTTGAGATTAATTCTGCTGGTAAGATTGATGTCTTGGCCTAGCCATTTTCTCACCATGTCAACAGCTTCCTTGGTGGTTATACAGGTGAAGAGAGATGTCACACCATAGGACACCATAGTTTCTTCTGCACCGAGTACTACATCTTCAATCTTGTTGGTGAAATCCTGAGAGTTCTGGATGTGATGCTTAGAACTTCCCACCAATGGTCCTAAGATGTTGGCTAGGTATTTTGCCACCTTGTATGTTACAGAGTTGATGCTGCTGACTATAGGTCTTAGTGGGGCCCCTTCCTTATGTATCTTTGGGAGTCCAAATATGCATGGATGTGCCTCACCAGGGTAGAGGCGATGATACATTGCTCGATCAATGGCTTTATCCTTTTGAAGCTGTTGTAGTAAGTCTATGACCCTTTTTTTGTAACGGCTGGTGGGATCCCTTGTTAAAGCCTCATATGTGTTGTTATGGGCAAGGAGCATGGTCACCTTATCATGGTAGTCTGAGGTGTTGAGTACCACTGTGCATCTTCCCTTGTCTGCCGGTAGAATGGTGATACTGGAATCTTTCTTGAGGGATGTTAAGGCTCTTCGTTCCTGTGTGGTCAGGTTGGATGAAGGAGGTTTAGCACTGGCTAAGGCTGCAGATACCTTAAGGCGAAGTTGTTCTGCCTCACTCTGCAGTACCTTGTTATTGTGGATTGAGGCTTCTGTGGCTGCTATGATATCCACCACAGGGATGACTTTAGGAGTGATGGCAAAATTCAAGCCCTTAGCAAGGACTTCCATTTCTGTCTGCGTCAGGGTCTTGTTAGACATGTTTCTCACCCATTCCTCCTTGTTTGATGAAGGGACACTTCCCTTCTTTTGTATCCAAGGTAGTTGTTCTCCTTTGGGGGTGTTCTGGGATGACAATTATCAGCCTTTTAGCCTTTCAATTATTTTTAAGAATATAGACATCAAGCCTCTCAATTACTCTGAAAAATTTTGGAGGTTGTTAAGCAAACAGGATAAAGGGAAGATCCTTAAAAGGACATCCTCCAGACAGTACTTTTTGTATTTTTGCTGCCACAGATCCTGCTGTGTAAACATTCCATCTATTGACTACTTCAGCAAACATCCTGAGGTGCTTCTCTTCTTTGAATGTCTTTGTCTAAAGCTGGGTACACACATTAACAATAAAGGGCCAATCCCATGGTACCGTTACAGTTTTCTAGCATTTAAAGAGTGTGTCCAAAACCCAAATTCATAGTTGCACGTGCTCAGTGAATTCTCTATAACTCTAGCCCTCTAGAGACCTGTCTGTGGTTTATATTTTGTCATTTGTCTATCATATGCCTGTTTAAGCTTGCATTTCTTACACAGTATGTTATTCTAAAACACTCTCTAACCTATGCTTAATAGAGATGTTTGAAACTGTTGAGTTTCATTCTGTTTTCGAATTTTCAAAATTTTCGGAAAGTTCGAAAATTCGAGTTTCAAATTTTGAAAATCGGCTACTTTCGATTTTCGAAAATCGTCTATTTTCGATTTTTGAAAATCGTCTACTTTCGAAAATCGTCTGCTTTCGATTTTCTATTTTCGAAATTCGTCTACTTTTGAAAATCGTCTACTTTCGATTTTCGGAAATCGTCTACTTTCGATTTGCGATAATCGTCTACTTTCGATTTTCAATAATCGTCTATTTTAAATTTTCGATAAAAATCGAAAATTAAAAAAATCCGGGTTCTGTGAAATTCCAAAAGTTTCGTCGAAACCATTCATCGAAACCCTCAGATTCGATCCAAAACTGGGTTCTATTCGAACCCAAATTACATCTCTAATGCTTAACCAAAGGTGTGCAAATCTGACTGGGAATGTGATGTGCATAGTAACTGACCACAAGGAGAAGGCTATCAAACCCATTGCAATGGGGACCACAGTCCACAATTTTAGAAGCCCAGATGGGCAGCAATGACTGGTAAGTATGCACTATGCATCTAGTACATAATTTCCAGAGTAAAAGTTCGGATGTTGAAAATCGGAACCCATTAAAGTCAATGGGGACCAAATATATTGAAAAGTTCGGAATACGGTTAAATTAGCAATGGTAACTTACTGTACATGGCTCTGGGACATGGGAAATGGTCTGGGTAACACGTACAAATATCCAGAACTTGTTTAAATACTAATTTCCCCAAGGATTGAGCTGTTTTCAAGCTTCAACATTGAATTTTCGAGGGTTGCCAAAATCAATGCCACATTCGATGGTTATCACCAATTTTGAGGGATACTGAATGTGGCATTTAAGGGTTATGGAGTGCTAAAGTCGAGGGTTATCACCGAATTCAATGGTTACCAAAATCGAACATCACATTTGAGGGTTATCGCTAATTTCGAGGGTTACCAAACGCATTTGAGTCAAGGGTTATCAGCGAATTCGAGGGTCTAAGGCTAAAGTCTAGCGATATCAATTCGAAAATTTGAGAATCTTTGAAAAATTCGGAATATTTCACATAGTTTGGATTCGTTCGAACTATTAAAGTTTGGATCAAACTCAGGTTTGAGTTTGTGTTCTCTTATCTCTTATCATTTCTACGAAAGCAATTTTTTTAACTTTCATCGCCTTTTAAATATTTTCCACTGCCAATGTGTCAGCATTTTTTTTTCTTTATATAGACTATATAGAATATCATTTATAAGAACATGAAGGCTTGTTTCTATGGAAATAAGTCTTTGGGGTTCATGAAATGTCAGCATAACTTACTAACTCATTCTATAGTAACATACACTGAAGTGCATTGCCACAAGATACTTAATTATGTTTTAATGGGTTTCATGGCAACATAACACCCCCCAAAAATTTACAGCATATGTTATCCTAATAAAGCTCTTGAACACTATACATAACATATGTATATATGAATATATAATAACATGCTTAAAAACCCTCAAAGGTCATGTCCAGCCATAAAATAACATCATATCTTTAGGTTTAGCACCCCCCAAATCCCATTTTCACTTTAGTTAATTTCCCCAAAGATGGCCCTGAAGAGAGACTTACCAGACCTGGTCACTCTGCCGCCCTACTCCTCTTCGCTTCCTGGTCATGGCTGTCAGTTAAAGGCGTGCCGTTGATGACACACCCAATACATCAAAGCCGTGACCAGAATGCACATCACTGCTGCGGTTAGTGCTCAAAACGAGCTTGCAACAGCAGCAGCAACTTCATAAATATGATTCCTTTATAAATGCGATTCCTTTATAAATGCGATTCTTTACTTATGTGAATTATAACTGATATTTCAACAACTTTGCATGCTTTTTAATGCGATCAAATAATACATTTTCTGACCTGACCAATCAAAATTCTATTCTATACTCAATATCTGTCACATTTTAAAAGCGATCGATTTAATTCAATCGAATTCACTAAACGATGGGGAAGAAATCGTCTCATGTGTGGCTGCTTAAAAAGGTTCCAGCGTACAACGACGATGGAAAGGAATGGCCTGTGAAGATCGGGGGCTCATCGGGACATCCAAGATGGCTGGGGGCCAACAGCAGCTGCCCAGGATCCCCCCAGCCCAGCTGAGAGAAGAGGGAGACCCCCCCAGGACCTTGCCCCCGCCTGGTGGGTGAGCAGCATCCCTTGATTGAAAGTACAGGTGAATGGGTTACAGTCTCTGGATGCCTTGAAATCAGCCCAGAGGAAATATCTAGGCCCCATGGCTGGAGGGGGAGTAAGAGCCTCTTTTGGCTGGAGGGTAGAGGAGCCCCATTGCCACAGGCTGGTGGGTGAGCGGCGTCCAAGGCTTCAGTGTACCGGGGAGTGGGTGAAAGTCTCTGGCTGCCTTAAAATCAGCTCAGAGGGAAAGGCCAATGGCCCTTGGCCACACCAACCCAAATGCACCTGATCCTGTCTGACATTGGAAGCTAAGCAGGTGCAGGCCTGGTCAGTACCTGGATGGGAGACCAACTGGGAATACCAGGTCTTATAGACCTTTTCTTCTGCTTCACTCAACTGGCAGGCTTTTAAAAAGGTTCCAGCATACAATGACGATGGAAAGGAATGGCCTGTGAAGATCGGGGGGCTCATCGGGACATCCAAGATGGCTGGGGGCCAACAACAGCTGCCCAGGATCCCCCCAGCCCAGCTGAGAGAAGAGGGATACTCCCCAGGACCTTGCCCCTGCTTGGTGGGTGAGCAGCATCCCTGTATTGAAAGTACAGGTGAATGGGTTACAGTCTCTGGATGCCTTGAAATCAGCCCAGAGGAAATATCTAGGCCCCATGGATGGCTGGAGGGGGAGTAAGAGCCTCTTTTGGCTGGAGGGTAGAGGAGCCCCATTGCCACAGGCTGGTGGGTGAGCGGCGTCCAAGGCTTCAGTGTACCGGGGAGTGGGTGAAAGTCTCTGGCTGCCTTAAAATCAGCTCAGAGGTAAAAGCCAATGGCCCTTGGCAACACCAGCCCAAATGCACCTGATCCTGTCTGACATTGGAAGTTAAGCACGTTCAGGTCTGGTCATTACCTGGATGGAAGACCAACTGGGAATACCAGGTGTCACAGACCTTTTCTTCTGCTTCGCTCAACTGGCAGGCTTTTAAAAAGGTTCCAGCGTACAATGGCAATGGAAAGGAATGGCCTGTGAAGATCGGGGGGTTCATCGGGACATCCAAGATGGCCTTGGGCCAACAGCAGCTGCCCAGGATCCCCCCAGCCCATCTGAGAGAACAGGGAGACTCACCAGGACCTTGCCCCTGTCTGGTGGGTGAGCAGCATCCCTGGATTGAAAGTACAGGTGAATGGGTTACAGTCTCTGCATGCCTTGAAATCAGTCCAGAGGAAATATCTAGGCCCCATGGCTGGAGGGGGAGTAAGAGCCTCTTTTGAATGGAGGGTAGAGGAGCCCTATTGCCACAGGCTGCTGGGTGAGTGGCGTCCAAGGCTTGAGTGTACCGGGGAGTGGGTGAAAGTCTCTGGCTGCCTTAAAATCAGCTCAGAGGTAAAGGCCAATGGCCCTTGGCCACACCAGCCCAAATGCACCTGCTCCTGTCTGACATTGGAAGCTAAGAAGGTTCAAGTCTGGTCAGTACTTGGATGGGAGACCAACTGGGAATACCAGGTGTCATAGACCTTTTCTTCTGCTTCGCTCAACTGGCAGGCTTTTAAAAAGGTTCCAGCGTACAATGACTATGGAAAGGAATGGCCTGTGAAGATTGGGGGCACATCGGGACATCCAAGATGGCTGGGGCCAACAGTAGCCGCCCAGGATCCCCCCAGCCTAGCCAAGAGAAGAGAGAGACCCCTCAGGACCTTGCCCCTGTCTGGTGGGTGAGCGGCTTCCCTGGATTGAAAGTACAGGTGAATGGGTTACAGTCTCTGGATTCCTTGAAATCAGCCCAGAGAAAATATCTAGGCCCCATTGCTGGAGGGGGAGTAAGAGCCTCTTTTGGCTGGAGGGTAGAGGAGCCCCATTGCCACTGGCTGATGGGTGAGCGGCGTCCCTGGCTTGAGTGTACCGGGGAGAGGGTGAAAGTCTCTGGCTGCCTTAAAATCAGCTCAGAGGTAATGGCCAATGGCCCTTGGCCATACTAGCCCAAATGCACCTGATCCTTTCTGACATTGGAAGCCAAGAAGGTTCAGGTCTGGTCAGTACCTGGATGGGAGACCAACTGAGAATACCAGGTGTCATAGACCTTTTCTTCTGCTTCACTAAACTGGTAGACTTTTAAAAAGGTTCCAGCATACAATGACGATGGAAAGGAATGGCCTGTGAAGATCGGTGGCTAATCGGGACATCCAAGATGGCTGGGGGCCAACAGCAGCCGCCCAGGATCCCCCCAACCTAGCCAAGAGAAGAGGGAGACTCCCCAGGACATTGGCCCTGTCTGGTGGGTGAGCGGCATCCCTGCTTTGAGAGTACAGGTGAATGGGTTACAGTCTCTGGATGCCTTGAAATCAGCCAAGAGGAAATATCTAGGCCCCATGGCTGGAGGGGGAGTAAGAGCCTCTTTTGGCTGGAGGGTAGAGGAGCCCCATTGCCACTGGCTGGTGGGTGAGCGGCGTCCAAGGCTTGAGTGTACCGGGGAGTGGGTGAAAGTCTCTGGCTGCCTTAAAATCAGCTCAGAGGAAAAGGCCAATGGCCCTTGGCCACACTAGCCTAAGTGCACATGATCCCCTCTGACATTGGAAGCTAAGCAGGTTCAGGTCTGGTCAGTACTTGGATGGGAGACCAACTGGGAATACCAGGTGTCATAGACCTTTTCCTCTGCTTCACCAAACTGGCAGGCTTTTAAAAAGGTTCCAGCATACAATGACAATGTAAAGGAATGGCCTGTAAAGATCGGGGGATCATCGAGACATCCAAGATGGCTGGGGGCCAACTGCAGCTGCCCAGGATCCCCCCAGCCTAGCCAAGAGAAGAGGGAGACTCCCCAAGACCTTGCCCCTGTCTGGTGGGTGAGCAGCATCCCTGGATTGAAAGTACTAGGTGAATGGGTTACAGTCTCTGGATGCCTTGAAATCAGCCCAGAGGAAATATCCAGGCCCCATGGCTGGAGGGGGAGTAAGAGCCTCTTTTGGCTCGAGGGTAGAGGAGCCCCATTGCCACAGGCTGGTGGGTGAGCGGCGTCCCTGGCTTGAGTGTACCGGGAAGTGGGTGAAAGTCTCTATCTGCCTTAAAATCAGCTCAGAGGTAAAGGCCAATGGCCCTTGGCCACACCAGCCCAAATGCACCTGATCCTGTCTGACATTGGAAGCTTAAGCAGGTTCAGGTCTGGTCAGTACTTGGATGGGAGACTAACTGGGAATACCAGGTGTCATAGACCTTTTCTTCTGCTTCGCTCAACTGGCAGGCTTTTAAAAAGGTTCCAGCATACAACGGCAATGGAAAGGAATGGCCTTTGAAGATCGGGGGGCTCATTGGGACATCCAAGATGGCTGGGGGCCAACAGCAGCCGCCCAGTATCCCCCTAACCCAGCTGAGAGAAGAGGGAGACTCCCCTGGACCTTGCCCCTGTCTGGTGGGTGAGCAGCATCCCTGGATTGAAAGTAAAGGTGAATGGTTTACAGTCTCTGGATGCATTATAATCAGCCCAGAGGAAATATCTAGGCCCCATGGCTGGTGGGGGAGTAAGAGCCTCTTTTGGCTGGAGGGTAGAGGAGCCCCATTGCCACAGGCTGGTGGGTGAGCGGCGTCCCTGGCTTGAGTGTACCGGGAAGTGGGTGAAAGTCTCTATCTGCCTTAAAATCAGCTCAGAGGTAAAGGCCAATGGCCCTTGGCCACACCAGCCCAAATGCACCTGATCCTGTCTGACATTGTAAGCTTAAGCAGGTTCAGGTCTGGTCAGTACTTGGATGGGAGACTAACTGGGAATACCAGATGTCATAGACCTTTTCTTCTGCTTCGCTCAACTGGCAGGCTTTTAAAAAGGTTCCAGCATACAACGGCAATGGAAAGGAATGGCCTTTGAAGATCGGGGGGCTCATTGGGACATCCAAGATGGCTGGGGGCCAACAGCAGCCGCCCAGGATCCCCCTAACCCAGCTGAGAGAAGAGGGAGACTCCCCTGGACCTTGCCCCTGTCTGGTGGGTGAGCAGCATCCCTGGATTGAAAGTACAGGTAAATGGTTTACAGTCTCTGGATGCATTATAATCAGCCCAGAGGAAATATCTAGGCCCCATGGCTGGTGGGGGAGTAAGAGCCTCTTTTGGCTGGAGAGTAGAGGAGCCCCATTGCCACTGGCTTGTGGGTGAGCAGCGTCCCTGGCTTGAGTTTACCGGGGAGTGGGTGAAAGTCTCTGGCTGCCTTAAAATCAGCTCAGAGGTAAAGGCCAATGGCCCTTGTCCACACCAGCACAAATGCACCTGATCCTGTCTGACATTGGAATCTCAGCAGGTTCAGGTCTGGTCAGTACTTGGATGGGAGACCAACTGGCAATACCAGGTATTATAGACCTTTTCTTCTGCTTCACTCAACTGGCAGGCTTTTAAAAAGGTTCCAGCATACAATGACGATGGAAAGGAATGGCCTGTGAAGATCGGGGGCTCATCGGGACATCCAAGATGGCTGGGGGCCAAAAGCAGCCGACCAGGATGCCCCCAGCCCATCTGAGAGAAGAGGGAGACTCCCCAGGACCTTGCCCCTGTCTGGTGGGTGAGCAGCATCCCTGGATTGAAAGTACAGGTGAATGGGTTACAGTCTCTGGATCCCTTTAAATCAGCCCAGAGGAAATATATAGGCCCCATGGCTGGAGGGGGAGTAAGAGCCTCTTTTGGCTGGAGGGTAGAGGAGCCCCATTGCCACTGGCTGGTGGGTGAGCGGTGTCCCTGGCTTGAGTGTACCGGGGAGAGGGTGAAAGTCTCTGGCTGCCTTAAAATCAGCTCAGAGGGAAAGGCCAATGGCCTTTGGCCATACTAGCCTAAGTGCACCTGATCCTTTCTGACATTGGAAGCTAAGCAGGTTCAGGTCTGGTCAGTACCTGGATGGGAGACCAACTGAGAATACCAGGTGTCATAGACCTTTTCTTCTGCTTCACTAAACTGGTAGACTTTTAAAAAGGGTCCAGCATACAATGACGATGGAAAGGAATGGCCTGTGAAGATCGGGGGCTCATCGGGACATCCAAGATGGCTGGGGGCCAATAGCAGCCACCCAGGATCCCCCCAGCCTAGCCAAGAGACGAGGGAGACTCCCCAGGACATTGGCCCTGTCTGGTGGGTGAGCGGCATCCCTGGCTTGAGAGTACAGGTGAATGGGTTACAGTCTCTGGATGCCTTGAAATCAGCCAAGAGGAAATATCTAGGCCCCATGGCTGGAGGGGGAGTAAGAGCCTCTTTTGGCTGGAGGGTAGAGGAGCCCCATTGCCACTAGCTGGTGGGTGAGCGGCGTCCCTGGCTTGAGTGTACCGGGGAGAGGGTGAAAGTCTCTGGCTGCCTTAAAATCAGCTCAGAGGGAAAAGCCAATGGCCCTTGGCCACACTAGCCCAAGTGCACCTGATCCTCTATGATATTGGAAGCTAAGATGGTTAAGGTCTGGTAAGTACTTGATTGGGAGACCAACTGGGAATACTAGGTGTCATAAACCTTTTCTTCTGCTTCGCTCAACTGGCAGGCTTTTAAAAAGGTTCCAGCATACAATGGCAATGGAAAGGAATGGCCTTTGAAGATAGGAGGGCTCATCGGGATATCCAAGATGGCTGGGGGCCAACAGCAGCCGCCCAGGATCCTCCCAGCCTAGCCGAAAGAAGAGGGAGACTCCCCAAGACCTTGCCCCTGTCTGGTGGGTGAGCAGCATCCCTGGATTGAAAGTACAGGTGAATGGGTTACAGCCTCTGGATGCCTTGAAATCAGCCCAGAGGAAATATCTAGGCCCCATGGCTGGTGGGGGAGTAAGAGCCTCTTTTGGCTGGAGGGTAGAGGACCCCATTGCCACTGGCTGGTGGGTGAGCATCTATAATGACTATTAAAGGATGATGTTGGAGGGTATGTCACTTGCAGCTCTGCACTATGTTGTTTCTATAGTGTGCATATTAAAGGGATGATGTTGGAGGGTATGTCACTTGCAGTTCTGCACCATGTTGTTTCTATAGGTGCATATTAAAGGGTGTGTTGGAGGGTATGTCACTTGCAGTTCTGCACCATGTTGTTTCTATAGGTGTGAAAATTAAAGGGGTATGTTGGGGGGGTATGTCACTTGCAGTTCTGCCATGTTGTTTCTATAGGTGTGCATATAAAGGGAGTGTTGGAGGGTATGTCACTTGCAGCTCTGCACCATGTGTTTCTATAGGTGTGCATATTAAAGGGGTGATGTTGGAGTGTATGTCACTTGCAGCTCTGCACCATGTTGTTTCCATAAGTGTACATACTATGGGAATGTTGAGGGTATGTCACTTGCAGCTCTGCACCATGTTGTTTCTATAAGTGTACATATTAAAGGGGAATGTTGGAGGGTATGTCACTGGCAGTTCTGCACCATGTTGTTTCTATAGTGTGCATATTAAAGGGGTGTGTGGGGTATGTCACTTGCAGCTCTGCACCATGTTGTTTCTATAGGTTGCATATTAAAGGGGTGGATGTTGGAGGGTATGTCACTTGCAGCTCTGCACCATGTTGTTTCTATAGTGTGCATATTAAAGGGTGATGTTGGAGGGTAGTCTCACTTGCAGCTCTGCCACCGTGTTGTTTCTATAGGTGTGCATATTAAAGGGGTGTGTTGGAGGGTATGTGTTTAGAACCAAATATTTGTAAAACTAATATAAAAGCTAAATAATTGAAAAAAATTGTTTGTGCATTGTCCCTTTATGCACAAACTTGCATATTTCCATACAATATGTAAATATAAAAGCAGCATGGGTTGATTAACCACTGATAACATCATTTTATAATAAGTGGATTTAATTAATTCTCTCTAGCTACTGAGAAAACATGAAAGGTTAAACACCCACATATCAGCTTCTCATATATAACACAATGGTATGTGCAGAGTTGGTGCCTGAATAAATCCAAATGGAAAACAGGGATTTATCAGCAACTCGGTGTGACGTTCTCCGAGCAAGATGTCTAACACACCAGGTAAGTATCAGCTTAGAGCACAACCTTATTTGCAATTAATTAAGTAAACAATATATCCAGCATAAAATTATTAAATTACTAAAATCTAGTAATTAAAATCTATGGGGCATGGACTCTGATTCTCATGCCTTATTATTCAAGTATATATCCTTATATGGTCATTAATGTACATATTTATTTATCTAGTATTAATTTATTTTCTTGACCCTCTTTTTGACTTTTTATATTATATATAGTACTGTGCTGCATCCCAAAGTGGTGCTTCTGTACAATAAAAAACACTATACGAGAACATATACATATTACATAAGGCATGTGTAGGTAAGATTTTATAAAAAGAACCAGTTCTATAAATAAACGTAGTATACAGTATATCTATACTGTGTAGTAACCAGTTACACCTCCAGAAATTTCCCACATTATGAGGAACAAACTCACCCAGACAACAGATGGCAAAGAGGAATGAAACTACCATATACAGGTAAAGCAGGTGCCCCGCCCATGAGGCAAGTGGAAATAACTGCTCAGGGAGCTGGCTTTGGTTTTGGAAGTTATGCTTGTGCCTCCTCATCCATAAGGAGCAGGGTAAGGGGGCCACTAGAGCCATTTTGTTTCTGGTGCCTTCCTTCTTCAATTGCCCCTGAAGTAAAGAGTAAAGAAAACAATATGGAAGCAGTTAGTAGTACTGAGGTCTATTAAAAGATCTAGCTATTCTTATGCCAAAAATGCAAGATATAGTTGTCTGATGCTCAGTAAAACTGGGAAGCAAAAATAAATTCACACATTCTTGATGAATTTATCCACATACTTCTGATTTCATGTTTTCAGTATTCACTGGTTGCTTACCTTGGAGCACCTACAGGGAGATTCAATAAAAGTTCTTATCGTTTAAAATGGTGCTAATCTTGCCCCAACCAATCAGAACTTATTTAATATTTGTAAGCTTACATCTGATTTTAAACCATAAGAACTTTTATTGAATAACCCTGCTAGTTTGTCTAGCTTCTTTTAGTGCTAACTCTCTAGTGGTGGTATGTGACTGTTTACGTGATGTTTTTTGTGTTAAAGTCGACTTAAAGTCGATTGAAAGACACTAGCAAAACGCCAACTCCTTTATTGTACCGGCTGCAGCACCAGCTCAAGGAATCAATATCCTGTTTTCTCAAGGAATACAACATCTTATATGCCGTTTGAGCATATTTTTGTGCGACTTTTTAATGCCAGGTATTCTTGGAGCCAGAGTCCACATTAAAATATATTTCTATATTCTTTCTATTTTCTAGCTCCTACACACCAGTGTTGTCTGTCATGATCCCAGTGTCAGTGTGGCAAACCTGCTAAATTAGCTGGCAAGGTACTAATTCTCTGGTGTTACTGGACCACCAAATAAATGATCAACACAAAGCAACGTAAGACAGTCCACATTTTAAAAATAACTTACCCAGTGGTTTTGTTTATAGTATCTATATGCAGCCAGTTACAGAATGATTTATATAACTGTTTTGGAAGTTTTAAACAGGCACATGAGCTAATGGAGTCTATGGTACTTTCTAGAACCTGTGTGGTCTAACACTTCACCGCAGTGCTCATCTTTGTATTAGTCATACATGTCCATCTCCGGTAGGGAATTGATTTCTACAGATGTTAATTCTTCATTAAGCCTTAGTTGCACCCTGGGGACTTGTACATATTTTTAAAGCTTCTTTTACTCTTACTGAAATGTTTTGAAGACGATGCTTTAATTTCCGTCGCACAAACTGCCTTTGGACATTTCTATAATCCAATTCAAACATACATGAAAGGTTTTGTAACAAATATATTTTTATCATAGCGTGGGTATTTACATATTTCAAAATATTTATATACACTTACTACAAAGAAAGTGCTATCCTATATGTTCTTTATTTCTACTAAATGAAGATAGCGTGGAAGAAAGAAGACATCTAAGAATATGTATTGCCTAAAGATTTTTGTAGAAGGTAAACCACTTACGTACCGTGTTTATAACTGAGAGTAATGATCAGTACTTGACTGTTATACATTTACTGGGGATATTCGCAAGAAAATATCCTTGAAAGCAGAGCTGTTGATTTGTCAAGGATGTTTCCACTTTAAATACATTCTCCTCTGTTGAATATGGTGGAAAGATGGATGGAACCTTTCTGAAAGCCTCAGATTTCATTGTTAACCTTGGTGCAATGGATTTTTTTTTTACTTAGGTGTGTACGTAGATGCAGGTATATGTTCACTTTGTTTATGAAACGTATAATTTACAAGAAAAATGTAAATAAATACACTGTCTGTATAGTTAAATTAATACTAAGCCAAATGGGTAGAACAAAAGACTGGAAAATAAACGTATTCACAATGCAAATAGAATTTCAAAGCTGCTTCTCAAGAGTATTGAACGGTGTGATATTTGTTCTTCCATACCAGGCCTACTACCTCAATAACTTCGGAAACAAAGCAGTCCACAAAGAAAAGCCCTAACCTTCCCTACACCCAAAACACTCATGAACTTGGCTAACCAGATATACTGTCTGGATATCCACTTTCTTTTCAAAGGACATGTAACTGTGCCAAATCATTTTTTAACTATTACCCAGTAATTAGGATTAATTACCAACAAATCTTTAATCTGCTTTTTATTTCCTTCTCTGACCTTCCTATCCCTTGTTTTTTAGTCGTAAAGAACTGTCAATCACCACCCCTCCCCCTGGCACACTACATGTAAAAACTTCCATTCTATAAAAGTAAAGCTTATTTCTCTATCACTGTATGGCTAATTGATTCAGCATTATGGTCAGGGAAAGAATAAGCATTATCACAGTTTCCCTGTGTTCTTCTGTGCAGATAAACCCATCCTGCGTTAGCGGCTGTCTTGTTTACTTAAATCCCAATGTAGCACTGTACCTAAAGAAATCAATTACAAAGTGTCGCCCCCCCCCCCACACACCACATACACAACATCCTCAAACCCCTACAGCTAAAAGAAATTTTTACTTGATTCAAGCAGTTTTACTTCACTAAAACACAAAATCACTGGCTGAATGCTATTGGCTTTAGTGAGGCACAGATCATGTCCACTGCACATGCTCCCCTCTCCATCTGTGCCTCAGGTTTGGGAGGGGGTGGATACAAGAGAGGAGACATGCATACTAACTAGGAGAGCTGACCAAACATGAGGAGATCTAGGGACAGGGAGCACTGAGAGCACATTTTTCAGTTTAGTGTCCCTTTAAAGATAGGGATTACATATAATTTGGCCAAAAAAAAATCTTACATCAAACTGGTTAGTAGGGAAGCAACTAAATAAGTATTATAATGATGTTTTGTCTTGTTCAATATTGTCATCAACCTATTAAACTGAATAAATCAATACAGTGTATTAAGAGAGGTTTTTGTAACATAGATAACAGCAGTTTTCTATACAATACACTAAATGCATTTTGTAAGCATACATACAGAAAGGTTACCAATTATATTGATTAATTGTGACAGTGATAAAATTGAAACCATTTGATTTTCATTAATTTAGGTGGCTGGTGTTCAATTAATTAAAATCAATATGCATGAGTAGATCAATGCTAGTTGCAGTTTTAAACAGTCTCTCTAATGTATACGGACGTTAAACTTTCCCTTTAAAACTTTCCCTTACACTGCTGCAGGTCCAAGTGATTTTCACTTTTAGCTGACCTTAGATATAGACTTGATTGCCTGTGAACTGTGAGCTCCCTGTTTTTATTTTCATAAGGGTCCCTGAATTTCTTGTTTTTCAAATAGGGATATGTGATGTTCCTAACCCTTTCCTGTAGAGGTCGCTATAAGTAAGATATATGCTGTATAACTGATACTCCTTCTACATTCTGTAGTGTATTAGTGTTAGGGATTGCTCACACTAGGTCCACTTGTTGGTGTGTTTGCAATGGAATTCTATAGTACCGTTCACACTTTTGCTTTCTGATTGTGTCTGCGTTCTGGTCTATTGCGTTTATAAAATGCACTGCATGCTGCATTCCTGTCCATGCTTTGCTTGCATTTTTTTCACACAGCATGTCAGTTTCTAGTGTGAACGAGCCCTTATAGTTCCTGCTGGCTAAAGGACAGTATAGGTATAGCTTATTGTGTTTAAAAGCCTGCCAGTTGAGTGAACAGAAGAAAGGTCTATGACACCTGGTATTCCCAGTTGGTCTCCCATCCAGGTGCTGACCAGGCCTGCACCTGCTTAGCTTCCAATGTCAGACGGGATCAGGTGCATTTGGGCTGGTGTGGTCAAGGCCATTGGCCTTTCCCTCTGAGCTGATTTTAAGGCGCCAGAGACTTTCACCCACTCCCCGGTACACTGAAGCCTTGGACGCCGCTCACCCACCAGCCTGTGGCAATGGGGCTCCTCTACCCTCCAGCCAAAAGAGGCTCTACTCCCCCTCCAGCCATGGGGCCTAGATATTTCCTCTGGCTGATTTCAAGGCATCCAGAGACTGTAACCCATTCACCTGTACTTTCATCCAGGGATGCTGCTCACCCACCAGCAGGGGCAAAGACCTGGGGGGGTCTCCCTCTTCTCTCAGCTGGGCTGGGGGGATCCTGGGCAGCTGCTGTTGGCCCCCAGCCATCTTGGATGTCCTGATGAGCCCCCCGTCTTCACAGGCCATTCCTTTCCATCGTCATTGTATGCTGGAACAAGCCTGCCAGTTGAGTGAAGCAGAATAAAAGGTCTATGACACCTGTATTCCCAGTTGGTCTCCCATCTGGGTGCTGACTGGGCCTGCACCTGCTTAGCTTCCAATGTCAGACAGGATCAGGTGCATTTGGGCTGGTGTGGCCAATATTAAAGGGATGATGTTGGAGGGTATGTCACTTGCAGCTCTGCACTATGTTGTTTCTATAGGTGTGCATATTAAAGGGATGATGTTGGAGGGTGTACAGGTGAATGGGTTAAGTCCGGATGCCCTGGAAACAGCCAGAGGAAATATGCCAGGCCCCATGGCTGGAGGGGGATGATAGGCCTCTTTTTGGCGGAGGGTATGAGGCCCCCATTGCCACAGCTGGTGGTAAGTCGGCGTCCCATGGCTTAGTTTACCGGGGTTGGTGAAAGTCTCTCTTGGCTCCTTAAAATCATCAGAGGGAAAGTGCCATGGCCCTTTGCCACACCACGCCCAATGCACCTGACCTGTCCTGAATTGGACAGCTAAGCAGGCAGGCCTGTGTCAGTACGCTGGATGGATACCACTGGGAATACCGTGTCATAGAAGGACCTTTGCTCTTCCTCTTCATCTGCCTCGAACGGGCAGGGCTTTTAAAAGTTTCCAGCGTACAATACGAATGGATAATGGAATCCTGTGAAGGATCGGGTGCTCCATCGGGATCACTCCAAGATGGCTGGGGTCCAACAGTCAGCTCCAGGATCCCCCCACCCAGCGAGGGAAAGATGAGACCCCCCAGGACCTTGCCCGCTGCTTGTGGTGACAGCATCCCCTGTATTAAAGTACAGTGTGAATGGGTTTTACAGAGTCTCTGGATGCCTTGAAATCAGCCCAGAGGAATATCTAGGCCCCCATGGCTGGAGAGGGGAGTAAAGAGCCCTCCTTTTTGGCTGTGATGGTACGAGGATCCCCATTGCCACAGGCTGGTGGGGTTGATGGCGCGTCCATGGCTTGAGTGTAACCCGGGGAGCTGGGTGAAAGTCCTCTGCTGCCTTAACATCAGCTCAGAGGGAAATGGTACCAATGAGCCCTTGGCCACAACACCACCAAATCCCTGTATCCCTGTCGTGACATTGGCAAGTTAAGCAGGTGAGCCTTGCTGTCACACGTGGGTATTGAGGTAGCAGACTGGGTATCACCCAGGTGCATAGCCCTTTTCTTCTTCCTGCTTCACGTCCAATGGCAGGCTCTTGTAAAAAAGGGTCCGCGTACAATGGCGATGGAGGAATGGCCCTGTAAGAATCGGGTGGGCAATCCATCGGGACAATCCAAATGTGGGGGTCCTTAACATCAGCCTGCGCAGATCCCCCAGCCAGCTTCGAGGAGAGGGATACTCCCAGACCTTGCCCCTGTTTGAGGGGGTGAAGTAGCATCCCTGGATTGAAAGGTACGGTGAATGGGTTCCACAGTCTCCTGATTCCATGAATGCACCCAGGGAAATATCTATGGGCCATGGCTAAGGGAGGTAAGAGGCCTCTTTGGCTTGGAGGGTAGAGGAGCCCATTTGCCACGGCTGGTGGTAGCGGCTCTAAGGCCTTCAGTGTACCAGGGAGTGGGTGAAGTCTCTGGGCTTGCCTTAAAAGCTACTCAGAGGGAAGGCCAAGTGGGCCTTGGCCACACCACCCAAATGCACCTGATCCTGTCTGACATTGGAAGCTAAGCAGTTGCAGGCCCGGTCAGCACCAGATGGGAGACCAACTGGGAATCCAGGTGTCTAGACCTTTTCTTTCGTTCCGCTTCACTCATCAACTGCAGGCTTGTTCCAGCATACAATGCCGATGGAAAGGAATGGCCTGTGAAGACCGGGGGGGCTCATCAGGACATCCAAGATGGCTGGGGGCCAACAGCAGCTTGCCCAATCCCCCAGCCCAGCTGAGAGAAGAGGAGACCCCCCCATGACCTTGCCGCCTGCCTTGGTGGGTGAGCAGCATCCCTGGATTGATAGTACAGGTGAATGGTTACTTCCCTGGATGCCTTGAAATCAGCCCAAGAAATATCTAGGCCCCATGCTGGAGGGGAGTAGAGCCTCTTTGGCTGGAGGGTAGAGGAGCCCCATTCCAAGGCTGGTGGGTGAGCGGCGTCCAAGGCTTCAGTGTACCGGGGAGTGGGTGAAAAGTCTCTGGCTGCCTTAAAATCAGCTCAGAGGGAAAGGCCAATGGCCCTGGTGGCCAGCCACACAAATGCACCTATCCTGTCAGACATGGAAGACAGCAGGTGAGCCTGGTCGTACCTGGATGGGAGACCACGCTGGGAATACCAGGTGTCCATAGAACCTTTTCTTCTGCTTCACTCAACTGGCAGGCTTTTAAAAGTTCCAGCTACAATGACATGGAAAGGAATGCCTGTGAAGATCGGGGGGCTCCATCAGGACATCCAAGATGGCTGGGGGCCAACAGCGACTGCCCAGGATCCCCCCCAGCCCGCTGAGAGAAGAGGAGACCCCCCAGGACCTTGCCCCCGCTTGGTGGGTGAAGCAGCATCCCTGGATTGAAAGTACAGGTGAATGGGTTACAGTCTCTGGGGATTGCTTAAATCAGCCCAGAGGGAAATATCTAGGCCCCATGGCTAAAGGGGGTAGAGACTTTTTTTTGGCTGGAGAGAGGAGCCCCAATTGCCACAGCTGGTGGGTGCGCGCGCGTCCAATGGCTTCATGTACCGGGTAGTGTGTGAAGTCTCTCGCCGCTGTTAAAATCAGCTCAGAGGGAAAGCCAATGGCCCTTGGCCACACTAGCCAATGCAACCCCCTGGGACCTGTCGGACATGTGGAACCAAGCAGGTGCGATGACCTGGTAGACCTGGAGGGGAGCACCAAACTGGGAAATGACCGGAGTGTTGCCAGAGACCTTTTTCTTCTGCTGTTCACTCAACTGGCAGGCTTTTAAAAAGGTTCCAGCGTACAATGACGATGGAAGGACTGGCCTGTGAATGCGGGGGCCCATAGGGACTCCAAGATGGCTGGGGGCCAACGCAGCTGCCCAGGATCCCCCTCAGCCCAGCGAGAGAAAGGAGACCTCCCAGGACCTTGCCCCTGTTGGTGGGTGAGCAGCATCCCTGGATTGAAAGTAACGGTGAATGGGTTACAGTCTCTGGATGCCTTGAAATCAGCCCAAGAAGATATCTAGGCCCATGGCCTGGAGGGGGAGTAAGAGCCTCTTTGGCTGGAGGAAGAGGAGCCCCATTGCCACAGGCTGGTGGGTTGAGCGGCTCCAGGCTTGAGTGTACCGGGAGAGTGGGTGAAAGTCTCTGGCTGCCTAAAATCAGCTCAGAGGGAAAGGCCATAGCGCCTTGGCCACACCAGCCAATGCTGATCCTGTCTGACATTGAAAGCTAAGCAGGTGCAGGCCTGGTCAGTACTTGGATGGTGAGACCAACTGGGAATACAAAGGTGTCATAGACCTTTTTTCTCTCTTCTGCTCACTCTGACTGGCGAGCTTAGTTCCAGCATCAATGACATGGAGGGAATGGCCTGTGAAGATCGGGGGGGGCTCCATCGGGAAACTCCAAGAATGGCTGGGGGCCAACAGCAGCCCTCCCAGGATCCCCCGCCCACTGAAGAAAGAGGAGAACCCCCCAGGACCCTGCCCCGCTCTGTGTGGTTGGTGGTAGGCAGCATCCCTGGATTGAAAGTACGTGAATGGGTTACAGTCTCTGGATGCCTTGAAATCAGCCGCAAGGATGATATCTAGGTCCCCATGGCTGAGGGGAGTAAGAGCCTCCTTTGGCTGGAGGGTAAGGACCCCATTGCCACAGGCTGGTGGGTGAGGCGTCCCTGGCTTGAGTGTACCGGGGATAGTTTGAAAGTCTCTTGGCTGCCTTAAAATCAGCTCAGAGGAAAGGCCAATGGCCCTTGGCCACACCAGCTAAAGCACCTGATCCTGTCTGACATTGGAAGTTACAGGTGCAGGGCCTGGTGTCAGAGCACTTGGGTGGGAGACCAACTGGGATACCAGCGGTGTCATAGACCTTTTCTTCTGCTTCACTCAACTGGCAGGCTTTTAAAAGGTTCCAGCGTACAATGACGATGGAAAGGAATGGCCTTGAAGATCGGGGCTCATCGGACATCCAAGATGGCTGGGGGCAACAGCAGCTGCGCAGGATCCCCCCAGCCCAGTGAGAGAAGGGGTACTCCCCAGGACCTTGCCCCTGTTTGGGGGTAGAGCGAGCCTCCCTGGATTGAAAGTACAGGTGAATGGGTTACAGTCTCTGGGATGCCTTGAAATCAGCCCACAGGAAATATCTGGCCCCATGGCTAAGGAGGGGAGTAAGAGCCCTTTTGGCTGGAGGGTAGAGGAGCCCCATTGCCACAGGGGCTGGTGGGTGAGGGCGTCCACGGCTTCAGTGTACCGGGGATTGGGTGAAGCTCTGGCGCCTAAAATCAGCTGCAGAGGGAGAGTCCAAGCCCTTGCCACACCAGCCCAAATGCACCTGATCCTGTCTGACATTGGAAGCAAAGCAGGTGAGGTGCAGCTGGTCAGTACTGGATGGGAGACCAACTGGAATCCAGGTGTCATAACCTTTTCTTCTGCTTCACTCAACTGCAGGCTTGTTCCCGCATACTGACGATGGAAAGGAATGGCCTGTGAAGATGGGGGGCTCATCAGGACATCCAAGATGGCTGGGGGGCCACAGCAGCTGCCCGGATCCTCCAGCCAGCTGGAGAAGAGGGAGACCCCCAGGACCTTGCCCCCGCTGGTGGGTGAGCAGCATCCCTGGATTGAAAGTACAGGTGAATGGGTTACAGTCTCTGGATGCCTTAAAATCAGCCCAGAGGAAATATCTAGCCCATGGCTGGAGGGGGAGTAGAGCCCTTTGGCTGGAGGGTAGAGGAGCCCCATTGCCACAGGCTGGTGGGTGAGCGGCGTCCAAGGCTTCATGTACGGGGAGTGGGTGAAAGTCTCTGCTGCCTTAAATCAGCTCAAGGGAAAGGCCAATGGCCCTTGGCCACACCACCAAATGCACCTGATCCTGTCTGACATTGGAAGCAAGCAGGTGCAGGCCTGGTCAAGACCTGGATGGGAGACCAACTGGGAATACCATGTGTCAATACCTTTTCTTCTGCTTCCCTCAACTGCAGGCTTGTTCCAGCACTACATGTACGATGGAAAGGAATGGCCTGTGAAGATCAGGGGGCCATCAGGACATCAAGATGGCTGGGGCCCACAGCAGCTTGCCCAGGATCCCCCCAGCCCATGGAGAGAAGAGGGAGACCCCCCAGGACCCTTGCCCCTGCTTGGTGGGTGAGCAGCATCCCTAGATTGAAAGTACAGGTGAATGGGTTACAGTCTCTGGATGCCTTGAATCACCCAGAGGAAATCTAGGCCCATGGCTGGAGGGGGAGTAAGAGCCTCCTTTGGCTGGAGGGTAGAGGAGCGGAGCGAAGCCCCATTGCCACAGTCTGGTGGGTGAGCGGCGTCCCTGGCTTGAGTGTAGGTGTACCGGAGTGGGTGAAAGTCTCTGGCTGCCTTAAAATCACTCGAGGGAAAGGCCAAGGCCCTTGGCCACACCAGCCAAATGCACCTGATCCTGTCTGACATTGGAAGCTAAGCAGTGCAGGCCTGGTCAGCACTTGGGTGGGAGACCAACTGTGGAATACCAGGTGTCATGAACCTTTTCTTCTCTTCTTCACTCAAACTGGCAGGCTTTTAAAAGGTTCCATCGCATACAATGACGATGATAGGAAGCCCTGTGAAGATCGGGGGGCCCATAGGACATCCAAGATGGCTGGGGGCCATAGCAGCTCCCAGGATCCCCCCAGCCCAGCTGAGAGAAGAGGAAAGACTCCCCAGGACCCTGCCCCCTGGTGGGTGAGCAGCACTCCCTGGATTGATAGTACAGGTGAATGGGTTACAGTCTCTGGGTGCCTTAAATCAGCCCGAGAAATATCTAGGCCCATGGCTGGAGGGGGAGTAAGACCTCCTTTGCTGGAGGGTAGAGGACCCCATTGCCACTGGCTGGTGGGTGAGCGGCGTCCCTGGCTTGAGTGTACCGGGGAGTGGGTGAAAGTCTCTGGCTGCTTAAAATCAGCTCAAGGGAAAGGCCACGGCCCTTGGCCACCCCAGCCCAAATGCACCTGATCCTGTCTGACATTGGAAGCGAAGCAGGTGCAGGCCTGGTCAGTACTTGGATGGGAGACAAACTGGGAATCCCAGTGTCATAGACCTTTCTTCTGCTTCACTCAACTGGCAGGCTTTTAAAAAGGTTCCAGCGTACAATGACGATGGAAAGAATGGCCTGAAGATCGGGGGCTCATCGGACATCCAGATGGCTGGGGGCCAACAGCAGCTGCCCAGGATCCCCCCCAGCCCAGCTGAGAGAAGAGGATACTCCCCAGGACCTTGCGCCTGTTTGGTGGGTAAGCAGCATCCCTGGATTGGAAAGTACAGGTGAATGGGTTACAGTCTCTGGATGCCTTGAAATCAGCCGAGAGGAAATATCTAGGCCCCATGGCTGGAGGGGGAGTAAGAGCCTCTTTTGGCTGGAGGGTAGAGGAGCCCCATTGCCACAGGCTGGTGGGTGAGCGGCGTCCAAGGCTTCAGTGTACCGGGGAGTGGGTGAAGTCTCTGGCTGCCTTAAAATCATCTCGAGAAAGGCCAATGGCCCTTGTCCACACCTGATCCTGTCTGACATTGGAAGCTAAGCAGGTGCAGGCCTCGGTCAGCCCCCGGATGGGAGGCCAACTGGGAATTCCCAGGTTCATAGACTTTTTCTTTGCTTCACTCAACTGGCAGGCTTTTTCCAGCATACAATGACGATGGAAAGGAATGGCCTGTGAAGACCGGGGCTCATCGACATCCAAGATGGCTGGGGGGCCAACAGCTGCCCAGGATCCCCCCAGCCCAGCCGAAAGAAGAGGGAGACCCCCAGGACCTGCCCTTGTTTGGTGGGTGAGCGCATCCCTGGATTAAAGTACAGGTGAATGGGTTACAGTCTCTGGATGCCTTGAAATCAGCCAAAGGAAATATCTAGGCCCCATGGCTGGAGGGGGAGTAAGAGCCTCTTTGGCTGGGAGGGTAGAGGAGCCCCATTGCCACAGGCTGGTGGGTGAGCGCGTCCCTGGCTTGAGTGACCGGGGAGTGGGTGAAAGTCTCTGGCTGCCTTAAAATCAGCTCAGAGGGAAAGGCCAATGGCCTTGGCCCCACCAGCCAAATGCACCTGATCCTGTCTGACATTGGAAGCTAAGCAGGTGCAGGCCTGGTCAGTACCTGGATGGGAGACCAACTGGGAATACCAGGTGTCATAGACCTTTTCTCTCTGCTTCACTCAACTGGCAGGTCTTTAAAAGTTCCACACAGCGTACATTACGATGGATAGGAATGGCCTTGAAGATCGGGGGCTCATCGGGACACCCAAGATGGCTGGCCAACAGCAGCTGCCAAGATCCCCTCAGCCCACCGAGAGAGAGGAGACTCCCCCAGACCTTGCCCCTGTTTGGTGGGTGAGCGCATCCCTGTGATGAAAGTACAGGTGAATGGGTTACAGTCTCTGGATGCCTTGAAATCAGCCCAAGGAAATATCTAGGCCCCATGGCTGGAGGGGGAGTAAGAGCCTCTTTTGGCTGGAGGTAGAGGAGCCCCATTGCCACAGCTAATGGTTGAGCACGTCCAAGGCTTCAAGTGTACCGGGGAGTGGGTGAAAGTCTCGGCTGCCTTAAAATCAGCTCAGAGGGAAAGGCCAAGGGCCCTTGGCCACACAGCCCAAATGCCACCTGTCCTTCTGACATTGGAAGCTAACAGGTGCAGGCCCTGGTCAGTACCTGGATGGGAGACCAACTGGGAATACCAGGTGTCATAGACCTTTTCTTCTGCTTCACTCAACGCAGGCTTTTAAAAGTTCCAGCGTACAATGACGATGGAAAGGAATGGCCTGTGAAGATCGGGGGGCTCATCGGGACATCCAAGATGGCTGGGGGCCAACAGCAGCTGCCCAGGATCCCCCCAGCCCTCGAGAGAAGAGGAGACTCCCCCAGGACCTTGCCCCTGTTTTGTGGTGAGCACATCCCTGGATTGAAAGACAGGTGAAGGGTTACAGTCTCTGGGGCCTTGAAATCAGCCCAGAGGAATATCTAGGCCCCATGGCTGGAGGGGGAGTAAGAGCCTCTTTTGGCTGGAGGGTAGAGGAGCCCCATTGCCACAGCGGTGGGTGAGCGGCGTCCAAGGCTTCAGTGTACCGGGGAGTGGGTGAAAGTCTCTGGCTGCCTTAAAATCGCTCAGAGGGAAAGGCCAATTGCCCTTGGCCCCCACCACCCAAATGACCTGATCCTGTCTGACATTGGAAGCTAAGCAGGAGCAGGCCTGGTCAGTATCTGAATAGGAGACAAACTGGGAATGACCAGGTGTCATAGACCTTTTCTTCTGCTTCACTCAACTGGCAGGCTTTTAAAAAGGTTCCAGCGTACACTGACGATGGAAAGAATGGCCTTTGAAGATCGGGGGCCCATCGGACATCCAAGATGGCTGGGGGCCTACAGCAGCTGCCCAGGATCCCCTCAGCCCACCGAGAGAAGAGGGAGACCCCCAGGACCCTCCCTTGTTTAGGGGTGAGCAGCATCCCTGGATAAAAGTACAGGTGAATGGGTTCAGTCTCTGGATGCCTTGAAATCAGCCCAGAGGAAATATCTAGGCCCCATGGCTGGAGGGGGAGTAAGAGCCTCCTTTGGCTGGAGGGTAGAGGATCCCATTGCCACAGGCTGGTGTGAGTGGCGTCCAAGGCCTTCAGTGTACCGGGAGTGGTGAAAGTCTCTGGCTGCCTTAAAATCAGCTCAGAGGGAAAGGCCAATGGCCTCTTGGCCCCACCAGCCCAAATGCACCTGATCCTGTCTGACATTGGAAGCTACAGAGGCAGGCCTGGTCAGTATCTGGATAGGAGACAAACGGGAATGCCAGGTGTCATAGACCTTTTCTTCTGCTTCACTCAACTGGCAGGCTTTTAAAAGGTTCCAGCGTACACTGACGATGGAAAGAATGGCCTGTGAAGATCGGGGGGCCCATCGGGACATCCAAGATGGCTGGGGGCCACAGCAGCTGCCCAGGATCCCCTCAGCCCAGCCGAGAGAGAGGGAGACCCCCCAGGACCCTGCCCTTGTTTAGTGGGTGAGCAGCATCCCTGGATTAAAAGTACAGGTGAATGGGTTACAGTCTCTGGATGCCTTGAAATCAGCCCAAGGAAATATCTAGGCCCCATGGCTGGAGGGGGAGTAAGAGCCTCTTTGGCTGGAGGGTAGAGGAGCCCCTTGCCACAGGCTGGTGGGTGAGCGCGTCCCTGGCTTGAGTGTACCGGGGAGTGGGTGAAAGTCTCTGGCTGCCTTAAAATCAGCTCAGAGGGAAAGGCCAATGGCCTTTGGCCACACCACAGCCCAATGCACCTGATCCTGTCTGACATTGGAAGCTAGCAGGTGCAGGCCTGGTCGCACCTGGATGGGAGACCAACTGGGAAAACCAGGTGTCATAGACCTTTTCTTCTGCTTCATTCAACTGGCAGGCTTGTTCCAGCATACAATGACGATGGAAAGGAATGGCCTGTGAAGATCGGGGGCTCATCGGGACATCCAAGATGGCTGGGGGCCAACAGCAGCTGCCCAGGATCCCCCAGCCCAGCTGAGAGAAGAGGGATACCCCCCAGGACCTTGCCCCTGTTTGGTGGGTGAGCAGCATCCCTGGATTGAAAGTACAGTGAATGGGTTACAGTCTCTGTTACCTTGAAATCAGCCCAGAGGAAATATCTAGGCCCCATGGCTGGAGGGGGAGTAGAGCCTCTTTTGGCTGGAGGGTAGAGGAGCCCATTGCCAACAGCTGGTGGGTGAGCGGCGTCCCTGGCTTGAGTTACCGGGGAGTGGGTGAAAGTCTCTGGCTGCCTTAAAATCAGCTCAGAGGGAAAGGCCAATGTCCCTTGGCCACACCAGCCCAAATGCACCTGATCCTGTCTGACATTGGAAGCTAAAACGGTGCAGGCCTGGTCAGTACCTGGATGGGAGACCAACTGGGAATACCAGGTGTCATAGACTTTTCTTCTGCTTCACTCAACTGGCAGGCTTTTAAAAAGTTTCCAGCGTACAATTCGATGGATAGGAATGGCCTGTGAAGATCGGGGGGCTCATCGGGACACCCAAGATGGCTGGGGGCCAACAGCAGCTGCCAAGGATCCCCTCAGCCCAGCCGAGAGAAGAGGGAGCCCCCCAGGACCTGCCCCTGTTTGGTGGGTGAGCAGCATCCCTGGATTGAAAGTACAGGTGAATGGGTTACAGTCTCTGGATGCCTTGAAATCAGCCCAGAGGAAATATCTAGGCCCCATGGCTGGAGGGGGAGTAAGAGCCTCTTTTGGCTGGAGGGTAGAGGAGCCCATTGCCACAGGCTGGTGGTTGAGCAGCTCCAAGGCTTCAGTGTACCGGGGAGTGTGTGAAAGTCTCTGGCTGCCTAAATCAGCTCAGAGGGAAGAGGCCAAGGGCCCTTGGCCACACCAGCCCAAATGCACCTGATCCCTTCTGACATTGGAAGCTAAGCAGGTGAAGGCCCTGGTCAGTACCTGGATGGGAGACAAACTGGGAATACCAGCAGGTGTCATAGACCTTTTCTTTCTCTCTTCACTCAACTGGCAGGCTTTTAAAAAGGTTCCAGCGTACAATGACGATGGAAAGGAATGGCCTGTGAAGATCGGGGGGCTCATCGGGACATCCAAGATGGCTGGGGGCCAACAGCAGCTGCCCAGGATCCCCCCAGCCCAGCTGAGAGAAGAGGGAGACTCTCCAGGACCTTGCCCCTGTTTGGTGGGTGAGTAGCATCCCTGGATTGAAAGTACAGGTGAATGGGTTACAGTTCTCTGGATGCCTTGAAAAGCCCAATAAAAACATCTAGGCCCCATGGCTGGAGGGGGAGTAAGAGCCTCTTTTGGCTGGAGGGTAGAGGAGCCCCATTGCCACAGGCTGGTGGGTAAGCGGCGTCTAAGGCTTCAGTGTACCGGGGAGTGGGTGAAAGTCTCTGGCTGCCTTAAAATCAGCTCAGAGGGAAAGGCCAATGGCCCTTGGCCACACCAGCCCAAATGCACCTGATCCTGTCTGACATTGGAAGCTAAGCAGTTGCAGGCCCGGTCAGCACCCAGATGGGAGACCAACTGGGAATACCAGGTGTCATAGACCTTTTCTTCTGCTTCACTCAACTGGCAGGCTTGTTCCAGCATACAATGACGATGGAAAGGAATGGCCTGTGAAGACCGGGGGGCTCATCAGGACATCCAAGATGGCTGGGGGCCAACAGCAGCTGCCCAGGATCCCCCAGCCCAGCTGAGAGAAGAGGGAGACCCCCCCAGGACCTTGCCCCTGCTTTGGTGGGTGAGCAGCATCCCTGGATTGATAGTACAGGTGAATGGGTTACAGTCTCGGATGCCTTGAAATCAGCCCAGAGGAAATATCTAGGCCCCATGGCTGGAGGGGGAGTAGAGCCTCTTTTGGCTGGAGGGTAGAGGAGCCCCATTGCCACAGGCTGGTGGGTGAGCGGCGTCAAGGCTTCAGTGTACCGGGGAGTGGGGTGAAAGTCTCTGGCTGCCTTAAAATCACTCAGAGGGAAAGGCCAATGGCCCTTGGCCACACCAGCCCAAATGCACCTGATCCTGTCAGACATTGGAAGCCAAGCAGGTGATGCCTGGTCAGTACCTGGATGGGAGACCAACTGGGAATACAGGTGTCATAGACCTTTTCTTCTGCTTCACTCAACTGGCAGGCTTTTAAAAAGGTTCCAGTGTACAATGACGATGGAAAGGAATGGCTGTAAGATCGGGGGGCTCATCGGACATCAAGATGGCTGGGGCCAACAGCAGCTGCCCATCCCCCAGCCCTGAGAGAAGAGGGCTCGACGGGACTGCCCCGGCCCTGGGCTTGCCCCTGGTGGTGAGCAGCATCCCTGGATTGAAAGTACAGGTGAATGGGTTACGTCTCTGGATGCCTTGAAATCAGCCCAGAGGAAATATCTAGGCCCCATGGCTGGAGGGGGAGTAAGAGCCTCTTTTGGCTGGAGGGTAGAGGAGCCCCATTGCCACAGGCTGGTGGGTGAGCGGCGTCCAAGGCTTCAGTGTACCGGGGAGTGGGTGAAAGTCTCTGGCTGCCTTAAAATCAGCTCAGAGGAAAGGCCAATGGCCCTTGGCCACACCAGCCCAAATGCACCTGATCCTGTCAGACATTGGAAGCCACAGGTGAATGCCTGGTCAGTACCTGGATGGGAGACCAACTGGAACCAGTGTCTAGACCTTTTCTCTCTTCACTCAACTGGCAGGCTTTTAAAAAGGTTCCAGCGTACAATGACGATGGAAAGGAATGGCCTGTGAAGATCGGGGGCTCATCGGACATCCAAGATGGCTGGGGGCCAACAGCAGCTGCCAGTATCCCCCCAGCCCTGCTGAGAGAAGAGGGAGACCCCAGGACCTTGCCCCTGTTTGGTGGGTGGGCAGCATCCCTGGATTGAAATACAGGTGAATGGGTTACAGTCTCTGGATGCCTTGAAATCAGCCAGAGGAAATATCTAGGCCCATGGCTGGAGGGGGAGTAAGAGCCTCTTTTGGCTGGAGGGTAGAGGAGCCCCTTTGCCACAGGCTGGTGGGTGAGCGGCGTCCAAGGCTTCAGTGTACCGGGGAGTGGGTGAAAGTCTCTGGCTGCCTTAAAATCAGCTCAGAGGGAAAGGCCAATGGCCCTTGGCCACACCAGCCCAAATGCACCTGATCCTGTCTGACATTGGAAGCTAAGCAGTGCAGGCCCGTCAGCACCCAGATGGGGACCAACTGGGAATAACCAGGTGTCATAGACCTTTTCTTCTGCTTCACTCAACTGGCAGGCTTGTTCCAGCATACAATGACGATGGAAGGAAGGAATGGCCTGTGAAGACCGGGGGGCTCATCAGGACATCCAAGATGGCTGGGGGCCAACAGCAGCTGCCCAGGATCCCCCCAGCCCAGCTGAGAGAAGAGGGAGACCCCCCCAGGACCTTGCCCCTGCTTGGTGGGTGAGCAGCATCCCTGGATTGAAAGTACAGGTGAATGGGTTACAGTCTCTGGATGCCTTGAAATCAGCCCAGAGGAAATATCTAGGCCCCATGGCTGGAGGGGGAGGAGAGCCTCTTTTGGCTGGAGGGTAGAGGAGCCCCATTGCCACAGGCTGGTGGGTGAGTGGCGTCCAAGGCTTCAGTGTACCGGGGAGTGGGTGAAAGTCTCTGGCTGCCTTAAAATCAGCTCAGAGGGAAAGGCCAATGACCCTTGGCCACACCAGCCCAAATGCACCTGATCCTGTCTGACATTGGAAGCTAAGCAGGTGCAGGCCTGGTCAGTACTTGGATGGTAGACAAACTGGTAATGCCAGGTGTCATAGACCTTTTCTTCTGCTTCACTCAACTGGCAGGCTTTTAAAAAGGTTCCAGCATACAATGACGATGGAAAGGAATGGCCTGTGAAGATCGGGGGGCTCATCGGGACATCCAGGATGGCTGGGGGCCAACAGCAGCTGCCCAGGATCCCCCCAGCCCATCTATGAGAGAAGAGGGAGACTCCCCAGGACCTTGCCCCTGTTTGTGGGTGAGCAGCATCCTGGATTGAAAGTACAGGTGAATGGGTTCGTCAGTCTCTGGATGCCTTGAAATCAGCCCAGAGGAAATATCTAGGCCCCATGGCTGGAGGGGAGTAAGAGCCTCTTTTGGCTGGAGGGTAGAGGAGACCCATTGCCACAGGCTGGTGGGTGAGCGGCGTCCAAGGCTTCAGTGTACCGGGGGAGTGGGTGAAAGTCTCTGGCTGCCTTAAAATCAGCTCAGAGGGAAAGGCCAATGGCCCTGGCCACACCAGCCCAAATGCACCTGATCCTGTCTGACATTGGAAGCTAAGCAGGTGCAGGCCCAGTCAGCACCCAGATGGGAGACCAACTGGGAATACCAGGTCATAGACCTTTTCTTCTGCTTCACTCAACTGGCAGGCTTGTTCCAGCATACAATGACGATGGAAAGGAATGGCCTGTGAAGACCGGGGGGCTCATCAGGACATCCAAGATGGCTGGGGGCCAACAGCAGCTGCCCAGGATCCCCCCAGCCCAGCTGAGAGAAGAGGGAGACCCCCCCAGGTCTTTGCCCCTGCTTGGTGGGTGAGCAGCATCCCTGGATTGAAAGTACAGGTGAATGGGTTACAGTCTCTGGATGCCTTGAAATCAGCCCAGAGGAAATATCTAGGCCCCATGGCTGGAGGGGGAGTAAGAGCCTCTTTTGGCTGGAGGGTAGAGGAGCCCCATTGCCACAGGCTGGTGGGTGAGCGGCGTCCAAGGCTTCAGTGTACCGGGGATGGGTGAAAAGTCTCGGCTGCCTTAAAATCAGCTCAGAGGGAAAGGCCAATGGCCCTTGACCACACCAGCCCAAATGCACCTGATCCCGTCTGACATTGGAAGCTAAGCAGGTGCAGGCCTGGTCAGCACCTGGATGGGAGACCAACTGGGAATACCAGGTGTCATAGACCTTTTCTTCTGCTTCACTCAACTGGCAGGCTTTTAAACACAATAAGCATATCTCTATACTGTCCTTTACCAGCAGGAACTATAAGGGCTCGTTCACACTAGAAAACTGACATGCTGTGTGAAAAAAATGCAAGCAAAGCATGGACAGGAATGCAGCATGCAGTGCATTTTATAAACGCAATAGACCAGAACGCAGACACAATCAGAAAGCAAAAGTGTGAACGGTACTATAGAATTCCATTGCAAACACAACCAACAAGTGGACCTAGTGTGAGCAATCCCTAACACTAATACACTACAGAATGTAGAAGGAGTATCAGTATTATACAGCATAATCTTACTTATAGCGACCTCTACAGGAAAGGGTTAGGAACATCACATATCCCTATTTGAAAAACAAGAAATTCAGGGACCCTTATGAAAATAAAAACAGGGAGCTCACAGTTCACAGGCAATCAAGTCTATATCTAAGGGTCAGCTAAAAGTGAAAATCACTTGGACCTGCAGCAGTGTAAGGGAAAGTTTTAAAGGGAAAGTTAACGTCCGTATACATTAGAGAGACTGTTAAAACTGCAACTAGCATTGATCTACTCATGCATATTGATTTTATTAATTGAAACAAGCCACCCTAAATTAATGAAAATCAAATGGTTTCAATTTTATCACTGTCACAATTAATCAATATAATTGGTAACCTTTCTGTATTGTATGCTTACAAAATGCATTTTAGTGTATTGTATAGAAAACTGCTGTTATCTATGTTACAAAAACCTCTCTTAATACACTGTATTGATTTATTCAGTTTAATAGGCTTTGATGACAATATTGAACAAGACAAAACATCATTATCATATACTTATTTAGTTGCTTCCCTACTAACCAGTTTGATGTAAGATTTTTTTTTGGCCAAATTATATTTAATCCCATATCTTTAAAGGGACACTAAACTGAAAAAATGTGCTCTCAGTGCTCCCTGTCCCTAGATCTCCTCATGTTCTTTCAGCTCCCTCCTAGTTAGTATGCATGTCTCCTCTCTCTGTATCCACCCCTCCCAAACCTGAGGCACAGATGGAGAGTGGAGCATGTGCGTGGACATGATCTGTGCCTCACTAAAGCCAATAGCATCAGCAGTGATTTTGTGTTATAGTGAAAGTAAAACTGCTTGAATCAAGTAAAATATTCTTTTAGCTGTAGGGGTTTGAGGATGTGTGTATGTGTGTGTGTGGGGGGGGGCGACACTTTGTAATTGATTTCTTTAGGTACAGTGCTACATTGGGATTTAAGTACACAGACAGCAGCTAACTGCAGGATTGGGTTTATCTGCACAGAAAGAACACAGGGAAACTGATAATGCTTATTTCTTCCCTGACCATAATGCTGAATCAATTAGCCATACAGTGATGAGAGAAATAAGCTTTACTTTTATAGAATGGATAGTTTTACATGTAGTGTGCCAGGGGGAGGGGCTGGTGATTGACAGTTCTTTACAGACTAAAAAACAAGGGATAGGAAGGTCAGAGAAGGAAATAAAAAGCAGATTAAAGATTTGTGGTAATTAATCCTAATTACTGTGTAATTAGTTAAAAAAATGATTGGCACAGTTTACATGTCCTTTGAAAAGAAAGTGGATATCCAGACAGTATATCTGGTTAGCCAAGTTCATGAGTGTTTTGGGCTGTAGGGAAGGTTTAGGGCTTTTTCTTTGTGGACTGCTTTGTTTTCCGAACAGTTATTGAGGCTAGTAGGCCTGGTATGGAAGAACAAATATCACACCGTTCAATACTCTTGAGAAGCAGCTTTGAAATTCTATTTGCATTGTGAATACGTTTATTTTCCAGTCTTTTTGTCTACCCATTTGGCTTAGTATTAATTTAACTATACAGTGTATTTATTTTACATTTTTCTTGTAAATTATACGTTTCATAAACAAAGTGAACATATACCTGCATCATACGTACACACTAAGTAAAAAAAAAATCCATGCACCAAGGTTAACAATGAAATCTGAGGCTTTCAGAAAGGTTCCATCCATCTTTCCACCATATTCAACAGAGGAGAATTGTATTTAAGTGGAAACATCCTTGACAAATCAACAGCTCTGCTTTCAAGGATATTTTCTTCGCGAATATCCCCAGTAAATGTATAACACAGTCAAGTACTGATCATTACTCTCAGTTATAAACACGGTACGTAAGTGGTTTACCTTCTACAAAAATCTTTAGGCAATACATTTCTTAGATGTCTTCTTTCTTCCAACGCTATCTTCATTTAGTAGAAATAAAGAACATATAGGATAGTCACTTTCTTTGTAGTAAGTGTATATAAAATATTTTGAAATATGTAAATACCCACGCTATGAATAAAAATTATTTGATTTACAAAACCTTTCATGTATGTTTGAATTGGATTATAGAAATGTCCAAAGGCAAGTTTGTGCGACGGAAATTAAAGCATCGTCTTCAAAACATTTCAGTAAGAGTAAAAGAAGCTTTAAAAATATGTACAAGTCCCCAGGGTGCAACTAAGGCTTAATGAGAATTAACATCTGTAGAAATCAATTCCCTACCGGAGATGGACATGCTATGACTAATACAAAGATGAGCACTGCGGTGAAGTGTTAGACCACACAGGTTCTAGAAAGTACCATAGACTCCATTAGCTCATTGCTGCTGTTTAAAACTTCCAACCAGTTATATAAATCTTCTGTAACTGGCTGCATATAGATACTATAAACAAACCACTGGGTAAGTTATTTTTAAAATTGTGACTGTCTTTACGTTGCTTTGTGTTGATCATTTATTTGGTGGTCCAGTAACACCAGAGAATTAGATACCTTGCCAGCTAATTTAGAGTTTGCCACACTGACACTGGGATCATGACAGACAACACTGTGTAGTAGGAGCTAGAAAATAGAAAGAAATAGAAATATATTTTTAATGTGGACTCTGGCTCCAAGAATACCTGGCATTAAAAATCGCACAAAAATATGCTCAAACGGCATATAAGATGTTGTATTCCTTGAGAATAACAGGATATTGAATTCCTTGAGCTGGTGCTGCAGCCGGTACAATAAAGAGTTGGCGTTTTGCTAGCTGTCTTTCAATCGACTTTAAGTCGACTTTAACACACAAAAACATCACGTACAACAGTCCACATACCACCACTAGAGAGTTAGCACTAAAGAAGCTAGACAAACTAGCAGGGTATTCAATAAAAGTTCTTATGGTTTAAAATCAGATGTAAGCTTACAAATATTAAATAAGTTCTGATTGGTTGGGGCAAGATTAGCACCATTTTAAACGATAAGAACTTTTATTGAATCTCCCTTAGGTGCTCCAAGGTAAGCAACCAGTGAATACTGAAAACATAAATCAGAAGTATGTGAGATAAATTCATCAAGAATGTGTGAATTTATTTTTGCTTCCCAGTTTTACTGAGCATCACTGACAACCTTATCTTGCATTTTTGGCATAAGATAGCTAGATCTTTTAATAGACCTCAGTACTACTAACTGCTCTCCATAATGTTTTCTTTACTCTTTACTTCAGGGGCAATTGAAGAAGGAAGGCACCAGAAACAAAATGGCTCTAGTGCTGCCCCTTACCCTGCTCCTTATGGTGAGGGAGGGCACAAGCATAAACTTCCATAACCATAAGCCAGCTCCCTGAGCAGTTATTTCCACTTGCCTCATGGGCGGGGCACCCCTGCTTTACCTGTATATGGTAGTTTTCATTCCTCTTTGCCATCTTTTGTCTGGGTGGAGTTTGTTCCTCATAATGTGGTAAATTTCTGGAGGTGTAACTGGTTACTACACAGTATAGATATACTGTATACTACGTTTATTTATAGAACTGGTTCTTTTTATCATAAATCATTACCTACACATGCCTTATGTTATATGTATATGTTCTCGTATAGTTTTATTTATGTACAGAAGCACCACTTTGGGATGCAGCACGTACTATATTATAATATAAAAAGTCATAAAAGAGGGTCAAGAAATATATTAATACATAGATAAATAATATGTACATTAATGACCATATAAGGATATATACTTGAATATAAGGCATGAGAATCAGAGTCCATGCCCCATAGATTTTAATACTAGATTTTAGTAATTTAATAATTTAATGCTGGATATATTGTTTACTTAATTAATTGCAAATGGTTGTGCTCTAAGCTGATACTTACCTGGTGTGTTAGACATCTTGCTCGGAGAACGTCACACCGAGTTGCTGATAAATCCCTGTTTTTCCATTTGGATTTATTCAGGCACCCAACTCTGCCATACAACTTGTGTTATATATGAGAAGCTGATATGTGGGTGTTTAACCTTTCATGTTTCTCAGTAGCTAGAGAGAATTAATTAAATCCACTTATTATAAAATGATGTTATCAGTGGTTAATCAACACATGCTGCTTTTATATTTACATATTGTATGGAAATATGCAAGTTTGTGCATAAAGGGACAATGCACAAACAATTTTTTTCAATATATTTAGCTTTTATATTAGTTTTACAAATATTTGTTTCTAACACATACCCTCCAACATCACCCCTTTAATATGCACACCTTAGAAACAACACGGTGCAAGCTGCAAGTGACATACCCTCCACATCACCCCTTTAATATGCACACCTTAGAAACAACATGGTGCAGAGCTGCAAGTGACATACCCTCCAACATCACCCCTTTATATGCACACCTATAGAAACAACATGGCAGAGCTGCAATGACATACCCTCCAACACCACCCCTTTAATATGCACACCTATGAAAACAACATGGTGCAGACTGCAAGTGACATACCCTCCAACATTCCCCTTTAATATGTACACTATAGAAACAACATGGTGCAGAGCTGCAAGTGACATACCCTCCAACATTCCCCTTTAGTATGTACACTTATGAACAACAATGGTGCAGAGCTGCAAGTGACATACACTCCAACATCACCCCTTTAATATGCACACCTATAGAAACAACATGGTGCAGAGCTCAAGTGACATACCCTCCAACACTACTCCTCCCTTTAATATGCACACCTATAGAAACAACATGGGCAGAACTGCAAGTGACATACCCCCCCCAACATTACCCCTTTAATTTCACACCTATAGAAACAACACTGGTGCAGAACTGCAAGTGACATACCCTCCAACATCACCCCTTTAATATGTCACACCATAGAAACAACATGGTGCAGAACTGCAAGTGACATACTGCATGGTGCAATATAGTAGTAAATCTATCTGTCCCAGACCAATAGGGTACATACTGCATGGTGCAATATAGTCATTGTACGCTGGAACCTTTTTAAAAGCCTGCCAGTTGAGTGATGCAGAAGAAAAGGTCTATGACACCTGGTATTCCCAGTTAGTCTCCCATCCAGGTACTGACCAGGCCTGCACCTGCTTAGCTTCCAATGTCAGACAGGATCAGGTGCATTTGGGCTGGTGTGGCCAAGGGCCATTGGCCTTTCCCTCTGAGCTGATTTTAAGGCAGCCAGAGACTTTCACCCACTCCCGGTACACTGAAGCCTTGGACGCCGCTCACCCACCAGCCTGTGGCAATGGGGCTCCTCTACCCTCCAGCCAAAAGAGGCTCTTACTCCCCCTCCAGCCATGGGGCCTAGATATTTCCTCTGGGCTGATTTCAAGGCATCCAGAGACTGTAACCCATTCACCTGTACTTTCAATCCAGGGATGCTGCTCACCCACCAAACAGGAGCAAGGTCCTGGGGGGTCTCCCTCTGCTCTCGGCTGGGCTGAGGGGATCCTGGGCAGCTGCTGTTGGCCTCCAGCCATCTTGGATGTCCCGATGGGCCCCCCGATCTTCACAGGCCATTCCTATCCAATCGTCATTGTACGCTGGAACAAGCCTGCCAGTTGAGTGAAGCAGAAGAAAAGGTCTATGACACCTGGTATTCCCAGTTGGTCTCCCATCCAGGTACTGACCAGGCCTGCACCTGCTTAGCTTCCAATGTCAGACAGGATGGCTTGTGAAGATCGGGGGGCTCATCGGGACATCCAAGATGGCTGGGGGCCAACAGCAGCTGCCCAGGATCCCCCAGCCCAGCTGAGAGAAGAGGGAGACCCCCCAGGACCTTGCCCCTGCCTGGTGGGTGAGCAGCATCCCTGGATTGAAAGTACAGGTGAATGGGTTACAGTCTCTGGATGCCTTGAAATCAGCCCAGAGGAAATATCTAGGCCCCATGGCTGGGGGGAGTAAGAGCCTCTTGGCTGGAGGGTAGAGGAGCCCCATTGCCACAGGCTGGTGGGGTGAGCGGCGTCCAAGGCTTAGTGTACCGGGGAGTGTGAAAAGTCTCTGGCTGCCTTAAAATCAGCTCAGAGGGAAAGGCCAATGGCCCTGGCCACACCAGCCCAAATGCACCTGATCCTGTCTGACATTGGAAGCTAAGCAGGTGCAGGCCTGGTCAGCACCTGGATGGGAGACCAACTGGGAATACCAGGTGTCATAGACCTTTTCCTCTGCTTCACTCAACTGGCAGGCTTTTAAAAAGGTTCCAGCGTACAATGAAGATGGAAAGGAATGGCCTGTGAAGATCGGGGGGCTCATCGGGACATCCAAGATGGCTGGGGGCCAACAGCAGCTGCCCAGGATCCCCCAGCCCAGCTGAGAGAAGAGGGGAGAACCCCAGGACCTTGCCCTGTTGGTGGGTGAGCAGCATCCCTGGATTGAAAGTACAGGTGAATGGGTTACAGTCTCTGGATGCCTTGAAATCAGCCCAGAGGAAATATCTAGGCCCCATGGCTGGAAGGGGAGTTAGAGCCTCTTTTGGCTGGAGGGTAGAGGAGGCCCATTGCCACGGCTGGTGGGGTGAGCGGCGTCGCTTAGTGTACCGGGGAGTGGGGTGAAAGTCTCTGGCTGCCTTAAAATCAGCTCAGAGGGAAAGGCCAATGGCCCTTGGCCAACCAGCCCAAATGCACCGATCCTGTCGACATTGGAAGCTAAGCAGGTGCAGGCCTGGTCAGTACCTGGATGGGAGACCAACTGGGAATACCAGGTGTCATAGACCTTTTCTTCTGCTTCACTCAACTGGCAGGCTTTTAGGTCCAGCTACAATGACGATGGAAAGGAATGGCCTGTGAAGATCGGGGGCTCATCGGGACATCCAAGATGGCTGGGGCCAACAGCAGCTGCCCAGGATCCCCCAGCCCAGCTGAGAGAAGAGGGGCCCCCAGGACCTTGCCCTGTGTGGTGGGTGAGCAGCATCCCTGGATTGAAAGTACAGGTGAATGGGTTACAGTCTCTGGATGCCTTGAAATCAGCCCAGAGGAAATATCTAGGCCCCATGGCTGGGGGGGAGTAAGAGCCTCTTTTGGCTGGAGGGTAGAGGAGCCCATTGCCACAGGCTGGTGGGTGAGCGGCGTCCAAGGCTTCAGTGTACCGGGGAGTGGGTGAAAGTCTCTGGCTGCCTTAAAATCAGCTCAGAGGGAAAGGCCAATGGCCCTTGGCCACACCAGCCCAAATGCACCGATCCTGTCTGACATTGGAAGCTAAGCAGGGCAGGCTGGTCAGACCTGGATGGGAGACCAACTGGGAATACCAGGTGTCATAGACCTTTTCTTCTGCTTCACTCAACTGGCAGGTTGTTCCAGCATACAATGACGATGGAAAGGAATGGCCTGTGAAGATCGGGGGGCTCATCGGGACATCCAAGATGGCTGGGGGCCAACAGCAGCTGCCCAGGATCCCCCCAGCCAAGAGAAGAGGGAGACCCCCCAGGACCTGCCCCGTGGTGGGTGAGCAGCATCCTGGATTGAAAGTACAGGTGAATGGGTTACAGTCTCTGGATGCCTTGAAATCAGCCCAGAGGAAATATCTAGGCCCCATGGCTGGAGGGGGAGTAAGAGCCTCTTTTGGCTGGAGGGTAGAGGAGCCCCATTGCCACAGGCTGGTGGGTGAGCGGCGTCAAGGCTTCAGTGTACCGGGGAGTGGGTGAAAGTCTCTGGCTGCCTTAAAATCAGCTCAGAGGGAAAGGCCAATGGCCCTTGGCCACACCAGCCCAAATGCACCTGATCCTGTCTGACATTGGAAGCTAAGCAGGTGCAGGCCTGGTCAGTACCTGGATGGGAGCAAAATGGGAATACCAGGTGTCATAGACCTTTTCTCTTGCTTCACTCAACTGGCAGGCTTTTAAAAAGGTTCCAGCGTACAATGACGATGGAAAGGAATGGCCTGTGAAGATCGGGGGCCCATCGGGACATCCAAGATGGCTGGGGGCCAACAGCAGCTGCCCAGGATCCCCCCAGCCCAGCTGAGAGAAGAGGGAGACTCCCCAGGACCTTGCCCCCGTTTGGTGGGTGAGCAGCATCCCTGGATTGAAAGTACAGGTGAATGGGTTACAGTCTCTGGATGCCTTGAAATCAGCCCAGAGGAAATATCTAGGCCCCATGGTGGAGGGGGAGTAAGAGCCTCTTTTGGCTGGAGGGTAGAGGAGCCCCATTGCCACAGGCTGGTGGTGAGCGGGTCCCAGGCTTCAGTGTACCGGGGAGTGGGTGAAAGTCTCTGGCTGCCTTAAAATCAGCTCAGAGGGAAAGGCCAATGGCCCTTGGCCACACCAGCCCAAATGCACCTGATCCTGTCTGACATTGGAAGCTAAGCAGGTGCAGGCCTGGTCAGTACCTGGATGGGAGACCAACTGGGAATACCAGGTGTCATAGACCTTTCTTCTGCTTCACTCAACTGGCAGGCTTTAAAGTTCCAGCTACAATGACGATGGAAAGGAATGGCCTGTGAAGATCGGGGGCTCATCGGGACATCCAAGATGGCTGGGGGCCAACAGCAGCTGCCCAGGATCCCCCAGCCCAGCTGAGAGAAGAGGGAGACCCCCCAGGACCTTGCCCCCGCCTGGGGGGTGAGCAGCATCCCTGGATTGAAATTAAAGGTGAATGGGTTACAGTCTCTGGATGCCTTGAAATCAGCCCAGAGGAAATATCTAGGCCCCATTGCAGGTGTGAGCCTCTTTTGGCACAAAGGGGGGACTTTTTGGCAGCAAGGGGGGACCTTGGGTACTTTTTTTTTGGCAATAGGGTGGACTCTTTGGACAAAGGGGGGACCCTTTTGGCAGCAGGGGGACCCTTAGGGAAAATTTTTTTTTGTCACAGGGTGGCGACTCTTTTGGCAAAAGGGGGACCCTTTGGCCGCCTTACCTAGGGAAAAATTGCGAAAGGGGGGATCTTTTTGGACGCTAAGGGGGGACCCTTTGGTCACCCGGGGGGGGGAGTTGGCAAAGGTGGCCGACTCTTTTGGCACAACTGGGGGACCCTATTAGGGCACGCAAGGGGGGGACTTAAGGGAAATATTTTTGGCACATGATGGCGATCTTTTGCACAAAGGGGGACCCGTTTGGATCGCCAAGGGGGGACCCGAGGGAATTTTTGTCCAGGCATGGTGGCGACTGTTTTGACAAAAGGGGGACCCTTTGCACGCAAGGGGGGACCCTGAGGGAAATTTTTTTTTTGCACAGGGTGGCGGACTCTGGGCACAAAGGGGGGACCCTTTGGCACGCAAGGGGGGCCCTTAGGGCCACAGGGTTTTTTTTGACAGGGTGGCGACCTTTGCACAAAGGGGGACCTTAGTGGCACACGGTGGTTTATTTGGGCACAGGTGTGGCGACCTTTCTGCACAAAGGGTGGCCCTTTGGCAGCAAGGGGGAACACCCTTAAGGAAAATTTGTCACATTGGGAGGTGGCGACTCTTTTGGCACAAAGGGGGGACCTTTGGGCACGCAAGGGGGACCTTAGGGACCACGGGTTTTTTTTTTTTTGCACAGGGCTGGCGACCTTTTGGCACAAGGGGGGACCCTTTTGGCACGAAAAGGGGGACCCTTAGGGCAACCTTTTGGCACGCAAGGGGGGACCCTTAGGGCACAATGGGGTTTTTTTTGGCACATGCTGGCGATCTTTGGCACGAACGGGGGGTACTCCCTTTGGCACGCAAGGGGGGACCCTTAGGCAAATTTTTTTTGCACACGGTGGCGACTCTTTTGGCACAAAGGGGGGACCCTTTTGGCACGCAAGGGGGACCCTTAGGGCAACTTTTTTTTTGTAAATGGTGGCGACTCTTTTGGCACAAGGGGGGACCCTTGGCATGCAGGGGGACCTAGGGACAAGGTTTTTTTTTGGCACATGGCTGGGACTCTTTGGCACAAAGGGGGACCCTTTGGCAAGCAAGGGGGGACCCTTAGGGGATTTTTTTTGTACATGGCGGACTCTTTTGCACAAAGGGGGGACCCTTTTGGCACGCAAGGGGGGGACCTTAGGGCACAGGTTTTGGTGTTTTTTTGGCACATGCTGGCGACTCTTTTGGCACAAAGGGGGGACCCTTTTGGCACGCAAGGGGGGACCCTTAGGGAAATTTTTTTGGTCACAGGTGGCGACTCTTTTGGCACAAAGGGGGGACCCTTTTGGCACGCAAGGGGGGACCCTAGGGCAAAGTTTTTTTTTTTTTTGGCACAGTGGTGGCACTTTTTGGAACAAAGGGAGGGGGGACCCTTTCAGAAGCAAGGGGGACCCTTAGGGCTAGTTTTTTTTTTGGCCACAGCTGGCGACTCTTTTGGCACAAAGGGGGACCTTTGTGGCGCAAGGGGGGACCCTTAGGGAATTTTTTTTTTTTTTTTTGGGGACAGGGGGCAACTCTTTGGCACAAGGGGGACTTTAGAGAGGGGGGACCTAGGGTCACGGGGGTTTTTTTTGCACTGGCTGGCGACTCTTTGGCACAAAGGGGGACCCTTTTGCACCAAGGGGGACCCTTAGGGCACACGGAGTTTTTTTGTTTTGCACATGCTGGCGAACTCTTTTGGCACAAAGGGGGGACCCTTTTGGCACGCAAGGGGGACCTTAGGGCCCAACTGTTTTTGTTTTGGCACATGGTGGCGACTCTTTTGGCACAAAGGGGGACCCTTTTGGCACGCAAGGGGGACCTTAGGGCAACACGGGGGTTTTTTTTTTGGCACAGGGTGGCGACTCTTTTGGCACAAAGGGGGGACCTATCCCAGGTAGGAGGAAAAAAATTTTTGCACATGGTGGCGACTTTTGGCACAAAGGGGGGCCCTTTTTAGCAGCAAGGGGGACCCTTAGGGAATTTTTTGAGTCTTTTTTTGGGCACAGGGTGTGTGGCGGACTCTTTTGGCACAAAGGGGGACCCTTTTGGGGACAGAAGGGGCGGGACCTTAGGGGAAAAAAAATTTTTTTTTCACATTGGTGGCGATCTTTGGCACAAAGGGGAACCCTTTTGGCACGCAAGGGGGGACTTAGGGAATATTTATTTTTGGCACATGGGTGGTGGACTCTTTTGGCACAAAGGGGGGACCCTTTTGGCACGCAAGGGGGGACCCTTAGGGGGGAAAAAAAATTGCACTTGGTGGGATCTTTTGGCACAAAGGGGCGACCTTTCTGCAGAAGGGGGAGCTTAGGGAATTATTTATTTTGGCAATGGTGGGGACTTTTTGGCACAAAGGGGGGACCTTTTGGCACGCAGGGGGGGACCTAGGGAAAACAATTTTGTCACATGGTGGCGACTCTTTTGGCACAAAGGGGGGGACCTTTTGGCACGCAAGGGGGCCATTAGGGAAAATTTTGGCCAAATGCTGGGACTCTTTTGGCACAAAGGGGACCCTTTTGGCACGCAAGGGGGACCCTTAGGGAACTTTTTTTTTTTGGCACATGGCTGGCGACTCTTGGCACCAAAGGGGGGTGGGGGGGGGCGGGGTGGGGGGAGGGGGGGAACCCTTTGGCAAGCAAGGGGGGACCCTTACGGGCAAAATTTTTTGGACATCTGTGGCGACTCTTTTGGCACAAAGGGGGGACCCTTTTGGCACGCAAGGGGGGACCTCTAGGGAACATTTTTTTTTTGGCACATTGTGGCGACTCTTTGGCACAAAGGGGGGACCCTTTGGAAGCAAGGGGGGACCATAGGGCAAAAATTGTTTGGCACATGGTGGCGACTCTTTTGGCACAAGGGGGGACCCTTTTGGCACGCAAGGGGGGCCCCTTAGGGAAAAAATTTTTTTTTGGCACATGGTGGCGTGACTTTGGCACAAAGGGGGACCCTTGGCACGCAAGGGGGACCTTAGGGAACTTTTTGGCAACAGGTGTGGCGACTCTTTTGGCCACAAAGGGGGACCCTTTTGGCACGCAAGGGGGGACCCTTAGGGAAAAATTTTTTGGCACATGTGCGACTCTTTTGGCACAAGGGGGGACCCTTTGGCAAGCAAGGGGGACCTTAGGGAATTTTTTTTTTGGCACCATGGTTGGCGACTTCTTTTGCACAAAGGGGGGACCCTTTTGGCACGCAAGGGGGGACCTCTTAGGGAACGATTAATTTTGGCACATGGTGGCAACTCTTTTGGCACAAAGGGGGACCCTTTTGGCACGCAAGGGGGGACCCCTAGGGGAATTTTTTTTGTTTTTTGGCACAGGGTGCGACTCTTTTGGCACAAAGGGGGGACCCTTTTGGCACGCAAGGGGGGACCCTTAGGGAATTTTTTTTTTTGGCACCATGGTTGGGGGGACTCTTGGCACAAAGGGGGGAACCCTTTTGGCATGCAAGGGGGGAACCTTAGGGCACAAAGTTTTTTTTTGGCACATGCTGGCGACTTTCTGGCAAAACGGGGGGATTTTGGCACGCAAAGGGGGGACCCTTAGGGCACAGGGGGGGGGGGTTTTGGCACATGCTGGCGACTCTTTGGCACAAAGGGGGACCCTTTTGGACGCAAGGGGGGACCCTTTAGGGAAAAAATTTTTGGCAGGTGGCGACTCTTGTTTTTGCACAAAGGGGGGACCCTTTTGGCACGCAAGGGGGACCTTAGGGAATTTTTTTTTGCACATGGTGGCGACCTTTTTGGCACAAAGGGGGGACCCGTTGGCACGCAAGGGGGGACCCTTAGCGGAATTTTTTTTTTGGACATGTGGCCGACTCTTTTGGCACAAAGGGGGGACCCTTTTGGACGCAAGGGGGACCCTTAGGGCAATTTTTTTTTTTGGACAGGGTGCGAACTCTTTGGCACAAAGGGGGGACCCTTTTAGCACGCAAGGGGGGACCCTTAGGGTATTTTTTGTTTTGGCACATGTGGCGACTCTTTTGGCACAAAGGAGGACCCTTTTGGCACGCAAGGGGGGACCCTTAGGGCACAAGGTTTTTTGATTTTTTTTTGGGCACTAGGTGGCGAATCTTGGCACAAAGGGGGGACCTTTTGGCAGCAAGGGGGACCCTTAGGGAAAAATTTTATTTTGGCACATTGTGGCGACTTTTGCACACAAAGGGGGGACCCTTTGGCACGCAAGGGGGACCCTTAGGGCACACGGTTTTTTTTTGGCACATGCTGGCGAATCTTTTGGCACAAAGGGGGGACTTTATGAAGCAAGGGGGGACCCTTAGGGGAAAATTTGGTGGCACATGGGCGACCTTTTGCACAAGGGGGGGCCCTTGCACGCAAGGGGGGACCCTTAGGCACAAGTTTTTTTGGCACATGGGTGGCGACTCTTTTGGCACAAAGGGGACCCTTTTTGCCAGAAAGGGGGACCCTTAGGGGCAATTTTTTTTTTTTGACACAGGGTGGCGACTTTTTGGCACAACGGGGGACCCTTTGTGCACGGCAAGGGGGGACCCTTAGGGAATTATTTTTTTTGGCACATTGGTGGGACTCTTTGGCACAAAGGGGGGCCACTTTGGCACGCAAGGGGGGACCCTTAGGGGGGAAAAAAATTTTGTACATTGGTGGGGACCTTTTGGCAACAAAGGGGACGACCCTTTGGCACGAAAGGGGGGACCTGCTTACGGAATTTTTTTTTTTTGGCACATGGTGGCGACTCTTTTTGGCACAAAGGGGGGACCTTTGGCACGCAAGGGGGGACCCTAGGGGAACGGTTTTTGGCACATTGTGGCGACTCTTTTGGCACAAAGGGGGGGGACCCTTTTGGCAGGCAAGGGGGGACCCTTAGGGCACACGGTGTTTTTTTGCACATGCTGGCGACTATTTTGGCACAAAGGGGGACTCCTTTGGCACAGCCAAAGGGGGACCCTTAGGGAACTTTTTTTTTTTTTTTGGCACATGCTGGCGACTCTTTTGGCACAAAGGGGGGACCCTTTGGCACGCAAGGGGGGACCTTAGGGAAATTTTTTGGCACAGTGTGTGGCGACTCTTTTGGCACAAGGGGGGACCCTTTTGGCAACGCAAGGGGGGACCCTTAGGGAATTTTTTTTTGGGCACATTGGTGAGAGACTTTTTGGCACAAAAGGGGGGACCCTTGTGGCAATGCAAGGGGGGACCCTTAGGGGGAAAAAAAATGTGGCACATGGGGGCGACTCATTTTGGCACAAAGGGGAGGACCCTTTGGCACGCAGGGGGGAACCTTAGGGTACTTTGGCACATGGTGGCGATACTTTTTGCACAAAGGGGGGGACCCTTTTGGCACGCAAGGGGGGACCCTTAGGGAATATTTGTACTGATGGTGGACTCTTTTGCACAAAGGGGGGACCCCTTTTGGCACAGAAGGGGGGACCTTAGGAATTTTTTTTTTTTTGGCACATGGTGGCGACTCTTTTGCACAAAGGGGGGACCCTTTTGGCACGCAAGGGGGGACCCTTAGGGAAAAATTTTTGGCACATGGTGGCGACTCTTTTGGCACAAAAGGGGGACCCTTTTGGCACGCAAGGGGGGACCCCTAGGGAATTTTTTTTTTTTGGCACAGGTGGCTGACTCTTTGGCACAAAGGGGGGACCCTTTTGGAACGCAAGGGGGGACCCTTAGGGAATTTTTTTTTTTTGGCACATGTGGCGACTCTTTTGGCACAAAGGGGGGACCCTTTTGGCAGCAAGGGGGGACCCTTAGGGCCACATTTTTTTTTTGGCACATGTGGCGGAATTTGGCACAAAGGGGGGACTTTTTGGCAGAAGGGGGGACCCTTAGGCACACGGGTTTGGACATGTGGCGACTCTTTGGCACAAAGGGGGGACCCTTTGGCACGCAAGGGGGGGACCCTTAGGGAAAAAATTTTTTTGCCACAGGGTGGCGACTCTTTGGCACAAAGGGGGACCCTTTGGCACAAAGGGGGGACCCTTAGGGAAAAAAAAAATTTTGTCACATGGTGGCGAACCTCTTGAGCACAAGGGGGGACCCTTTTGGCAGCGCAAGGGGGGACCCTTAGGGCACACAGGTTTTTTTTTTGGCACCATGCTGGCGAACTCTTTTGGCACAAAGGGGGGACCCTTTTGGCCACGCAAGGGGGACCTTTTAGGGAATTTTTTTTAGGAATGGCCTGTGAAGATCGGGGGGCTCATGGGAAATCCAAGATGGGCTGGGGGCCAACAGCAGCTGCCCAGGATCCCCCAGCCAGCTGAGAAAGAGGGAGACCCCCCAGGACCTTGCCCCTGTTGGTGGGTGAGCAGCATCCCTGGATTGAAGTACAGGTGAATGGGTTACAGTCTCTGGATGCCTTGAAATCAGCCCAGAGGAAATATCTAGGCCCCATGGCTGAGGGGGAGTAAGAGCTTTGGCTGGCGGGTAGAGGAGCCCATTGCCACAGGCTGGTGGGTGAGCGGCGTCCAGGCTTCAGTGTACCGGGGAGTGGGTGAAAGTCTCTGGCTGCCTTAAAATCGCTCAGAGGGAAAGGCCAATGGCCCTTGGCCACACCAGCCCAAATGCACCTGATCTGTCTGACATTGGAAGCTAAGCAGGTGCAGGCCTGGTCAGTAACCTGGATGGGAGACCAACTGGGAATACCAGGTGTCATAGACCTTTTCTTTGCTTCACTCAACTGGCAGGCTTGTTCCAGCATACAATGACGATGGAAAGGAATGGCCTGTGAAGATCGGGGGGCTCATGGGACCAAGATGGCTGGGGGCCAAACAGCAGCTGCCCAGATCCCCCCCAGCCCAGCGAGAGAGAGGGAGACCCCCCAGGACCTTGCCCCTGCTTTGGTGGGTGAGCAGCATCCCTGGATTGAAAGTACAGGTGAATGGGTTACAGTCTCTGGATGCCTTGAAATCAGCCCAGGGGGAATATCTAGGCCCATGGCTGGAGGGGGAGTAAGAGCCTCTTTTGGCTGGAGGGTAGAGGAGCCCCATTGCCACAGGCTGGTGGGTGAGCGGCGTCCAAGGCTTCAGTGTACCGGGGAGTGGGTGAAAGTCTCTGGCTGCCTTAAAATCAGCTAGAGGGAAAGGCAATGGCCCTTGGCCACACCAGCCCAAATGCACCTGATCCGTCTGACATTGGAAGCAAGCAGGTGCAGGCCTGGTCAGTACCTGGATGGAGACCAACTGGGAATACCAGTGTCATAGACTTTTTCTCTGTTCACTCAACTGGCAGGCTTTTAAAAAGGTTCCAGCGTACAATGACGATGGAAAGGAATGGCCTGTGAAGATCGGGGGGCTCATCGGACATCCAAGATGGCTGGGGCCAACAGCAGCTGCCCAGGATCCCCCCAGCCCAGTGAGAGAAGAGGGAGACCCCCCAGGACCTTGCCCTGCTTGGTGGGTGAGCAGCATCCCTGGATGAAAGTACAGGTGAATGGGTTACAGTCTCTGATCCTTGAAATCAGCCCAGAGGAAATATCTAGGCCCCATGGCTGGAGGGGGAGTAGAGCCTCTTGGCTGGAGGGTTAGAGGAGCCCCATTGCCACAGGCTGGGGGTGAGGGCTCCGGCTAGTTGTACCGGGGAGTGGGTGAAAGTCTCTGGCTGCCTTAAAATCCGCTCAGAGGAAAGGCCAATGGCCCTTGGCCACACCCCCAAATGCACGATCCTGTCTGACATTGGAAGCTAAGCAGGTGCAGGCCTGGTCAGTACCGGATGGGAGACAAACTGGGAATACCAGGGTCATAGACCTTTTCTTCTGCTTCACTCAACTGGCAGGCTTTTTAAAAGGTTCCAGTACAATGACGATGGAAAGGAATGGCCTGTGAAGATCGGGGGCTCATCGGGACATCCAGATGGCTGGGGCCAACAGCAGCTGCCCAGGATCCCCCCAGCCCAGCGAGAGAAGAGGAGACCCCCCAGGACCTTGCCCCTGCTTGGTGGGTGAGCAGCATCCCTGGATTGAAAGTACAGGTGAATGGGTTACAGTCTCTGGATGCCTTGAAATCAGCCCAGGGAAATATAGGCCCATGGCTGGAGGGGGAGTAAGAGCCTCTTTTGGCTGGAGGGTAGAGGAGCCCCATTGCCAAAGGCTGGTGGGTGAGCGGCGTCCAAGGCTTCAGTGTACCGGGGAGTGGGTGTGAAAGTCTGGCTGCCTTAAAATCAGCTCAGAGGGAAAGGCCAATGGCCCTTGGCCACACCAGCCCAAATCATGCACCTGATCCTGTCTGACATTGGAAGCCAAGCAGGTGCAGGCTGGTCAGTACCTGGATGGGAGACCAACTGGGAATACCGGTGTCATAGACCTTTTCTTCGCTTCACTCAACTGGCAGGCTTGTTCCAGCTACAATGACGATGGAAAGGAAGGCCTGTGAAGATCGGGGGGCTCATCGGGAATCCAAGATGGCTGGGGGCCAACAGCGCTGCCCAGGATCCCCCCAGCCCACTGAAGAGAGGGGAGACCCCCCAGGACCTTGCCCCTGCTGGTGGGTGAGCAGCATCCCTGGATTGAAAGTACAGGTGAATGGGTTACAGTCTCTGGATGCCTTGAAATCAGCCCAGAGGAATATCTAGCCCCATGGCTGGAGGGGGAGTAGAGGCTTTTTGCTGGAGGGTAGAGGAGCCCCATTGCACAGGCTGTGGGTGAGCGGCGTCCAAGCTTCAGTGTACCGGGGAGTGGTGAAAGTCTCTGGCTGCCTTAAAATCAGCTCAGAGGGAAAGCCAATGGCCCTTGGCCACACCAGCCCAAATGCACCTGATCCTGTCTGACATTGGAAGCCAAGCAGGTGCAGGCCTGGTCAGTACCTGGATGGGAGACCAATGGGAATACCAGGTGTCATAGACCTTTTCTTCTGCTTCACTCAACTGGCAGGCTTGTTCCAGCATACAATGACGATGGAAAGAAGATCGGGGGGCTCATTGGGACATCCAAGATGGCTGGGGGCCAACAGCAGCTGCCCAGGATCCCCCCAGCCCAGTGAGAGAAGAGGGAGACCCCCAGGACCTTGCCCGCTTGGTGGGTGAGCAGCATCCCTGGATTGAAAGTACAGGTGAATGGGTTACAGTCTCTGGATGCCTTGAAATCAGCCCAGAGGAAATATCTAGGCCCATGGCTGGAGGGGGAGTAGAAGCCTCTTTGGCTGGAGGGTAGAGGAGCCCCATTGCCACAGGCTGGGGGGTGAGCGGCGTCCAAGGCTTCAGTGTACCGGGAGTGGGTGAAAGTTCTGGCTGTTAAAATCAGCTCAGAGGGAAAGGCAATGGCCCTGGCCACACCAGCCCAAATGCACCTGATCCTGTCTGACATTGGAAGCAAGCAGGTGCAGGCCTGGTCAGTACCTGGATGGGAGACCAACTGGGAATACCAGGTGTCATAGACCTTTTCTTCTGCTTCACTCAACTGGCAGGCTTGTTCCAGCTACAATGACGATGGAAAGGAATGGCCTGTGAAGATCGGGGGGTCATCGGGACATCCAAGATGGCTGGGGGCCAACAGGCTGCCCAGGATCCCCCCAGCCCAGCTGAGAGAAGAGGGAGACCCCCCAGGACCTTGCCCCTGTTGGTGGTGGAGCAGCATCCCTGGATTGAAAGTACAGGTGAATGGGTTACAGTCTCTGGATGCCTTGAAATCAGCCAGAGGAGAATATCTAGGCCATGGCTGGAGGGGAGTAAGAGCCTCTTTTGCTGGAGGGTAGAGGAGCCCCATTGCCACAGGCTGGTGGGTGAGCGGGTCAAGGCTTCAGTGTACGGGGAGTGGGTGAAAGTCTCTGGCTGCCTTAAAATCAGCTCAGAGGGAAAGGCCAATGGCCCTTGGCCACACCAGCCCAAATGCACCTGATCCTGTCTGACATTGGAAGCCAAGCAGGTGCAGGCCTGGTCAGCACCGGATGGGAGACAACTGGGAATACCAGGTGTCATAGACCTTTTCTTCTGCTTCACTCAACTGGCAGGCTTTTAAAAAGTTCCGGTACAATGACGATGGAAAGGAATGGCCTGTGAAGATCGGGGGGCTCATCGGGACATCCAAGATGGCTGGGGCCAACAGCAGTGCCCAGGATCCCCCCAGCCCAGCTGAGAAGAGGGGGACCCCAGGACCTTGCCCCTGTTGGTGGGTGAGCAGCATCCTGGATTGAAAGTACAGGTGAATGGGTTACAGTCTCTGAGCCTTGAAATCAGCCAGAGGAAATATCTAGGCCCCATGGCTGGAGGGGGAGTAAGAGCTCTTTTGGCTGGAGGGTAGAGGAGCCCATTGCCACAGGCTGGTGGTGAGCGGCTCCCTGCTAGTGTACCGGGGAGTGGGTGAAAGTCTCTGGCTGCCTTAAATCAGCTCAGAGGGAAAGGCCAATGGCCCTTGGCCACACCAGCCCAAATGCACCGATCCGTCTGACATTGGAAGCCAAGCAGGTGCAGGCCTGGTCAGTACCTGGATGGGAGACACAACTGGTGGATCCAGGTGTCATAGACTTTTCTTCTGCTTCACTCAACTGGCCGGTTTAAAAAGGTTCCAGTACAATGACGATGGAAAGGAATGGCCTGTGAAGATCGGGGGTCATGGGACATCCAAGATGGCTGGGGGCCAACAGCAGCTGCCCAGGATCCCCCAGCCCAGCTGAGAGAGAGGGAGACCCCAGGACCTTGCCCCTGTTGGTGGGTGAGCAGCATCTGGATTGAAGTAGCAGTGAATGGGTTACAGTCTCTGGATGCCTTAAATCAGCCCAGGGAGGAAATCTAGGCCCCATGGCTGGAGGGGGGAGTAAGAGCTCTTTGGTGGAGGGTAGAGGAGCCCCATTGCCACAGGCTGGTGGGTGAGCGGCGTCCAAGGCTTCAGTGTACGGGGAGGTGTGAGTAAAGTCTCTGGCTGCCTTAAAATCAGCTCAGAGGGAAAGCAATGGCCCTTGGCCACACCAGCCCAAATGCACTGATCCTGTCTGACATTGGAAGCAAGCAGGTGCAGGCCTGGTCAGTACCTGGATGGGAGACCAACTGGGAATACCAGGTGTCATAGACCTTTTCTTCGCTTCACTCAACTGGCAGGTTTAAGTTCCAGCCTACAATGACGATGGAAAGGAATGGCCTGTGAAGATCGGGGGGCTCATCGGGACATCCAAGATGGCTGGGGGCCAACAGCAGCTGCCCAGGATCCCCCCAGCCCAGCTGAGAGAAGAGGGAGACCAGGACCTGCCCCTGTTTGGTGGGTGAGCAGCATCCCTGGATTGAAAGTACAGGTGAATGGGTTACAGTCTCTGGATGCCTTGAAATCAGCCAGAGGAAATATCTAGGGCCCATGGCTGGAGGGGGAGTAAGAGCCTCTTTGGCTGGAGGGTAGAGGAGCCCATTGCCACAGGCTGGTGGTGAGCGGCGTCCAGGTTCAGGTTACCGGGGGTGGGTGAAAGTCTCTGGCTGCCTTAAAATCAGCTCAGAGGGAAAGGCCAATGGCCTTGGCCACACCAGCCCAAATGCACCTGATCCTGTCTGACATTGGAAGCCAAGCAGGTGCAGGCCTGGTCAGTACCTGGAGGGAGACCAACTGGGAATCAGGTGTCATAGACCTTTTCTTTGCTTCACTCAACTGGCAGGCTTTTTAAAAAGGTTCCAGCTACAATGACGATGAAAGAGAATGGCTGTGAAGATCGGGGGGCTCATCGGGACATCCAAGATGGCTGGGGGCCAAAGCAGCTGCCCAGGATCCCCAGCCCAGCCGAGAGAAGAGGGAGACCCCCCAGGACCTTGCCCCTGTTTGGTGGGTGAGCAGCATCCCTGGATTGAAAGTACAGGTGAATGGGGACAGTCTTGGATGCCTTGAAATCAGCCCAGAGGAAATATCTAGGCCCCATGGCTGAGGGAGTAGGGAGTAAGAGCCTCTTTTGGCTGGAGGGTAGAGGAGCCCCATTGCCACAGGCTGGTGGGTGGCGGCGTCCGCTTCAGTGTACCGGGAGTGGTGAAAGTCTCTGGTGCCTTAAAATCAGCTAGAGGGAAAGGCCAATGGCCCTTGGCCACACCAGCCCAAATGCACCTGATCCTGTGAATTGGAAGCTAAGCAGGTGCAGGCCTGGTCAGTACCGGATGGGAGCCACTGAATACCAGGTGTCATAGACCTTTTCTTCTGCTTCACTCAACTGGCAGGCTTTTTAAAAGGTTCATACAATGACGATGGAAAGAATGTGTGAAGATCGGGGGGCTCATCGGGACATCCAAGATGGCCGGGGGCCAAAAGCAGCTGCCCAGGATCCCCAGCCCAGCCGGAGAGAAGAGGGAGACCCCCCAGGACCTTGCCCCTGTTGGTGGGTGAGCAGCATCCCTGGATTGAAAGTACAGGTGAATGGGTTACAGTCCTGGATGCCTTGAAATCAGCCCAGAGGAAATATCTAGGCCCATGGCTGGAGGGGGAGTAAGAGCCTCTTTGGCTGGAGGGTAGAGGAGCCCCATTGCACAGGCTGGTGGGTGAGCGGCGTCCAAGGCTTCAGTGTACCGGGGAGTGGTGTGATGATAAAGTCTCTGGCTGCCTTAAAATCCGCTCAGAGGGAAAGGCCAATGGCCTTGGCCACACCAGCCCAAATGCACTGATCCTGTCTGACATTGGAAGCCAAGCCAGGTGCGGCCTGTCAGTACCTGGATGGGAGACCAACTGGGAATACCAGGTGTCATAGACCTTTCTCTGCTTCACTAACTGGCAGGCTTTAAAAAGTTCCAGCGTACAATGACGTGGAAAGGAATGGCCTGTGAAGATCGGGGGCTCATCGGACATCCAAGATGGCTGGGGGCCAACAGCAGCTGCCAGGATCCCCAGCCCAGCCGAGAGAAGAGGGAGACCCCCCAGGACTTGCCCCTGCTTGGTGGGTGAGCAGCATCCCTGGATTGAAAGTACAGGTGAATGGGTTACAGTCTGGATGCCTTGAAATCAGCCCAGAGGAATACTAGGCCCCATGGCTGGAGGGGAGTAAGAGCCTCTTTTGGCTGGGGGGTAGAGGAGCCCCTTGCCACAGGCTGGTGGGGTGAGCGGCGTCCGGCTTAGTGTACCGGGGAGGGGGTGAAAGTCTCTGGCTGCCTTAAAATCAGCTCAGAGGGAAAGGCCAATGGCCTTGGCCACACCAGCCCAAATGCACTGTCCTGTCTGACAATGGAAGCTAAGCAGGTGCAGGCCTGGTCAGCACTGGATGGGAGACCAACTGGAATACCAGGTGTCATAGACCTTTCTTCTGCTTCACTCAATGGCAGGTTGTTCCAAGCATACAATGAAGATGGAAAGGAATGGCCTGTGAAGATGGGGGGCTCATCGGACATCCAAGATGGCTGGGGGCCAACAGCAGCTGCCCAGGATCCCCCAGCCCAGCGAGAGAAGAGGAGACCCCCCAGGACCTTGCCCCTTTGGTGGGTGAGCAGCATCCCTGGATGAAAGTACAGGTGAATGGGTTACAGTCTCGGATGCCTTGAAATCAGCCAGAGGAAATATCTAGCCCCATGGCTGGAGGGGGAGTAAGAGAGGGTAGGGTGAGCGGGAGTCCAAGGCTTCAGTTGTACGGGGAGTGGGTGAAAGTCTCTGGCTGCCTTAAAATCAGCTCAGAGGGAAAGGCCAATGGCCTTGGCACACACCAGCCCAAATGCACCTGATCCTGTCTGACATTGGAAGCAAGCAGGTGCAGGCCTGGTCAGTACCTGGATGGGAGACCACTGGGAATACCAGGTGTCATGACCTTTTTTCTGCTTCACTCAACTGGCAGGCTTGTTCCAGCATACAATGACGATGGAAAGGAATGGCCTGTGAAGATCGGGGGGTCATCGGGACATCCAAGATGGCTGGGGGCCAACAGCAGCTGCCCAGGATCCCCCCAGCCCAGCGAGAGAAGAGGGAGACCCCCCAGGACCTTGCCCTGTTGGTGGGTGAGCAGCATCCCTGGATTGAAAGTACAGGTGAAGGGGTACAGTCTCTGGATGCTTGAAATCAGCCCAGGGAGGAATATCTAGGCCCATGGCTGGAGGGGGAGTAGAGCCTCTTTTGGCTGGAGGGTAGAGGAGCCATTGCCACAGGGTGGTGGGTGAGCGGGTCCAAGGTTCAGTGTACCGGGGGTGGGTGGTGAAAGTCTCTGGCTGCCTTAAAATCAGCTTAGAGGGAAAGGCAATGGCCTTGGCCACACCAGCCCAAATGCACCTGATCCTGTCTGACATTGGAAGCCAAGCAGGTGCAGGCCTGGGCAGACCTGGATGGGAGACCAACTGGGAATACCAGGTGTCATAGACCTTTTCTTTGCTTCACTCAACTGGCAGGCTTTAAAAGTTCCGCTACAATGACGATGGAAAGGAATGGCCGTGAAGATCGGGGGGCTCATCGGGACATCCAAGATGGCTGGGGGCCAACAGCAGCTGCCCAGGATCCCCCAGCCCAGCGAGAGAAGAGGGAGACCCCCAGGACCTTGCCCCTGTTGGTGGGTGAGCAGCATCCCTGGATTGAAAGTACAGGTGAAGGGTTACAGTCTCTGATCCTTGAAATCAGCCAGAGGAAATATCTAGGCCCCATGGCTGGAGGGGGAGTAAGAGCCTCTTTTGGCTGGAGGGTAGAGGAGCCCCATTGCCCAGGCTGGTGGGTGAGCGGCTCCAGGCTAGTGTACCGGGGAGTGGGTGGTGAAAGTCTCTGGCTGCTTAAAATCAGCTCAGAGGGAAAGGCCAATGGCCCTTGGCCACAACCAGCCCAAATGCACCTGATCCTGTCTGACATTGGAAGCCAAGCAGGTGCAGGCCTGGTCATACCTGGATGGGAGACCAAACTGGGAATACCAGGTGTCATAGAACTTTTTCTGCTTCACTATACTGGCAGGCTTTTTAAAAGGTTCCGCGTACAAGACGATGGAAAGGAATGGCCTGTGAAGATGGGGGGCTCATCGGGATCCAAGATGGCTGGGGGCCAACAGCAGCTGCCCAGGATCCCCCCAGCCCAGCTGAGAGAAGAGGGAGACCCCCCAGGACCTTGCCCCTGTTGGTGGGTGAGCAGCATCCCTGGATTGAAAGTACAGGTGAATGGGTTACAGTCTCTGGATGCCTTGAAATCAGCCCAGAGGAAATATCTAGGCCCCATGGCTGGAGGGGGAGTAAGAGCCTCTTTTGGCTGGAGGGTAGAGGAGCCCCATTGCCACAGGCTGGTGGGGTGAGCGGCGTCCTGGCTTGAGTGTACCGGGGAGTGGGGTGAAAGTCTCTGGCTGCCTTTAAATCAGCTCAGAGGGAAAGGCCAATGGCCCTTGGCCACACCAGCCCAAATGCACCTGATCCTGTCTGACATTGGAAGCTAAGCAGGTGAGGCTGGTCAGTACCTGGATGGGAGACCAACTGGGATACCAGGTGTCATAGACCTTTTCTTCTGCTTCACTCAACTGGCAGGCTTGTTCCAGCATACAATGACGATGGAAAGGAATGGCCTGTGAAGATCGGGGGGCTCATCGGGACATCCAAGATGGCTGGGGGCCAACAGCAGCTTCCCAAGATCCCCAGCCCAGCAGAGAGAGAGGGAGACCCCCCAGGACCCTGCCCCTGCTTGGTGGATGAGCAGCATCCCTGGATTGAAAGTACAGGTGAATGGGTTACAGTCTCTGGATGCCTTGAAATCAGCCCAGAGGAAATATCTAGGCCCCATGGCTGGAGGGGGAGTAAGAGCCTCTTTTGGCTGGAGGGTAGAGGAGCCCCATTGCCACAGGCTGGTGGGTGAGCGGCGACCCTTTCTTGAGTGTACCGGGGAGTGGGGTGAAAGTCTCTGGCTGCCTTAAAATCAGCTCAGAGGGAAAGGCCAATGGCCCTTGGCCACACCAGCCCAAATGCACCTGATCCTGTCTGACATTGGAAGCTAAGCAGGTGCAGGCCTGGTCAGTACCTGGATGGGAGGCCAACTGGGAATACCAGGTGTCATAGACCTTTTCTTCTGCTTCACTCAACTGGCAGGCTTTTAAAAGTTCCAGCTACAATGACGATGGAAAGGAATGGCCTGTGAAGATCGGGGGCTCATCGGGACATCCAAGATGGCTGGGGGCCAACAGCAGCTCAGGATCCCCCCAGCCCAGCAGAGAAGAGGGAGACCCCCCAGGACCTGCCCCCTGTTGGTGGTGAGCAGCATCCCTGGATTGAAAGTACAGGTGAATGGGTTACAGTCTCTGGATGCCTTGAAATCAGCCAGAGGAAATATCTAGGCCCCATGGCTGGAGGGGGAGTAAGAGCCTCTTTTGGCTGGAGGGTAGAGGAGCCCCATTGCCACAGGCTGGTGGGTGAGCGGTAGAGTCCTGGCTTGAGTGTACGGGGAGTGGGTGAAAGTCTCTGGCTGCCTTAAAATCAGCTCAGAGGGAAAGGCCAATGGCCCTTGGCCACACCAGCCCAAATGCACCTGATCCTGTCTGACATTGGAAGCTAAGCAGGTGCAGGCCTGGTCAGCACCTGGATGGGAGACCAACTGGGAATACCAGGTGTCATAGACCTTTTCTTCTGCTTCACTCAACTGGCAGGCTTTAAAAGGTTCCAGCTACAATGACGGGAAAGGAAGGCTGTGAAGATGGGGGGCTCATCGGGACATCCAAGATGGCTGGGGCCAAAGCAGCTGCCCAGGATCCCCAGCCAGCCAGAGAAGAGGGAGACCCCCAGGACCTGCCCCCTTTGGTGGGTGAGCAGCCCTGGATTGAAAGTACAGGTGAATGGGTTACAGTCTCTGGATGCCTTGAAATCAGCCCAGAGGAAATATCTAGGCCCCATGGCTGGAGGGGGAGTAAGAGCCTCTTTTGGCTGGAGGGTAGAGGAGCCCCATTGCCACAGGCTGGTGGGTGAGCGGCGTCCGGCTTGAGTGTACCGGGGAGTGGGTGAAAGTCTCTGGCTGCCTTAAAATCAGCTCAGAGGGAAAGGCCAATGGCCCTTGGCCACACCAGCCCAAATGCACCTGATCCTGTCTGACATTGGAAGCTAAGCAGGTGCAGGCCTGGTCAGACCTGGATGGGAGACCAACGGGAATACCTTTTCTTCTGCTTCACTCAACTGGCAGGCTTGTTCCAGCATACAATGACGATGGAAAGGAATGGCCTGTGAAGTCGGGGGGCTCATCGGGACATCCAAGATGGCTGGGGGCCAACAGCAGCTGCCAGCCCAGGATCCCCCAGCCCGCTGAGAGAGAGGGAGACCCCCAGGACCCCCCCGCTGGTGGGTGAGAGCAGCATCCCTGGTTGAAAGTACAGGTGAATGGGTTACAGTCTCTGGATGCCTTGAAATCAGCCCAGAGGAAATATCTAGGCCCCATGGCTGGAGGGGGAGTAAGAGCCTCTTTTGGCTGGAGGGTAGAGGAGCCCCATTGCCACAGGCTGGTGGGTGAGCGGCGTCCCTGGCTTGAGTGTACCGGGGAGTGGGTGAAAGTCTCTGGCTGCCTTAAAATCAGCTCAGAGGGAAAGGCCAATGGCCCTTGGCCACACCAGCCCAAATGCACCTGATCCTGTCTGACATTGAAGCAAGAGGTGCAGGCCTGGTCAGACCTGGAGGGAGACAACGGGAATACCAGGTGTCATAGACCTTTTCTTCTGCTTCACTCAACTGGCAGGCTTTTTCCAGCATACAATGACGATGGAAAGGAATGGCCTGTGAAGATCGGGGGGCTCATCGGGACATCCAAGATGGCTGGGGGCCAACAGCAGCTCCCAGGATCCCGCCCAGCCAAGAGAAGAGGGAGACCCCCCAGGACCTGCCCCTGTTTGGTGGTGAGCAGCATCCCTGGATTGAAAGTACAGGTGAATGGGTTACAGTCTCTGGATGCCTTGAAATCAGCCCAGAGGAAATATCTAGGCCCCATGGCTGGAGGGGGAGTAAGAGCCTCTTTTGGCTGGAGGGTAGAGGAGCCCCATTGCCACAGGCTGGTGGGTGAGCGGCGTCCCTGGCTTGAGTGTACCGGGGAGTGGGTGAAAGTCTCTGGCTGCCTTAAAATCAGCTCAGAGGGAAAGGCCAATGGCCCTTGGCCACACCAGCCCAAATGCACCTGATCCTGTCTGACATTGGAAGCTAAGCAGGTGCAGGCCTGGTCAGTACCGGATGGGAGACCAACTGGGAATACCAGGTGTCATAGACCTTTTCTCTGCTTCACTCAACTGGCAGGCTTGTTCCAGCATACAATGACGATGGAAAGGAATGGCCTGTGAAGATCGGGGGCTCATCGGGACATCCAAGATGGCTGGGGGCCAACAGCAGCTCCCAGGATCCCCCAGCCCAGCTGAGAAGAGGGAGACCCCCCCAGGACCCTGCCCCTGTTTGGTGGTGAGCAGCATCCCTGGATTGAAAGTACAGGTGAATGGGTTACAGTCTGGATGCCTTGAAATCAGCCAGAGGAAATATCTAGGCCCCATGGCTGGAGGGGAGTAAGAGCCTCTTTTGGCTGGAGGGTAGAGGAGCCCCATTGCCACAGGCTGGTGGGTGAGCGGCGTCCAGGCTTGAGTGTACCGGGGGAGTGGGTGAAAGTCTCTGGCTGCCTTAAAATCAGCTCAGAGGGAAAGGCCAATGGCCCTTGGCCACACCAGCCCAAATGCACCTGATCCTGTCTGACATTGGAAGCTAAGCAGGTGCAGGCCTGGTCAGTACTGGATGGGAGACCAACTGGGAATACCAGGTGTCATAGACCTTTTCTTCTGCTTCACTCAACTGGCAGGCTTGTTCCAGCATACAATGACGATGGAAAGGAATGGCCTGTGAAGATCGGGGGGCTCATCGGGACATCCAAGATGGCTGGGGGCCAACAGCAGCTGCCCAGCTGAGAGAAGAGGGAGACCCCCCAGGACCCCGCCTCCGCTCGGTGGGTGAGCAGCATCCCTGGATTGAAAGTACAGGTGAATGGGTTACAGTCTCTGGATGCCTTGAAATCAGCCCAGAGGAAATATCTAGGCCCCATGGCTGGAGGGGGAGTAAGAGCCTCTTTTGGCTGGAGGGTAGAGGAGCCCCATTGCCACAGGCTGGTGGGTGAGCGGCGTCCTGGCTTGAGTGTACCGGGGAGTGGGTGAAAGTCTCTGGCTGCCTTAAAATCAGCTCAGAGGGAAAGGCCAATGGCCCTTGGCCACACCAGCCCAAATGCACCTGATCCTGTCTGACATTGGAAGCAAGCAGGTGCAGGCCTGGTCAGTACCTGGATGGGAGACCAACTGGGAATACCAGGTGTCATAGACCTTTTCTTCGCTTCACTCAACTGGCAGGCTTTAAAAGGTCCAGCACAATGACGATGGAAAGGAATGGCCTGTGAAGATCGGGGGCTCATCGGGACATCCAAGATGGCTGGGGGCCAACAGCAGCTCCCAGGATCCCCCAGCCCAGCCAGAGAAGAGGGAGACCCCCCAGGACCCTGCCCCCAGTTGGTGGGTGAGCAGCATCCCTGGATTGAAAGTACAGGTGAATGGGTTACAGTCTCTGGATGCCTTGAAATCAGCCCAGAGGAAATATCTAGGCCCCATGGCTGGAGGGGGAGTAAGAGCCTCTTTGGCTGGAGGGTAGAGGAGCCCATTGCCACAGGCTGGTGGGTGAGCGGCGTCCCTGGCTTGAGTGTACCGGGGAGTGTGTGAAAGTCTCTGGCTGCCTTAAAATCAGCTCAGAGGGAAAGGCCAATGGCCCTTGGCCACACCAGCCCAAATGCACCTGATCCTGTCTGACATTGGAAGCTAAGCAGGTGCAGGCCTGGTCAGTACCTGGATGGGAGACCAACTGGGAATACACAGGTGTCATAGACCTTTTCTTCTGCTTCACTCAACTGGCAGGCTTTTAAACCAGCGTACAATGACGATGGAAAGGAATGGCCTGTGAAGATCGGGGGCTCATCGGGACATCCAAGATGGCTGGGGGCCAACAGCAGCTGCCCAGGATCCCCCCAGCCCAGCTGAGAAGAGGGAGACCCCCAGGACCTGCCCCTGTTGGTGGGTGAGCAGCATCCCTGGATTGAAAGTACAGGTGAATGGGTTACAGTCTCTGGATGCCTTGAAATCAGCCCAGAGGAAATATCTAGGCCCCATGGCTGGAGGGGGAGTAAGAGCCTCTTTTGGCTGGAGGGTAGAGGAGCCCCATTGCCACAGGCTGGTGGGTGAGCGGCGTCCCTGGCTTGAGGTACCGGGGAGTGGGGTGAAAGTCTCTGGCTGCCTTAAAATCAGCTCAGAGGGAAAGGCCAATGGCCCTTGGCCACACCAGCCCAAATGCACCTGATCCTGTCTGACATTGGAAGCTAAGCAGGTGCAGGCCTGGTCAGCACTGGATGGGAGACCAACTGGGAATACCAGGTGTCATAGACCTTTTCTTCTGCTTCACTCAACTGGCAGGCTTTTAAAAAGGTTCCAGCGTACAATGACGATGGAAAGGAATGGCCTGTGAAGATCGGGGGGCTCATCGGGACATCCAAGATGGCTGGGGGCCAACAGCAGCTCCCAGGATCCCCCAGCCCAGCAGAGAAGAGGGAGACCCCCCAGGACCTGCCCTGCTTGGTGGTGAGCAGCATCCCTGGATTGAAAGTACAGGTGAATGGGTTACAGTCTCTGGATGCCTTGAAATCAGCCCAGAGGAAATATCTAGGCCCCATGGCTGGAGGGGGAGTAAGAGCCTCTTTGGCTGGAGGGTAGAGGAGCCCCATTGCCACAGGCTGGTGGGTGAGCGGCGTCCCTGGCTTGAGTGTACCGGGGAGTGGGTGTGAAAGTCTCTGGCTGCCTTAAAATCAGCTCAGAGGGAAAGGCCAATGGCCCTTGGCCACACCAGCCCAAATGCACCTGATCCTGTCTGACATTGGAAGCTAAGCAGGTGCAGGCCTGGTCAGTCTGGATGGGAGACCAACTGGGAATACCAGGTGTCATAGACCTTTTCTTCTGTCACTCAACTGGCAGGCTTTTAAAAGGTTCCAGCGTACAATGACGATGGAAAGGAATGGCCTGTGAAGATGGGGGCTCATCGGGACATCCAAGATGGCTGGGGGCCAACAGCAGCTCCCAGGATCCCCCAGCCCAGCAGAGAAGAGGGAGACCCCCCAGGACCCTGCCCCCGTTTGGTGGATGAGCAGCATCCCTGGATTGAAAGTACAGGTGAATGGGTTACAGTCTCTGGATGCCTTGAAATCAGCCAAGAGGAAATATCTAGGCCCCATGGCTGGAGGGGGAGTAGAAGAGCCTCTTTGGCTGGAGGGTAGAGGAGCCCCATTGCCACAGGCTGGTGGGGTGAGCGGCGTCCCTGCTTGGTGTACCGGGGAGTGGGTGAAAGTCTCTGGCTGCCTTAAAATCAGCTCAGAGGGAAAGGCCAATGGCCCTTGGCCACACCAGCCCAAATGCACCTGATCCTGTCTGACATTGGAAGCTAAGCAGGTGCAGGCCTGGTCAGTACCTGGATGGGAGACCAACTGGGCAATACCTTTTCTTCTGCTTCACTCAACTGGCAGGCTTGTTCCAGCATACAATGACGATGGAAAGGAATGGCCTGTGAAGAGGGGGCTCATCGGACATCCAAGATGGCTGGGGGCCAACAGCAGCTGCCCAGGACCCCCAGCCACGCTGAGAGAAGAGGGAGACCCCCCAGGACCGCCCCGCTGGTGGGTGAGCAGCATCCCTGGATTGAAAGTACAGGTGAATGGGTTACAGTCTCTGGATGCCTTGAAATCAGCCCAGAGGAAATATCTAGGCCCCATGGCTGGAGGGGGAGTAAGAGCCTCTTTTGGCTGGAGGGTAGAGGAGCCCCATTGCCACAGGCTGGTGGGGTGAGCGGCGTCCCTGGCTTGAGTGTACCGGGGAGTGGGTGTGAAAGTCTCTGGCTGCCTTAAAATCAGCTCAGAGGGAAAGGCCAATGGCCCTTGGCCACACCAGCCCAAATGCACCTGATCCTGTCTGACATTGGAAGCTAAGCAGGTGCAGGCCTGGTCAGTACCGGATGGGAGACCAACTGGGAATACCAGGTGTCATAGACCTTTTCTTCTGCTTCACTCAACTGGCAGGCTTTTAAAAAGGTTCCAGCGTACAATGACGATGGAAAGGAATGGCCTGTGAAGATCGGGGGGCTCATCGGGACATCCAAGATGGCTGGGGGCCAACAGCAGCTGCCAGGATCCCCCAGCCCAGCGAGAGAAGAGGGAGACCCCCAGGACCTTGCCCTGTTTGGTGGGTGAGCAGCATCCCTGGATTGAAAGTACAGGTGAATGGGTTACAGTCTCTGGATGCCTTGAAATCAGCCCAGAGGAAATATCTAGGCCCCATGGCTGGAGGGGGAGTAAGAGCCTCTTTTGGCTGGAGGGTAGAGGAGCCCCATTGCCACAGGCTGGTGGGGGAGCGGCGTCCGGCTTGAGTGTACCGGGGAGTGGGTGAAAGTCTCTGGCTGCCTTAAAATCAGCTCAGAGGGAAAGGCCAATGGCCCTTGGCCACACCAGCCCAAATGCACCTGATCCTGTCTGACATTGGAAGCTAAGCAGGTGCAGGCCTGGTCAGTACCTGGGTGGGAGACCAACTGGGAATACCAGGTGTCATAGACCTTTTCTTCTGCTTCACTCAACTGGCAGGCTTGTTCCAGCATACAATGACGATGGAAAGGAATGGCCTGTGAAGATCGGGGGGCTCATCGGGACATCCAAGATGGCTGGGGGCCAACAGCAGCCCCAGGATCCCCCCAGCCAAGAGAAGAGGGAGACCCCCAGGACCCTGCCCCGTTTGGGTGAGCAGCATCCCTGGATTGAAAGTACAGGTGAATGGGTTACAGTCTCTGGATGCCTTGAAATCAGCCCAGAGGAAATATCTAGGCCCCATGGCTGGAGGGGGAGTAAGAGCCATCCTTGGCTGGAGGGTAGAGGAGCCCCATTGCCACAGGCTGTGGGTGAGCGGCGTCCCTGCTGAGTGTACCGGGGAGTGGGTGTGAAAGTCTCTGGCTGCCTTAAAATCAGCTCAGAGGGAAAGGCCAATGGCCCTTGGCCACACCAGCCCAAATGCACCTGATCCTGTCTGACATTGGAAGCTAAGCAGGTGCAGGCCTGGTCAGACCTGGATGGGAGCCAACTGGGAATACCAGGTGTCATAGACCTTTTCTTCTGCTTCACTCAACTGGCAGGTCTTAAAAGGTCCAGTACAATGACGATGGAAAGGAATGGCCTGTGAAGATCGGGGGCTCATCGGGACATCCAAGATGGCTGGGGGCCAACAGCAGCTCCAGGATCCCCCAGCCCAGCGAGAGAAGAGGGAGACCCCCAGGACCTTGCCCTGTTTGGTGTGAGCAGCATCCCTGGATTGAAAGTACAGGTGAATGGGTTACAGTCTCTGGATGCCTTGAAATCAGCCCAGAGGAAATATCTAGGCCCCATGGCTGGAGGGGGAGTAAGAGCCTTTTGGCTGGAGGGTAGAGGAGCCCCATTGCCACAGGCTGGTGGGGTGAGCGGCATCCCTGGCTTGAGTGTACCGGGGGGGTGGGTGAAAGTCTCTGGCTGCCTTAAAATCAGCTCAGAGGGAAAGGCCAATGGCCCTTGGCCACACCAGCCCAAATGCACCTGATCCTGTCTGACATTGGAAGCTAAGCAGGTGCAGGCCCGGTCAGTGCCTGGATGGGAGACCAACTGGGAATACCAGGTGTCATAGACCTTTTCTTCTGCTTCACTCAACTGGCAGGCTTTTAAAAAGGTTCCAGCGTACAATGACGATGGAAAGGAATGGCCTGTGAAGATCGGGGGCTCATCGGGACATCCAAGATGGCTGGGGGCCAACAGCAGCTGCCAGGATCCCCCAGCCCAGCGAGAGAAGAGGGAGACCCCAGGACCTGCCCCCTTGGTGGGTGAGCAGCATCCCTGGATTGAAAGTACAGGTGAATGGGTTACAGTCTCTGGATGCCTTGAAATCAGCCCAGAGGAAATATCTAGGCCCCATGGCTGGAGGGGGAGTAAGAGCCTCTTTTGGCTGGAGGGTAGAGGAGCCCCATTGCCACAGGCTGGTGGGTGAGCGGCGTCCTGGCTTGAGTGTACCGGGGAGTGGGTGAAAGTCTCTGGCTGCCTTAAAATCAGCTCAGAGGGAAAGGCCAATGGCCCTTGGCCACACCAGCCCAAATGCACCTGATCCTGTCTGACATTGGAAGCTAAGGAGCAGGTGCAGGCCTGGTCAGACCTGGATGGGAGACCAACTGGGAATACCAGGTGTCATAGACCTTTTCTTCTGCTTCACTCAACTGGCAGGCTTTTAAAAAGGTTCCAGCGTACAATGACGATGGAAAGGAATGGCCTGTGAAGATCGGGGGGCTCATCGGGACATCCAAGATGGCTGGGGGCCAACAGCAGCTCCCAGGATCCCCCAGCCCAGCAGAGAAGAGGGAGACCCCCAGGACCCTGCCCTGGTTGGTGGTGAGCAGCATCCCTGGATTGAAAGTACAGGTGAATGGGTTACAGTCTCTGGATGCCTTGAAATCAGCCCAGAGGAAATATCTAGGCCCCATGGCTGGAGGGGGGAGTAAGAGCCTCTTTTGGCTGGAGGGTAGAGGAGCCCCATTGCCACAGGCTGGTGGGTGAGCGGCGTCCTGGCTTGAGTGTACCGGGGAGTGGGTGAAAGTCTCTGGCTGCCTTAAAATCAGCTCAGAGGGAAAGGCCAATGGCCCTTGGCCACACCAGCCCAAATGCACCTGATCCTGTCTGACATTGGAAGCTAAGCAGGTGCAGGTCTGGTCAGTACCTGGATGGGAGACCAACTGGGAATAGAAGGTGTCATAGACCTTTTCTTCTGCTTCACTCAACTGGCAGGCTTTTTAAAAGGTTCCAGCGTACAATGACGATGGAAAGGAATGGCCTGTGAAGATCAGGGGGCTCATCGGGACATCCAAGATGGCTGGGGGCCAACAGCAGCTGCCCAGGATCCCCTCAGCCCAGCCAAGAGAAGAGGGAGACCCCCCAGGACCTGCCCTGTTGGTGGTGAGCAGATCCCTGGATTGAAAGTACAGGTGAATGGGTTACAGTCTCTGGATGCCTTGAAATAGCCAGAGGAAATATCTAGGCCCCATGGCTGGAGGGGAGTAAGAGCCTCTTTGGCGGAGGGTAGAGGAGCCCCATTGCCACAGGCTGGTGGGTGAGCGGCATCCCTGGCTTGAGTGTACCGGGGAGTGGGTGAAAGTCTCTGGCTGCCTTAAAATCAGCTCAGAGGGAAAGGCCAATGGCCCTTGGCCACACCAGCCCAAATGCACCGATCCTGTCTGACATTGGAAGCTAAGCAGGTGCAGGCGGTCAGTACCTGGATGGGAGACCAACTGGGAATACCAGGTGTCATAGACCTTTTCTTCTGCTTCACTCAACTGGCAGGCTTTTAAAAAGGTTCCAGCGTACAATGACGATGGAAAGGAATGGCCTGTGAAGATCGGGGGCTCATCGGGACATCCAAGATGGCTGGGGGCCAACAGCAGCTCCCAGGATCCCCAGCCCAGCGAGAGAAGAGGGAGAACCCCCAGGACCCTGCCCCCTTTGGTGGTGAGCAGCATCCCTGATGAAAAGTACAGGTGAATGGGTTACAGTCTCTGGATGCCTTGAAATCAGCCGAGAGGAAATATCTAGGCCCCATGGCTGGAGGGGGAGTAAGAGCCTCTTTTGGCTGGAGGGTAGAGGAGCCCCATTGCCACAGGCTGGTGGGTGAGCGGCGTCCCTGGCTTGAGTGTACCGGGGAGTGGGGAAAGTCTCTGGCTGCCTAAAATCAGCTCAGAGGGAAAGGCCAATGGCCCTTGGCCCAACCAGCCCAAATGCACCTGATCCTGTCTGACATTGGAAGTAAGCAGGTGCAGGCTGGTCAGCACCTGGATGGGAGACCAACTGGGATACCAGGAATACCTTTTCTTCTGCTTCACTCAACTGGCAGGCTTGTTCCAGCATACAATGACGATGGAAAGGAATGGCCGTGAAGTGGGGGGCTCATCGGACATCCAAGATGGCTGGGGCCAACAGCAGCTGCCCAGGATCCCCCCAGCCCGCGAGAGAAGAGGGAGACCCCCAGGACCCCGCCCCGCTGGGGGTGGAGCAGCACCCTGGATTGAAAGTACAGGTGAATGGGTTACGTCTCTGGAGCCTTGAAATCAGCCAGAGGAAATATCTAGGCCCATGGCTGGAGGGGGGAGTAAGAGCCTCTTTTGGCTGGAGGGTAGAGGAGCCCCATTGCCACAGGCTGGTGGGTGAGCGGCGTCCCGGCTTGAGTGTACCGGGGAGTGGGTGAAAGTCTCTGGCTGCCTAAAATCAGCTCAGAGGGAAAGGCCAATGGCCCTTGGCCACACCAGCCCAAATGCACCTGATCGTTGACATTGGAGCTAAGCAGGTGCAGGCTGGTCAGTACCTGGATGGAGGACCAACTGGGAATACCAGGTGTCATAGACCTTTTCTTCTGCTTCCTCAACTGGCAGGCTTTGTTCCAGCTACAATGAGATGGAAAGGAATGGCCTGTGAAGATTGGGGGGCTCATCGGGACATCCAAGATGGCTGGGGGCCAACAGCAGTTCCCAGGATCCCCCAGCCAAGAGAAGAGGGAGACCCCCAGGACCTTGCCCCTGTTTGGGGTGAGCAGCATCCTGGATTGAAAGTACAGGTGAATGGGTACAGTCTCTGGATGCCTTGAAATCAGCCGAGAGGAAATATCTAGGCCCCATGGCTGGAGGGGGAGTAAGAGCCTCTTTTGGCTGGAGGGTAGAGGAGCCCCATTGCCACAGGCTGGTGGGTGAGCGTCGTCCTGGTGAGTGTACCGGGGAGTGGGTGAAAGCTGGCTGCCTTAAAATCAGCTCAGAGGGAAAGGCCAATGGCCCTTGGCCACACCAGCCCAAATGCACCTGATCCTGTCTGACATTGGAAGCTAAGCAGGTGCAGGTGGTCCGTACCTGGATGGGAGACCAACTGGGAATACCAGGTGTCATAGACCTTTTCTTCTGCTTCACTCAACTGGCAGGCTTGGTTCCAGCATACAATGAGATGGAAAGGAATGGCCTGTGAAGATCGGGGGCTATCGGGACATCCAAGATGGGTGGGGCCAACAGCAGCTTCCCAGGATCCCAGCCCAGCAGAGAAGAGGGAGACCCCCCAGGACCCTGCCTGTTTGGTGGTGAGCAGCATCCCTGGATTGAAAGTACAGGTGAATGGGTTAGTCTCTGGATGCCTTGAAATCAGCCAGAGGAAATATCTAGGCCCCATGGCTGAGGGGGGAGTAAGAGCCTCTTTTGGCTGGAGGGTAGAGGAGCCCCATTGCCACAGGCTGGTGGGTGAGCGGCGTCCCAGGCTGAGTGTACCGGGGAGTGGGTGAAAGTCTCTTGCTGCCTTAAAATCAGCTCAGAGGGAAAGGCCAATGGCCCTTGGCCACACCAGCCCAAATGCACCTGATCCTGTCTGACATTGGAAGCTAAGCAGGTGCAGGTGGTCAGCCTGGAGGGAGACCAACTGGGAATACCAGGTGTCATAGACCTTTTCTTCTGCTCACTCAACTGGCAGGCTTGTTCCAGCATACAATGAGATGGAAAGGAATGGCCGTGAAGATCGGGGGGCTCTCGGGACATCCAAGATGCTGGGGGCCAACAGCAGCTTCCAGGATCCCCCCAGCCCAGCCAGAGAAGAGGGAGACCCCCCAGGACCTGCCCTGTTGGTGGTGAGCAGCATCCCTGGATTGAAAGTACAGGTGAATGGGTTACAGTCTCTGGATGCTTGAAATCAGCCAGAGGAAATATCTAGGCCCCATGGCTGGAGGGGGAGTAAGAGCCTCTTTTGGTGGGGGTAGGGAGCCCCATTGCCACAGGCTGGTGGGTGAGCGGCGTCCCTGGCTTGAGTGTACCGGGGAGTGGGTGTGAAAGTCTCTGGCTGCCTTAAAATCAGTCAGAGGGAAAGGCCAATGGCCCTTGGCCACACCAGCCCAAATGCACCTGATCCTGTCTGACATTGGAAGCTAAGCAGGTGCAGGCTGGTCAGTACCTGGATGGGAGACCAACTGGGAATACCAGGTGTCATAGACCTTTCTTCTGCTTCACTCAACTGGCAGGCTTGTTCCAGCATCAATGACGATGGAAAGGAATGGTGCCTGTGAAGTCGGGGGCTCATCGGACATCCAAGATGGCTGGGGGCCAACAGCAGCTGCCCAGGATCCCCCCAGCCCAGCTGAGAGAAAGAGGAGACCCCCCAGGACCCCGCCCCCCCGTTGGTGTGAGCAGCATCCCTGGATTGAAAGTACAGGTGAATGGGTTACAGTCTCTGGATGCCTTGAAATCAGCCCAGAGGAAATATCTAGGCCCCATGGCTGGAGGGGGAGTAAGAGCCTCTTTTGGCTGGAGGGTAGAGGAGGCCATTGCCACAGGCTGGTGGTGAGCGGCGTCCAAGGCTTCAGTGTACCGGGGAGTGGGTGAAAGTCTCTGGCTGCCTTAAAATCAGCTCAGAGGGAAAGGCCAATGGCCCTTGGCACACCAGCCCAAATGCACCCGATCCTGTCCGACATGGAAGCTAAGCAGGTGCAGGCCTGGTCAGACCTGATGGGAGACCAACTGGGAATACCAGGTGTCATAGACCTTTTCTTCTGCTTCACTAACTGGCAGGTTGTTCCAGCATACAATGATGATGGAAGGAATGGCCGTGAAGCCGGGGGGCTCATCGGGACATCCAAGATGGCTGGGGGCCAACCGCAGCTGCCCAGGATGCCCCCAGCCCAGCCGTGAGAGAAGAGGGAGACCCCCCTTTCCCCTGCCCGGTGGGTGAGCAGCATCCCTGGATTGAAAGTACAGGTGAATGGGTTACAGTCTCTGGATGCCTTGAAATCAGCCCAGAGGAAATATCTAGGCCCCATGGCTGGAGGGGGAGTAAGAGCCTCTTTTGGCTGGAGGGTAGAGGAGCCCCATTGCCACAGGCTGGTGGGTGAGCGGCGTCCCTGGCTTGAGTGTACCGGGGAGTGGGTGAAAGTTCTGGCTGCCTTAAAATCAGCTCAGAGGGAAAGGCCAATGGCCCTTGGCAACACAGCCCAAATGCACCTGATCCTGTCTGACATTGGAGCTAAGCAGGCAGGCTCTGCAGTACCTGGATGGGAGACCAAACTGGGAATACCAGTGTCATAGACCTTTTCTTCTGCTTCACTCAACTGGCAGGCTTGTTCCAGCATACAATGACGATGGAAAGGAATGGCCTGTGAAGATCGGGGGCTCATCGGGACATCCAAGATGGCTGGGGGCCAACAGCAGCTGCCCAGGATCCCCCCAGCCCAGCTGAGAGAAGAGGGAGACCCCCCAGGACCTTGCCCCCGCTTGGTGGGTGAGCAGCATCCCTGGATTGAAAGTACAGGTGAATGGGTTACAGTCTCTGGATGCCTTGAAATCAGCCCAGAGGAAATATCTAGGCCCCATGGCTGAGGGGGAGTAAGAGCCTTCTGGCTGGAGGGTAGAGGAGCCCCATTGCACAGGCTGGTGGGTGAGCGGCGTCCTGCTGAGTGTACGGGAGGGGGTGAAAGTCTCTGGCTGCCTAAAATCAGCTCAGAGGGAAGGCCAATGGCCCTTGGCCACACCAGCCCAAATGCACCTGATCCTGTTGACATTGGAAGCTAAGCAGGTGCAGGCCCGGTCAGACCTGGATGGGAGACCAACTGGGAAAACCAGGGTCATAGACCTTTTTTCTGCTTCACTCAACTGGCAGGCTTTTAAAAAGGTTCCAGCTCAATGACGATGGAAAGGAATGGCCTGTGAAGATCGGGGGCTCATCGGGACATCCAAGATGGCTGGGGCCAACAGCAGCTGCCCAGGATCCCCCAGCCCAGCCAGAGAAGAGGGAGACCCCCCAGGACCCTGCCCGTTGGTGGTGAGCAGCATCCCTGGATTGAAAGTACAGGTGAATGGGTCAAGTCTCTGGTGCCTTGAATCAGCCAGAGGAAAAATCTAGGCCCCATGGCTGGAGGGGGAGTAAGAGCCTCTTTTGGCTGGAGGGTAGAGGAGCCCCATTGCCACAGGGTGGTGGGTGAGCGGCGTCCCGGCTTGAGTGTACCGGGAGTGGTGTGAAAGTCTCTGGCTGCCTAAAATCAGCTCAGAGGGAAGGCCAATGGCCCTTGGCCACACCAGCCCAAATGCACCTGATCCTGTCTGACATTGGAAGCTAGCAGGTGCAGGCTGGTCAGTACCTGGATGGGAGACCAATGGGAATACCAGGTGTCATAGACCTTTTCTTCTGCTTCACTCAACTGGCAGGCTTGTTCCAGCAACAATGAGATGGAAAGGAATGGCCTGTGAAGACGGGGGGCTCATCGGGACATCCAAGATGGCTGGGGGCCAACAGCAGCTCCCAGGATCCCCCAGCAGCCAGAGAAGAGGAGGACCCCCCAGGACCCTGCCCTGTTTGTGGTGAGCAGCATCCCTGGGTTGAAAGTACAGGTGAATGGGTTACAGTCTCTGGATGCCTTGAAATCAGCCAGAGGAAATATCTAGGCCCCATGGCTGGAGGGGGAGTAAGAGCCTTTTTGGCTGGAGGGTGAGGAGCCCCATTGCCACAGGCTGGTGGGTGAGCGGCGTCCCTGGCTTGAGTGTACCGGGGAGTGGGTGAAAGTCTCTGGCTGCCTTAAAATCAGTCAGGGGAAAGGCCAATGGCCCTTGGCCACACCAGCCAAATGCACCTGATCCTGCTGACATTGGAGAGCAAGCAGGTGCAGGCTGGTCAGTACCTGGATGGGAGACCAACTGGGAATACCAGGTGTCATAGACCTTTTCTTCTGCTTCACTCAACTGGCAGGCTTGGTTCCAGCATACAATGAAGATGGAAAGGAATGGCCTGTGAAGTCGGGGGCTCATCGGGACATCCAAGATGGCTGGGGGCCAACAGCAGCTGCCCAGGACCCCCAGCCCAGCTGAGAGAAGAGGAGACCCCCCAGGACCTCCCCGCCTGGGTGGAGCAGCATCCTGGATTGAAGTACAGGTGAATGGGTTACAGTCTCTGGATGCCTTGAAATCAGCCCAGGGAAATATCTAGGCCCCAGGCTGGAGGGGGAGTAAGAGCCCTTTGGCGGAGGGTAGAGGAGCCCCATTGCCACAGGCTGTGGGTGAGCGGCGTCCCTGGCTTGAGTGTACCGGGAGTGGGGAAAGTCTTGGCTGCCTAAAATCAGCTCAGAGGGAAGCAGGCAATGGCCCTTGGCCACACCAGCCCAAATGCACCTGATCCTGTCTGACATTGGAAGCTAAGCAGGTGCAGGCCTGGTCAGCACCTGGATGGGAGACCAACTGGAAAAACAGGGTCATAGACCTTTTCTTCTGCTTCACTCAACTGGCAGGCTTTAAAAGGTTCCAGCGTACAATGACGATGGAAAGGAATGGCTGTGAAGATCGGGGGGCTCATCGGGACATCCAAGATGGCTGGGGGCCAACAGCAGCTGCCAGGATCCTCAGCCAGCCAGAGAAGAGGGAGACCCCCCAGGACCTTGCCCTGTTTGGTGGGTGAGCAGCATCCCTGGATGAAAGTACAGGTGAATGGGTTACAGTCTCTGGATGCCTTGAAATCAGCCGAGAGGAAAATCTAGGCCCCATGGCTGGAGGGGAGTAGAGTAAGCCTCTTTTGGCTGGAGGGTAGAGGAGCCCCATTGCCACAGGCTGGGGGTGAGCGGCGTCCCTGGCTTGAGTGTACCGGGGAGTGGGTGAAAGTCTCTGGTGCCTTAAAATCAGCTCAGAGGGAAAGGCCAATGGCCCTTGGCCACACCAGCCCAAATGCACCTGATCCCGTCTTGACATTGGAAGCTAAGCAGGGGCAGGTGGTCAGACCTGGATGGGGACCAACGGGAATACCAGTGTTCATAGAACTTTTCTTTTGCTTCAATCAACTGGCAGGCTTTTAAAAAGGTTCCAGCGTACAATGACGATGGAAAGGAATGCCTGTGAAGATCGGGGGCTCATCGGGACACCAAGATGGCTGGGGGCCAACAGCAGCTTCCAGGATCCCTCAGCCCAGCAGAGAAGAGGGAGACCCCCCAGGACCCTGCCTGCTTGGTGGTGAGCAGCATCCCTGGATTGAAAGTACAGGTGAATGGGTTACAGTCTCTGGATGCCTTGAAATCACCCAGAGGAAATATCTAGGCCCCATGGCTGGAGGGGGAGTAAGAGCCTCTTTTGGCTGGAGGGTAGAGGAGCCCCATTGCCACGGCTGGTGGGTGAGCGGCGTCCCGGCTTGAGTGTACCGGGGAGTGGGTGAAAGTCTCTGGCTGCCTTAAAATCAGCTCAGAGGGAAAGGCCAATGGCCCTTGGCCACACCAGCCCAAATGCACCTGATCCTGTCTGACATTGGAAGCTAAGCAGGTGCCACTGGTCAGCACTGGATGGGAGACCAAATGGGAATACCAGGTGTCATAGACCTTTTCTTCTGCTTCACTCACTGGCAGGCTTAAAAGTTCCAGCAGTACAATGACGATGGAAAGGAGGCCTGTGAAGATGGGGGCTCATGGGACATCCAAGAGGCTGGGGCCAACAGCAGCTTCCCAGGATCCCCCAGCCCAGCCAAGAGAAGAGGGAGACCCCAGGACCTGCCCCTGTTTGGTGGGTGAGCAGCATCCTGGATTGAAAGTACAGGTGAATGGGTTACAGTCTCTGGATGCCTTGAAATCAGCCGAGAGGAAATATCTAGGCCCAGGCTGGAGGGGGAGTAAGCCTCTTTGGCTGGAGGGTAGAGGAGCCCCATTGCCACAGGCTGGTGGGTGAGCGGCGTCCTGGCTTGAGTGTACCGGAGTGGGGTGAAAGAGTCTCTGGCTGCCTTAAAATCAGCTCAGAGGGAAGCAGGCAATGGCCCTTGGCCACACCAGCCCAAATGCACCTGATCCTGTCTGACATTGGAAGCTAAGCAGGTGCAGGCTGGTCAGTACCTGGATGGGAGACCAACGGGAATACAGGTGTCATAGACCTTTTTCTGCTTCACTCAACTGGCAGGCTTTTAAAAAGTTCCAGCGTACAATGACGATGGAAAGGAATGGCCTGTGAAGATCGGGGGCTCATGGGACATCCAAGATGGCTGGGGCCACAGCAGCTCCCAGGATCCCCTCAGCCCAGCCAGAGAAGAGGGAGACCCCCCAGGACCCTGCCCCTGTTGGTGGTGAGCAGCATCCCTGGATTGAAAGTACAGGTGAATGGGTTACAGTCTCTGGTGCCTTGAAATCAGCCGAGAGGAATATCTAGGCCCCATGGCTGGAGGGGAGTAAGAGCCTCTTTTGGCTGGAGGGTAGAGGAGCCCATTGCCACAGGCTGGTGGGGGGAGGGCGTCCCTGGCTTGAGGGTACCGGGAGTGGGTGGGTGAAAGTCTCGGCTGCCTTAAAATCAAGTCAGAGGAAAGGCCAATGGCCCTTGGCCACACCAGCCCAAATGCACCTGATCCTGTCGACATTGGAAGCTAAGCAGGTGCAGGCTGGTCAGACCGGATGGGAGACCAACTGGGAATACCAGGTGTCATAGACCTTTTCTCTGCTTCACTCAACTGGCAGGCTGTTCCAGCTACACATGACGATGGAAAGGAATGGCTGTGAAGTCGGGGGCTCATCGGACATCCAAGATGGCTGGGGGCCAACAGCAGCTGCCCAGGATCCCCCAGCCCGCTGAGAGAAGAGGGAGACCCCCCAGGACCCCGCCCGCCCTGGTGGGTGAGCAGCATCCTGGATTGAAAGTACAGGTGAATGGGTTACAGTCTCTGGATGCCTTGAAATCAGCCGAGAGGAAATATCTAGGCCCCATGGCTGGAGGGGGAGTAAGAGCCTCTTTTGGCTGGAGGGTAGAGGAGCCCCATGCCACAGGCTGGTGTGGTGAGCGGCGTCCCTGGCTGTACCGGGGAGTGGGTGAAAGTCTCTGGCTGCCTTAAAACAGCTCAGAGGGAAAGGCCAATGGCCCTTGGCCACACCAGCCCAAATGCACCTGATCCTGTCTGACATGGAAGCTAAGCAGGTGCGGCCTGGTCAGCACCTGGATGGGACCAATGGGAATACCTTTCTTGCTTCACTCAACTGGCAGGCTTGTTCCAGCATACAATGACGATGGAAAGGAATGGCCTGTGAAGTCGGGGGCTCATCGGACATCCCAGATGGCTGGGGGCCAACAGCCGCTGCCCAGGATCCCCAGCCCGCGAGAGAAGAGGAGAGCCCCCAGGACCCCGCCCGCTGGTGGGTGAGCAGCATCCCTGGATTGAAAGACAGGTGAAGGGTTACAGTCTCTGGATGCCTTGAAATCAGCCCAGAGGAAATATCTAGGCCCCATGGCTGGAGGGGGAGTAAGAGCCTCTTTGGCTGGAGGGTAGAGGAGCCCCATTGCCACAGGCTGGTGGGTGAGCGGCGTCCCGGCTTGAGTGTACCGGGGATGGGGTGAAAGTCTCTGGTGCCTTAAAATCAGCTCAGAGGGAAAGGCCAATGGCCTTGGCCACACCAGCCCAAATGCACCTGATCCTGTCTGACATTGGAAGCTAAGAGGTGCAGGCCTGGTCAGCACCTGGATGGGAGACCAAACTGGGAATACCAGGTGTCATAGACCTTTTTCTTCTGCTTCACTCAACTGGCAGGCTTTTAAAAAGTCCAGCGTACAATGACGATGGAAAGGAATGGCCTGTGAAGATTGGGGGCTCATCGGGACATCCAAGATGGCTGGGGCCAACACAGCGCCCAGGATCCCCTCAGCCCAGCCAGAGAGAAGAGGGAGACCCCCAGGACCTTGCCCCTGCTTGGGGGTGAGCAGCATCCCTGGATTGAAGTACAGGTGAATGGGTTACAGTCTCTGGATGCCTTGAAATCAGCCAGAGGAAATATCTGGCCCATGGCTGGAGGGGGAGTAGAGCCTCTTTTGGCTGGAGGGTAGAGGAGCCCCATTGCCACAGGCTGGTGGGTGAGCGGCGTCCCTGGCTTGAGTGTACCGGGGAGTGGGTGAAAGTCTCTGGCTGCCTTAAAATCAGCTCAGAGGGAAAGGCCAATGGCCCTTGGCCACACCAGCCCAAATGCACCCGATCCTGTCCGACATTGGAAGCTAAGCAGGTGCAGGCCTGGTCAGCACCTGGATGGGAGACCAACTGGGAAAACCAGGTGTCATAGACCTTTTCTTCTGCTTCATTCAACTGGCAGGCTTGTTCCAGCATACAATGACGATGGAAAGGAATGGCCTGTGAAGCTCGGGGGGCTCATCGGACATCCAAGATGGCTGGGGGCCAACAGCAGCTGCCCAGGATCCCCCCAGCCCTGCTGAGAGAAGAGGGAGACCCCCCTTTCCCCTGCCCGGTGGGTGAGCAGCATCCCTGGATTGAAAGTACAGGTGAATGGGTTACAGTCTCTGGATGCCTTGAAATCAGCCAGAGGAAATATCTAGGCCCCATGGCTGGAGGGGGAGTAAGAGCCTTTTTGGCTGGAGGGTAGAGGAGCCCCATTGCCACAGGCTGGTGGGTGAGCGGCGTCCCTGGCTTGAGTGTACCGGGGAGTGGGTGAAAGTCTCTGGCTGCCTTAAAATCAGCTCAGAGGGAAAGGCCAATGGCCCTTGGCCACACCAGCCCAAATGCACCTGATCCGTCTGACATTGGAAGCTAAGCAGGTGCAGGCCTGGTCAGTACCTGGATGGGAGACCAAACTGGGAATACCAGGGTCATAGACCTTTTCTTCTGCTTCACTCAACTGGCAGGTTGTTTCCAGCATACAATGAGATGGAAAGGAAGGATGGCCTGGAGGGGGGCTCATGGGACATCCAAGATGGCTGGGGGCCAACAGCAGCTGCCAGGATCCCCCCAGCCCAGTGAGAGAAGAGGGAGACCCCCAGGACCTGCCCCGCTGGTGGGTGAGCAGCATCCCTGGATTGAAAGTACAGGTGAATGGTTACAGTCTTGGATGCCTTGAAATCACCCAGAGGAAATATCTAGGCCCCATGGCTGGAGGGGGAGTAAGAGCCTCTTTTGGCTGGAGGGTAGAGGAGCCCCATTGCCACAGGTGGTGGGTGAGCGGCGTCCAGGCTTGAGTGTACGGGGAGTGGGTGAAAGTCTTGGCGCCTTAAAATCAGCTCAGAGGGAAAGGCCAATGGCCCTTGGCCACACCAGCCCAATGCACTGATCCTGTCTGACATTGGAAGCTAGCAGGTGCAGGCCTGGTCAGCACCTGGATGGGAGACCAACTGGGAATACCAGGTGTCATAGAACTTTTCTTCTGCTTCACTCAATTGGCAGGCCTTTAAAAAGGTCCAGCGTACAGACGATGGAAAGGAATGGCCTGTGAAGATCGGGGGCCCATCGGGACATCCAAGATGGCTGGGGGCCAACAGCAGTCCCAGGATCCCCTCAGCCCAGCCAAGAGGAAGGGGAGACCCCCAGGACCTGCCCCGTTGGTGGTGAGCAGCATCCCTGATTGAAAGTACAGTGAATGGGTTACAGTCTCTGGATGCCTTGAAATCAGCCAGAGGAAATATCTAGGCCCATGGCTGGAGGGGGAGTAAGAGCCTCTTTTGGCTGGAGGGTAGAGGAGCCCCATTGCCACAGGCTGGTGGGTGAGCGGCGTCCCTGGCTTGAGTGTACCGGGGAGTGGGTGAAAGTCTCTGGCTGCCTAAAATCAGCTCAGAGGGAAAGGCCAATGGCCCTTGGCCACACCAGCCAAATGCACCTGATCCTGTCTGACATGGAAGCTAAGCAGGTGCAGGTCTGGTCAGTACCTGGATGGGAGACCAACTGGGAATACCAGGTGTCATAGACCTTTTCTTCTGCTTCACTCAACTGGCAGGCTTGTTCCAGCATACAATGATGATGGAAAGGAATGGCCTGTGAAGATCAGGGGGCTCATCGGGACATCCAAGATGGCTGGGGGCCAACAGCAGCTTCCCAGGATCCCCTCAGCCCAGCCAAGAGAAGAGGGAGACCCCCCAGGACCCTGCCCCTGTTTGGTGGATGAGCAGCATCCCTGGATTGAAAGTACAGAAAGTACAGTTCTGGAAAGTTCTGAAATCTGATTGGTTAATGTAAAGCAAGTATTAAAAATTGACCAATCAGAAACGGATTATGGATTTCTGCAAACCTATATAAAGAGGAGCTTTCCGCCGCGGAACTCAGATGCCATCGCAGTAGATGGCTGAAGAAAGAAGAAAGAAGCGGCTGGCAACATCGGCTCCGCTGAGGCCGGCGGTGCCAGCGGGCTCACTGGCGGCCGCAGTGAGTCTGCCTGGCATCGGCGACCTGAGTGGGGTTGGTGTCGCCAGCCCGAAGACGTCGCGTCGGATCAAGACGCCGGCAACATCGGCCTCGACCTACCTCTCGGGGGTCGGCGGCCTCGGCGGAGCTGGTGTCGCCGGGACTGGAAGAAAGAAGACGTCGCCCAAGGGCTCTTTTAAGAGCCGCACTGGGGGTCCCGGTTCAGCTGCGGGACCCCCGCCAAAGGCACTTGTCAGTGCCGCAAGGGCCCTTGTAAGGGCCGGGGAGGGGGGTCCCGGTTCGAGCTGCGGGACCCCCTAAGCCCCAAAAGGCCCTTCTCAGGGCCCCGCTGGAGGGAGCCTCCACCCCCCCAGCGGCTCCCTCCCGTCCCCTCCCCGGGAGCGGCCGGGGCGGGGGGCTTGGAGGGGTTGCCGGGGAGGGGGTGCGCGGCGGGTGGTCGCGACCACCTGCTGCGGCCCCTTCCCGGCAGCCCCTTCTAGCCTCCCGTTCCGAGATTGCCGCGAACGGGGAACGGGGTGGGAGGGGCTGCTGGGAAGTGGCGGCGGCGGCGGGTGGTCGCCGCTGCCGCCGCGGGGGGGTGTGGGCGGGGTGGGCGTGTCTCCCGGGGCGGGTGCGACCACCCGCCGCGGGTTGCCTGCCCATCCCCGCCGCGGGAGGTTAGTATCGGCTGACTTCGCCTCCTTCAAGGTGGCGAAGTAAAACAGCCGATACTAGCCGAGCGAAACCAGTACCGCCGCTTTATAAATAGAAGCGGCGGTAACGGGTAAGTATCGGCGAGAAAGGTTAACGAACCTTTATAAATATGCCCCTTAGTTCTTATAGTGGCATAACTAGAAATTTCCTGGCCTCTTGGCAAATCTGTAAGAGGGTGACGGCTTTATCTGTGGTAGGAGGAGTCAGAATTTGGGGGGCCTGTGATCTCGGCTGGTTACTTATCATAACAACCCAAGTGGTCAGCGCTGCTACCAGAATCTGCGGATAAAGCTACAGTGAGTACATATATTGCAATCCTTCCTCCTGACCAGTCAGCCACGAAGATGGACTGCCAGTCACGGCATAAGCAGCCACGCCAGACAGTTAGCCATGACCAAGCGTGAGGTCCATAGAGGACCGCACAATCAGCCATGGTTTTCAGAAAAGTCAGATTGTGTGTTTGTGCAATTCAGACAAACAAATGGTCGGTGGTCGGTTGTGACATTAATAAGAAACCATACAATAATTCGGCCCGACTGTCCGAAACACTGAAATGATGGTCAGGCTGAATTATTGTATGGTGTGTACCCAGCTTAAGTCTCCTCACTATCCTGATTCTCCAGAAGAAAGTGCAAAAAAATCACACAAGATATTGCAAATCCAGCAGGAGATAAATTTGCGATCGATCGACCGCGCGGTCCCATAGGGAACCGTACGATCGATCGGGATATTCGGATGAACGGAAGATCGAGGTCGGTCGCGGCCGAAAATATCTTCTGGTGTGTACACAGCCTTAGAGAATATGCTACAGTCATTGGTCTGGATGTCCCCTGTCACGGCCTAGACTGCAGTGTGAACCTAGAAGAGCCTAGAACTGTGTGCCAGGAGTCATTGCGATGGATATCTTGTAGCAGAATTGAACAGGCTAATTATAATGTATCCTATAATGGGGTTTTGGGTGATCTTCTACCCATGTGCACATTTTAATATTGGGAGCGGACATGCCCTTTAAGTCTGTGTAAACATGGACCAATATTTTGACCCAATCAACCAATTTGACCAATGTTTTTGCCAAAATTGAATGAAAAATGAATCAAATGAGGCTTAAAATGTTTCACAAAATTATGGGCCACATGATTGGTTGTGCCAAAATATCAGCAATACTGCTTTAATTTCCCATGGAGTTTAAAGGACAATTATACTTACCGCCCCCTAACTTTTCTTTTACCCATTAATGCGGGTCACACTACAACACAAAAAAAACCATTGCCATTTTAGCAATGCGTTTCTGTGTGCATTGCATTAGCAATTTGGCCAAAAGTCTGGTGACATCACTGAGAATGGCTGACAGCCATTACCGATCGTGCGGTTGCAAGTGCAAGAAGCAGAGGAGGGACTTCTGGTGAGGGATTATTGTTATGTAAGTTTTAATAACTCAGTGTTGGAGCATTGGATGGGTTAATCTTTTGGAATATACAAAATTTCTCTGAGGCTGGAGTTACCCATTACCTGGAATAAAAGGAGTTTTAGTTGATCTGCAGTCTCTTTACTACAATTCCTTTTACACATTATATAAATTCATTGGACCATGTTGACAAGTATTGGGGTGAGCAGTCTCCCCTGCTCTTCTATGACTTTGATAGATTTGATGATCAAACAACAAATTTATCAAACAGCCTTAAGCTGTAGATGCACCAAATGTGAGGTTAGACCAAAGATTTACTCTGCATTCATGGGTCCTGGAAACAACTAAGCAATCTACGAACCTAAATAAAAAAAATAAATAAAAAAAAACATTCAACTCACGCAGTCTAATATCAGTGCATTCTGAAACGAAGAACTAGTTTTACACCATCGCCCATTCACGTGGGATCAATACTGCCACTGTGCAATTGGGGCCTAGATACATGACTAGTAATGCTACCCTCTTTCATGACAAACTTAGAATCTCACCAGCCTATAAAGATGCTGCAGATCTGCAAACATTTTCGACACAAATTTTGCTTCCTGAAACGCTCACTGCTGGTGTATATCCCACATTGCATCTTGAGCACAGCTGGCACTGCAGTAAACACAAAAGGTATATAAATAGACATATAAAACAGGAAAACGCAAAGCTGTACAGGGACAGTATTTTCAGCATTGTTGAATAGATAACATAGTGCTACGAATGTTATGGGTTCATATACCCATAATAAATATATGGACACTGGGAACACCAAACACACAATATGCAAATATGTTTCATTTTCTTTATCACAACCTACTTGTCCATTAAAGTCATATTGTACTCACCCCATGTACATATACTACCACTCTAGCACACCAGTTGTAGCAACTTGCTAGAAGGTGGTAGGTGCAATCCTCCAGGGCCCTCTACCTTAGGCCAGTATATGTACAAACAGCTAGGATAAGGGGAGCACAGTATTTCAGTGAATCACATTTTATTGTGCAAAAAACATACGTTTCAGGGGCCACCTGCCCCCTTGCTCAGGTATAATGTATCCCACAGCCTACACACTTATATACCCATAAAACTCCTCCTCCAAAGGATACCGTAATTGAAAGATACATATCAGATACATATCAATAATGAGGCTATTCAAAGTTTATATATATCAAATGCAAAAAACAAGACTAGTAGTAAGGAATATACAGTATAAATAAATTCACTTCAGATTCATAGTCCAGTGTATTTATTACTGAAAGTTAAAAGTTAACTAATAGGTGCTTTTCTCCCTTGAATGAAGAATCCATATACCATGCAAAAATAAAATAGTCCAATAGATGGCAGTGTGTTACCAAAGTGGCAGAAAATACAAAAAGAGTGACAATGATTTACATTTATTCCTTTCAGTGCCAGCACAGTTTCCCATTTTCTTACCATTTGTGCCAGAAGAATTTACAGGATTTTGCCCTCAATCAGTTTAGACAAAGTTTACAATAGGAAACCCCAGTAAATGAACAATGTTATACGCTGTTTTTTTCAGCACAAAGTGTATTTTTAACAAGATAACAGAATGTTGTGTTTTTCTGGAGATTTTACAGTATTTTTGGGTAAAATATGTAAGAAAAAATTTAAAATTAGCAAATTTTCATGGATTTTTCCCATTTTTGTTTTTGGTTATCTTCAAAAAGATACTCCTGAGTATAACAATACATGATATATGTAGGTACCCCACTTTTCCTGAACAGGAGACCCCCCCCAAACTAAAACTGTAAGAATATTACACCAATTTGAAATGTATAATCACTTTTGACGGTTAACATTGAATACCTACCAAATTAACTAAAATATACCCACAAGTGAGATATTTTTAAAAACGACATACCCGCAGGATTTTATGAGTGAGGTAAGATTTGATCACAATGCAGATACACGGGCGCAGCTCTTCATCCAATTGGAAGTTATTTTCCCTCAACTCTAAAATCAGAGACAAAAATCAAATGCGAATTTCAACTAAAAACTGTAAAGGAAAGTTCAAAAGCCTTTCAAATAAGAAAGCCTAACCCTTCTTCAATAAAACAGTATGCCACATTCATGGGTGGACTCAAAGACATGGCTACCAGTGTCAAATGGCAGTTACAGTAAAAAAAAACAAAAAAATAGCTAGCCCTGTATTTGAACAGTCTGCCTTTTTTTTACACTAACCACCCCTGTAACTCAGAAATACCCCCCACAAACTATATATTTTTGCAATACATACCTTCAGATACGTAACACTGTCGCTTGTTCATTCATACCATTAATGGTGTTGGTGCACATCTTCAAAGAATTTCGCACTTTTAGCAGATTTTAAGAAAAAATTAACAAAAAACAACATTCATAAGGTAGAAATCATGCCAAAACCCCATGGATTGTAAAAATCATGTTACCAAATATCAATCTCCCAAATGTCCTGAATCAAACGGTATGACATATGCATGGTTACACACAGACGTGGAAACGACTAGCATTAGACAATGCACGAAGGCTCAAAAACAGCGAAAATATTCAGCCCACTCCGAATTTGAACACTGTGCAATTTTTCCCACAAAACACCCCCCTAACTCAGAAATACCCCCCACAAACTATATAAATTCCTGTAATCTACACACCTTCAGCTACGTAACAGTGTAGCTAGTTCATTCATACCATCAATGGTGTGAGCCCAGTTCTTTGTAGAATTTGCACTTTTAGCAGATTTTCTAAAAAAATGAATAAAAAACACATTTCAAAGGTAGAAATCATGCCAAAACCAACCCTTATAATAAAATACTGGATGACAAATAAAATCCTAACCTTAAAAGAAACACTAAACCTCTTAACAAACAATATGATATATGAAAAAACATTTGCTAGTTCCCAGGGAATGTTCATTAAATTTTATAGAAATTAGGAATATTGGTATGTGGAAGATCTATGTTGAAGAGGAGCACCACACAAAAATGGTTATATGTTATATTGCAATAATAAATATATGTGATAACAATGTGCCAATACTTACCCTTAAAATTGTATTATGAAAATGTCTTTTTTTACAAGCATTGTAATTGTTATATAATGTATCTCATTGTATATAAATTTCTTAAAAAAACAATAAAACATTATGTTTGTTATAATGTAATGTAAAAAAAAGTTGCCAAATATCAATCTCCCAAATGTCCTGAATCAAACAGTATGCCATATGCATGGTTACACACACGGACGTGGAAGTGACTAGACATGAAGTGAGACAATTCACGATGGCTCAAAAACAACAAAAATATTCAGCCAACTCTGAATTTTAACAGTCTGCAGTTTCTCCCCCCAATACACCCCCTAACTCACAAAATACACACCTTCAGCTACAGAACACTGTAGTTCATTCTGAAAAAATGAATAAAAAACTAATTTTAGTGGTAGAAATCAGGCCAAACCCCTATGTAATGTGAAAAAAGTTACCAAATATCAATCTCCCATATGTCCTAAATCAAACGGTATTATGCCATATGCATGGTTACACGCGGACATGGAAGCGACTAGTCCCAGTGGCCCAACAACAGCAACTTTTCAGATCTTTTACTCTAAACACCCCCCTAACTTAGAAATACCCCCTCAAAATCCTATATTCGCGGAATCTACACATCTTTAGATACAAAACAGCGACATTTTTTCATTCCTACGTGCAATGGTGTGGGCGCAGATCTTCATGGAATTTTGCACTAGTTGATGTGGCCACCAACTAGCACAAATAGGAAGCATGCACAAGTGCAATAACAAGAAAAATTCAAAGTGCCCTGTAATTTGAACAAAGGAAACACCCCTGATACTTGGAAATACCCCCCACAAACCATATATTTTTGGAATCTACACACTTACGTAACGGTTTTCATACTTTCAAACATACATGAAGAATTCCAGATGCAGTAATCCATAGAACTCTGTGCCTTTAGGGGATTTTGTGAAAAAAATAAGATGATTTAAAGGTTGAAACCTCCAATTTTTTTTAAAGGAAACCCCCCCTTAAACTTGGAAATACCACCCCCCCAATTTTTTTGGGGGGATCTACACACGTTCAGCTACATAATGGTGCCATGCTTTCATAAATACATAAAGAACCCCAAAACTATTTTTTGGGGGGGATCTACACACCTTCAGCTACATAATGGTGCCATGCTTTCATAGATACATAAAGAACCCCAAAACTATTTTTGGGGGGATCTACACACATTCAGCTACATAATGGTGCCATGCTTTCATAGATACTTAAAGAACCCCAAAACTATTTTTTGGGGGGATCTACACACCTTCAGCTACATAATGGTGCCATGCTTTCATAGATACATAAAGAATTCTAGATGCTGTAGTCCATAGAACTTTTGGAGATTTTGTGAAAAAATAAAATAAGATTCAAAGGTTGAAATCCTACCTAAACCCACTTGACAAAGAAAAAGCTAAATGTCAATCTCCCACATGTGCTGAATCAAATGGTATGCCATATGCCTGGGTGCACACAGAGCCGTGGCCCCCAACTAACTCAAATGGGATGCATGCACAAGTGCAATTACAAGAAAAAGTGCTCTGTAATTTGAACAGTCTATTCTGTTCAAATTACAGAAGTTGGAAATATCCCCCACAAACTATATATTTTTGGAATCTACACACTCACCTTTTTTGTGGTATTCAGAAAAAAATAGTTGGTACAGAGAAAGGCAGAAGTTTTTACACATTGGGTAGCTTTCAAAAGACAATTTTTTTTGCTAATCGTAGTTTTAGTGTAGGGGGAGGGAAAGGAGGTGTATGTGCATTTCACTTTATTTTATTTATCATTCTCAAAGATAATCAATAGATCATCTTGGGAAGGATAACAAACTTGAAATACAGGCATAATGTTCAATCCTGTCACGTCATTCCCACCCCACAGATTGAATGGTCTGTATTTATAAAGGTGTGGTATCGGTTTTTAGCCCCTTTAACGTTTGTTGCCACAATTGTATATTTAGCGCAGTTGTAAATCAACGATAAGCATTCGATTATCGATTGCATTCGTAAATTTACTCATAAGGATGGCCACTTTCTGGACCAAGTGTTCACTAAAAACCTCTCTGTCTCATCTTTTCAATCTAACCCCTTCCTGCTTTCTGATCACCATCTTATTACTTTTTAGGCTCAACACCCTCTTCTTCCTCCTGTCCCTCCCTCTTGTGTCTGTTCGTAATACTAGATCCATAGATCTCCCGGCACTCGCCTCATCCCTGTCCTCTAGTCTCTCTTCCCTTTTGACAGTTAATGACCCTGACTCGCTTGCTAATTCCTTTAACTCTATCCTGACTAACACGATAGACTCTTTTGTCTCAGACGAGGAACCTCTAATCCTCGGCCATGGCTCAACCTCACTTCCCAGTCCCATACAAAGGCTGACTTTCTCCATTATAAGTTAATGCTGCGGTGTCTGGGCTCCTGCTGGCAAAACAGAACTATTACCGGAAACTTTATAACAACAAATCTAACCCACGTCGTCTGTTCTCCATCTTGATCTCCCTTATGCGCCCCTCTCCCGCTGACTCCCTCCTTTCTCTGCACCCTCCCCAGGACTTTGTGCATTACTTTCAACATAAAGTGGAGTCCATTTGCATGCAGATCTCTGTTCCAAGGGATAACTCTCAGATTATGTTGCCCTCTCTTCCCTATGCTATTCTTGGATCTTTTACTCCTGTGACAAATTCAGAAGTCTCTCCTGTTTCTATCATGTCCGCTCATGACCTGTCCTATTGATCCCATGCCCTCTGTATTACTGAAGCACTGTAATCATGTGCTTACCCTTATACTCAACCACGTATTCAATACTCTTCAGTAAATCTTACAGGAGAGGAGGAGACACTTACCCGCGGACCCGCTCCAGCGCTGACTTCACTGACAGTCTCTGACGCGTACAGTGCAAAGGACTGGAGATGCGTCAGAGGTGTCAGGGAATTCGGTGCTGGAGCGGGTCCGTGGGTAAGTGTCTCCTCCTCTCCTGTAAGATTTACTGAAGAACGGGAGGTAAGAGATTTACCTCCTGTTTTCAGTAAATCAGATAGAAACCAACTTTTTGGATGGACATACCCTTTAAGCTCATACTAAAAAAGCCCTAGACACCTCTTGTTTAGCTAACTACTGCCCAGTCTCTCCCTTACTGATAGCCTCTAAACTGCTAGAACGATTAGTCTTATCCCGTATGACTAACTGCCTCCCTGCTCATAACCTATTGGATCCTTTGCAATCTGGATACCATCCTGTGCATTTCACTGAGACGGCCAAGGGTAAGGTTGTGAATGATCTGCAGGTTCAAGGCCAATGGTCAATTTTCTATATTTATTCTCCTTGACCTCTCCTCTGCAGTCATTCCCTCCTAATGCATATAGTTCAATCCTTGGGCATGTGGAATGAAGTGGCATCCTGGTTTCTATCCTATCTCTCTAACCGAACTTACTTTGTATCTTATGCTAGCAACACCTCTTCTCCGGTTCCTCCTAGAGTGGGGGTGCCACGGGGGTTTGTTCTTGGACCATTATTGTTCTCCCTCTACACTATTTCTTTGGGAGAAGTCATTAGCTTTTTTGGCTTCAAGTATCATTTATATGCAGATGATACACAAATCTACTTGTCCACACCTACGCTGACTCCTGACATCCAATCACATGTCTCCGACTGCCTCCTTTCCATCTCCTCCTGGATGTCTCAACGTTAAGAACAAACAAAGGTAAGTGCACTCTGAACCCACCTATGGGTGCAGACACCTCAATATTCCTCCCTCTGGAACAACAGCATCAGAAAATAACAAACAGAATCGAGGGTTGCACTGAAAAAATATATTAGTTTATTTGTGATCACAAATCTCACAAAGTTTTGGGGGTTAGATACTCCCTTCTTTATGTAACCCCCTGAAACATTATGTGAGATGTGTGGTAACAAATAAAGTAATATATTTTTTAATTTTGCTACCCTCGATTCTGTTTGTTATTTTCTGATGCTTGTGAAAACCTGCTATTTTTTTCCTTCGCAATATAGCCAAAATCTGCAGGTTCCTTTCTCTACCGACCACCGCTATGCCTATGTATGCTCTCATCCTGCTTCCCACCTTTCTCCCCTTCAGTCTATACTTAACTCTGCCACACGTATTGTTTTGGTCTCTAAGGCTGAGGACACACTACAATGCACCAAATTGCGCACGCATCCGTTTGTGATGTTTCGCGTTTGTGCATGTGCGTTTTTGCTATTTTTGAAGAGAAAGCGCATTTTGAAGAGAAAATGCGAAAAAATGAACGCAAACGGATGCCCAATCGCATGCACATAGGAAATCGCAGGAATGTTCGCGTTCCCTTGATTTCCATGTGAAAATCACAGACGCAATCGCAAGAGAAAACGCACGTAAAAACACGCTAGTGTGGCCTAGCCCTAATAACCAGGATCCCAAATCTCTTCTGCAACGGAAAACAACCTGTTGTTCAGGGCGGTGTTGCTAACCACTGAGCCACCTTGCTGCCCCAAGTTTTAGATGTTTTTTAAGAAATACAAAGATCAAGATAAAAAGAGTTGGAGTCAGTGTATAGTCTATGGTGTTTCTAAAAGTGTGCCCACAACATTGATAATATGAATGAACAAACTACAAGGTTATGTAGCTAAAGTTGTGTAGATTCCAATCTTATCCTTGCAGATGTGCTTAACAGTGGAATAGAGCTCAGGGCTTTTGTGTTCAGGGTGGTGTTGCTAACCACTGAGCCACCTTGCTGCCCCCAAGTTCTAGATGTTTTTTAAGAAATACAAAGATCAAAATGAAAAAAATTCAGTATATAGTCTATGGTGTTTCTAAAAGTGTGCCCGCAACATTAATAATATGAATGAACAAACTACAAGGTTATGTAGCTAAATGTTGTCCTTGCAGATGTGCCCAATGGTGGAATAGAACTCAGGGCTTTGGTGTTCAGGGTGGTGTTGCTAATCACTGAGCCACCTTGCCACCGCAAGTACTAGATGTTTTTTAAGAAATACAAAGATCAAGATGAAAAGAGTTGGAGTCAGTGTATAGTCTATGGTGTTTCTAAAAGTGTGCCCACAACATTGATAATATGAATGAACAAACTACAAGGTTATGTAGATTCCAATGTTGTCTTTACAGATGTGCCCAATGGTGGAATGGGACTCAGGACTTTAGTGTTCAGGGCGGTGTTGCTAACCACTGAGCCACCTTGCTGCCCCCAAGTTCTAGATGTTTTTTAAGAAATACAAAGATCAAAATGAAAAAAATTCAGTGTATAGTCTATGGTGTTTCTAAAAGTGTGCCCACAACATTAATAATATGAATGAACAAACAACAAGGTTATGTAGCTAAAGGTGTGTAGATTCCAATGTTGTCCTTGCAGATGTGCTCAGTGGTGGAGCTCACGGCTTTGTGCGTTCAGGGTGGTGTTGCTAACAACTGAGCCACCTTGCCGCCCCAAGTATTAGATGTTTTTTAAGAAATACAAAGATCAAGATTCTAAACGTGTGCCCGCAACATTAATAATATGATTGAACAAAAAACAAGGTTATGTAGCTAAAGGTGTGTAGATTCCAATGTTGTCCTTGCAGATGTGCTCAGTGGTGGAAAAGAACTCATGGCTTTGTGCGTTCAGGGCGGTGTTGCTAACCACTGAGCCACCTTGCCACACCAAGTTTTTGAAATATAAAGATCAAGATTCTAAAAGTGTGCCCACAACATGGTGACCACTACCAACCAACCAGCCAGGTTTGGTGGCTGGGGGTGTGCATATGCCAAGGTTGTCCTGGCAGACTGTGCTCAGTGGTGGAATTGAGCCCATGGACCTTTGGCATTCAGGGCAGTGTTGCTAGCCACTGAGCCACCTTGCTGCCCCAGGTCTTTGAGGTTTTTTAAGAAATACAAAGATCAAGATTCTAAAAGTGATGACCACAAGATGGTGACCACTACCAACCAACCAACGAGGTTGGGTAGCTAAAGGTTTGCAGATGCCAAGGTTTTCCTTGCAGACTGCGCTCAGCGGTGAAATCAATCCCATGGACCATTGGCATTCAGGGCAGTGTTGCTAACCACTGAACCACCTTGCTGCCCCAGGTCTTTGAGGTTTTTTAAGAAATACAAAGATCAAGATTCTAAAAGTGATGTCCACAAGATGGTGACCACTACCAATCAACCAAGTTAGGTAGCTAAAGGTGTGCAGATGCCAAGGTTGTCCTGGCAGACTGTGCTCAGTGGTGGAATTGGGCCCATTGACCTTTGGCATTCAGGGCGGTGTTGCTAACCACTGAGCCACCTTGCCACCCCAGGTCTTTTAAGAAATACAAAGATCAAGATTCTGAAGGTGATGACCACTACCAACCAGCCAGGTTGGGTGGCTGGGGGTGTGCAGATGCCAAGGTTGTCCTAGGAAGTGTAGGAGTGGCTACAACACACGTGATAGGAGAGCTGTTCTTAATGGGAGCTAAATCTCCCCAAGGTACAAAAATTAAAATACAGCCTTTTATAACAGGATGTGCTCACGGCTTCATGTTGTTAATATATTATATTGGAGGGGGAAAAGGGAAAAAAAAGGGAAAAAAAACACTGTCCATTCTCAAGAAGATGGGTAGTTTCAGAGACATTGGCATGTCATTTATCATTACAGAATCACTTCCTGTTCTAGCAAAACAGTAATGGATTGTCTTATTAGGGTTACTAGGAGAGGGGAAAGAAGTAAAATGCGAGAGTCTGAAGAATTTTCTAATTGGCTAAAACGGTCACAGTTTTACAACTGCACACATAATGGGGTGTAAAACATGAACTTACTAATACACTTCCCCGGTCTTGTCAGGTACCCATGCCTCATTTTTTGAATTTGATTTGCTAACAGTGTTAAGATCAGAAACCTCGTTGGATATTCGTAAATTACTTCCTTTAGTGTCTACATGGAGGACCCATGAAGAAATCTAGGGTTGCTAATTCCTGCCATTTTGAGTTTTCTTCAAAATGTCAAGTAAAGTAAGTATACTACATTAATGATATCATTTGTTGTGTAATAGTACTATAGTTTGTATAGTGTAATTTGTTTGGTGGTTTTAATTAAATAGTGATAATTACACAATCCATATAGACATCTTTCCTATGTTATATACCCCCACCTAATTTGTTGCTCCTAAAAACTCAAGCAATCTCCTTAAATATATCCATTTATTTATATAAAAAAGGGATACAATCATTTTTGTAGGGGTTTCCCAAAACAAAAATAGTTTGGGTCCCCCACAGATTTAAAAGGTTGAGAAAACACTGGATATTAAAAGAAAGTCGAGGGGAGGTACTAGCACAATGCCAGCAAATTTGCCCATTACTTAATTCACCCTATATTGGCGAAAGCCCCCTCTTAACATACAAATGAATTAGCTTGCATGAAGGCAGGTAGTGACTACCTCTAAAACACCAAAGGGGCAATACTTTCAAAATAGTATAAGCACAGTTTATAAACAGATAAATAAATTAAGGGGGACAGTTAGACTAATGAGAACAAAAAAGGTTTTAATTGTAGACATTGTTGTTTGTGAAAGGGTAGACAATGTTTGGTCCTGGTAATACAAGGAAAAAAAACTATTGGGATTTTTTCAGTCCAAGGATAAGAGTTAAAAGAAAATCAAGTTTTGGAAAATTACCCGTAACTGCGTAAGGATCTTAAACTGATGAAAATAGATTTGAAAGATACCCAAACCCATAAAGATCACATCAGTAAAGATGAAATCAATTTGCTGTGTTCTGTGATCTATTAATTTTTTTTTTATTAACAGTGAATAGTAAATCTAACAAAAAAAATTAATAACATCAGGGAGATCAATAAAAGTTCTTACATTAAAAATGGTGCTAATTTAGCCCCAACCAATCAGATTTATTTACCATTTAAAAGCAAACATCTGATTGGGCGCAAAATTAAGCACGTTTTAACTAAAGAACTTTTATTTTAAAATTCTCCCTGTATGTGCCTTATCTGGCCACACCTTAGTCACATGGCCACTTTCTGTAATGCGAGCGTGCCTCTTCAATTTTTTTTTTTTTACATTTTCTGCAGCAGGGTAGGACAAGCATATGTAATATATGGTGACTAAACTGTCATACTGGAATTAAGGGGTTATGCTTTATTTTACCACGGTTGGAAAGAAAATGCATTTCCCACAACCACATCAAATAAACTGCTTTTTTGTCAAGTGGCTCAGTGTTGTTGTGGCTTTAGGTTGTCCTAAATTCCAGGCATACCTGTGAGCCCTGTGTGCTGTTCCACAGGCATCATTGACATAAATATCACCAAGTTTGAAAGAGATGCTCTCTTAAAAGCTTCCACATGAGCAGCATCTGCTGGACCGAATAGGAAAACAAAACAAAAAAAACAAAAATATCAAAGAATATATGGTAAATACAATTTTCTGCTATGCAATATGTTGGGGTTTCTCAGAGGGACCCCACTGATGCAGACTTCAAAAGAGCAGAGGTGTGCCTTTGGTAGGGGAAATATTTCAAAGTATAACTTATTTTTATTTTGTACTCTAAACAGTATGTATTATGAGAACATTTCAACACAGTCATGTAGCGCACACCGCCTTGAAAACTATATGTAAATAAGGGTAATGACAACTTTACGGGAGACGTTCAATAACAAATGACATTTGCTTTTTAAAGGGGGGGGAAGCAGCATTTTCCCCACATTCCAATGACCTTATCTGTGCATAAATAAATGCTTTTTCCAAAATATGGACTTCCTGTCAATGTTTGCAAGGACCCCTAATAGTGTCCATTATGGTCTTGCCTTGCAAAGACAGGGCTGATTTAGAAATGATTTTCTTAAACATTCTAACAGGGTTATTCAATAAAAGTCTTTATGTTTAAAAATGGTTGCTAATTGTGCGCCAAACTAATCCGATGTTCGCTTCAAATTGTTAACGATTTCTGATTGGTTGGGGGCAAAATTGGCCCACCTTATTGAATCTCCCTGTTAGTGTGCTTCTGGGAAGAAGAAGGGATGTTAGGCCGATGGCACCATAGGATGCCATAAAGGAAAATGAGCAATCCAATAGTCACACGCTTTTGTGAGCGTCTAATTAACCCAATCAAATTATGGCCAAATGGAAAACCCCCCAACCAGCTTACCAAATTGTATCTGTCTGTGGAAGTTAAGTGGTGCAGAGAATCATTCCAAACATGACAGACCTTTTCTCGTTTTAAAAATACCACTCATATAGTCCTTCATAAGTCATAATTACTTTTAGGGCTAATTTCCCAGTTACCAGCTAATGTGGTTGGACCGGTTCTACTGACAACAAAACAATTGGATTGGATGAGATTCGGATATACATAAAATAATCTGTCGTGTGTTCTAGCCTTAAAATATGAACTTTATCTGTCTTAAAACCATCTATTTCTCTGTCTTATGCTGAATGAAAAATGTATATAGTAGGTCTGGATTTTTGGCCCAGGGAATCCCACGTTATAAAAAGGCTCATCTAAGTATAGACCCGTCAGTATTTATTACACTGTACAGTGGCAAAGTTTACAAGGGCAGTTGTGTAAATTGGGTTTACTGCGAAAAGAGAATCGACTGAGGAACTCCCTGTAATGACCTTAAATGTCAGAGGTAATGAATGTGACAAAATAGCTTTTCAAAATATAAAGCAAGTGAAGGCAGCTAGGATTGAAACAGAAGCACTTGGAACGGCATCTGAAATTATACCATCATCCCCCCCCCCCCCCCCCCCCAAATAAAATTGAACCCACTGTGTAGTGTTAAAAAAAAAAATCCCTACTTTTCTAATCTCTTGAATCATAAAAAAAAAAAAAATGAAGATCATGCACTGTGGAGCTCTGTAACCCCCCTCCCTTCCTTCGTGCTGCAGTTCATTTTTTAATAAAATAAAATTTTTCTGTAGTGTAGGGGACCCCATTTGACCCTAACAGCCATAGTCTTAACGGGGATGTTCAGGGCAAATACATAGGCTTTTCAGAAAAAAAGCGCAGTATGGTTTCATCCCGATGACCTTATATGCAATTCAGCATTGTGTCTGTGTTATAAATAAATGCAACAGAAATACTGCATTCCTGTTTGCGGACCCTAGTAGAGAACGTTTGTTTTGCCCTTCCTTGGACCCAGCGCTGGTGATTCAGTGCTCAGTAGAGATATGAGCATCTTTGACCCATCCACAGCAATCAGTAGGTGATTTTACTGTTAGGAACATTCCAAGGATGTGGTGCATCCTGGGAAGAAGGACTGTTAGAACCTGAATGTCAGCTCACTAATGTCAACAGCAGAAACAGAAAAGATAGTGTGAAACAACTGATTTTCAAAGATGGGAGAGAATATGTAGAAAACTAAGAAGGAATTACACAAACTAAAACAAGTTAACAAATATTGATCATTTCCAACTGAAACTGTTCCTTTAAGTACAAAAGTGACACAAAGATACCAAGTTTTGTTCCCTCTGCTTTCTCAATGTCACGGCCCTCTGATATCCATGCCCGGAAGTAGCATTAGAGGCAGAGGAATTACGGTTAGTTGGAAAGGGTTTAGTCAACTAGATCAGTTTTGTCCGTTTTCCAGACAGAAACCGCGCATTGCGGTCCGTTTTTTTAAAGGGCATGTCAACCCCAAACATAATACCCACCAGTAAAGTAATCGGCACCACATGTAGTGTAGTGTAACCTTACCTCACATTCCCAAGCTCCATAGGGTTCTCCTGGACCCCCCAAAGTCCCAAAACTAACCACCGGAGGATAGCAGGGATCTTGCCCTGCCTACCTTGCCTCCAGTAGATATTTTGTCATGCTTACTGCCACAGCCTTATCCCCACCCCTCCCTTCCCGTTCACTACTATCCCTACCCCCTAGCCCATAAAACCCCCTTAATATGTTGTTCCCCCCATTGTCTGCCAATCCCCAACCGCATAGTTTTTTTATTCAAAAGCTCACCAAACTCTTACTTAACCTCTCTCTTTCCTTACTTACTTACTGTTGCCATGCCATTTTACTGTCAGGAAAACCAGATGCGGTTTTGATTAAAAATTATAGGAAAACGCGAGCGCTAAAAAAAAAAACGGACAGAAATGTGGGACTGCATGTGGTTGTTTTGCTCGGTTTCTAGTGTTGAACATAGCCTAAGTAAGTTTCTGGGACACTTTTTTTTTTTATTAAACAGGCAGTAGTGTTGCAAGGGGGTCTCCCTGCACTACAGAAAAAGTTATACTTTGGGGGGGAGATAACGTTAAATACAGATATATAAGGTCTGATATCTTCCATCAAGGGTACTAATGGAAGTAACTTATATCATTGCGTGAAGCCAGCCAATTAATGGTGAATTATATAAAAGCTACAGTTCATATTTAAGGATAATGCTGGTGTAAACCTACAAAACATTTTTAAAAAAAAATGATAAGTTACAGTTGGTTTTTACGACACCAATCTATATAAATGTCACCATGTGTGTCATGATCAGGTCCGTGTTTTTGGTGTGTGTTTATATTAATTTATTTCCCCCCCCCCATTTATTTTAGCCATTGAATAATAGATAGAAGGCACAATAAACTTACTGTCCTTTTGTTAAAACAAAGGTAATAAAACCAAAACACACAAACCTTGTTTCCAGCAGCATCTTTGCCTTCCCTTTCTCCTCAACATGAAATCGTGAGGTTTTCCAGAAGCTATACAGTGCCGGGAGCAGATAAGCCACATGCAGATTCACCTCTGAACCAAACACAGTTCTTTCAAAAGATAATTTCTCTGAAATAAACAATCTAGATGTGATATTTTAATGCAGAAGGATAATTGGGATTCAGATTCCTATGTGGACAAACCAAAGAAAAAAACAATGAATTAATCAGTACCCACATCTAAAAATATTACCACTTTGTAAAAGATCAGCCAGGGTTCGACATAATATCAACACTTATGTTAACAGCTAGGAATTCCAGTTCAATCATTGCTCTTGATACTGTATTGCATCGTACCTTTTCATAGTGCTTTGAGTTCCTCAGCTACTGGTGCCATGGGTAGTTCTCAGGCATAGGAAACCATTGGTCTGCCCAAAGTGGCTCATAAGAACCACAGATTTAGGCCACCATGGTCTATGCAGTGCTGGATGCTAGGGATAGCAGCCTTGAGCCTTGAAAGATAAAAAATTCGAATTGCTTAAAAGTAGAAAGCCAAATTTATATTCGCACAGAGAGGAAGAACAAATCTACAGCTGATAAAGTAACATAGGATAAAATGGGTGTAGCCTGTTAGTCCAGTCGCATATACTAAAATGATTAGTACAATGAAGGAATAAGGTTGCTAACTTGTAATGGACTAAATGTTTGTTTTTACAGACAAGCCTTGAGAGAGACACTTCTCTCGGGGCAAGCAGAGCTTACAGCATGCCTGAGAGAGAGAAGTGCATCCGAAAGATTTTCGGTATAAAAAAATGAACTTGTCCCATAATATCACCTTATCCTACACTACTAATCAAAAACATTTAGTTAACGTAATTATACCATGGCCATAATAGGCAAATCATGGAATCAAAGAGATGTGCCAGTTCTGGCATTGTGCTATGACATGGAAAATAACCATCCCAAAATGACCGTTATTAAACAATGACTGGTTGCTTCAGAAAGAATGGCATCAGTCAGTTTATTTGCTCCCGTTTTACGTACAGGGATTAATAACACTTCCAGTTGTGCTGTGTGGTCAAACTAAAATAATTCCTATATAGAGAGACAATGAGTCCTAAACTGCCAGCGGATGTAATGCAAGCCCAGGGTAAGGATATTGAGGTTTAGGACCTCACCCTGGACACAAATATTTTGTCCTTTACTAGTTTACAGTTTCTGCAGTTTAAAATGATTTAGGCAAGTTGTCAAGTTTTATTGTAGATAATATTGCTAAATGATTCCCCAATTTGACCATTGTTTGCCTGATTTAGAGAAAACAAAAGCTGTAAAGATGTCAGGTGCATTGGTAAAACTGTAAAGATTTTGAAAAGAAGAAGACGATTAGTGTTGCAACCAAGAGAGGCAACCTTTTGCATGCACAAAAATGTACAATGGTCAGCCTGCATGAGAGGGGAGGCAGCAAGACAAGATTTGGGCTTATTAAAAGAGATGCCAGTAAACTCATGCAGTTCCCAAAGCAGAGTTAATTACAGTTTGACTGTTTAATTAGTAAAACTGGCTGTGCAGATTAAACAGAACGGCCAACAATTGCATCTCCTATTAACATACAGTACAACCAACAGTCACTGAGCATTCAAAGTGAATCAAGTATTTGTACACTTTCCAAATAATTAACTTGATGTCGCCACCTATGGGTCTGAGATGAGGAGGGTAAGCCCTTTTCTCAAGCAAGGCATCAATGGCCACAAGTTCAGTTATTATATTGAGGCCAAGAACAGTGACACTACACAGCCTGAGGAGGGGGACAAAAAAAAAACCCCCAAACACACAAAAAACGCGCCACCTTGCACTGGTCATCAAACAATCAAAGAAGGGGTTTTTATTTTCCGATGTTAAACCTCTTTTAAAGGGTCAAAAGGGAAAATAGTATGTAGATGCTACTTTGACTGTTGGTAATATGATTATTTTTCATTGGGACATGAAGGTCAACCCTAACAAAGAGATTTTTTATTAAATCAAAGTCAACAACACACACTAGTCTATTGCCAATCTACTAGATAGATATAGTAGCATAGGTAGGTAATGAGGCAACTGTATGGAATTGATTTATAATGGTGCCAAGTAGTTTGAAATGGTTCCTTTGTAGTCCAGGCCCAGTAAACTTTACTACATGAAATGAAAGCATCCTTTTTACCTTTGAACGGTCAAGGATTTTTGGATTCTCCAAATGCATGTCCTACTTAGCCAGTAGCTGCATAGAAAACTAATATTCTAAGGGCTATTCCACTACATAAGTATTCCGTTGTCAAAGGCAGGTGCGTTTAAAAAAAATTGGAACAGACAGTAAAACCCCATAGGATTTTCAATCGTTCACAACCTGCTGCGTTATAATGCGTGTCCAGTCGATCGTTTAAAAAACGCACTGCATGCAGCATTTTTTGTCCGTTTTTCATGCATTTTCTTAGAAACCATGGAATACACAGTTGGTTAAAAAAGGATATTAAAGACAGAAAAACATTGCTGTGCGTACTGCAGTTTCTAGTGTGACACGAGGCCATTGGGCATGGGGAGGAAAAAAAAAGTCTGCTCCATCTGTTTTACTGCATTTTTACCAAGTAAAGTACTGCTTCTTCCATGACCCTATGCGGGATAAACGGGAGTGTGTGTGGCAGTATATCAAACACACACCACAGAGAAAGATCACGCTCCATAATTCCACTATACTTGCCGGGTGCTTTCTCCAAAATATGTAAAGGCATATGCAACAATCTACCGCATCACAGGACTCTTCATAATCCCCCCCCCCCCCCCCAAAAAAAGTGTAGTTTATTCAGTCAAATGGCTTAACCCATTACAGGACTTCCAGGGGACTGGACAACAGCCAGGTAATGGTTGAAAGTGTGACTGATAAAACTACACCTTTTTTTGGATATGAAGCGTCCTGTGAGTGTGACGTGTGACGATTGTTGCATATTATTTATATGGAACATCAATATTTTTGGATTAGTTTGCAAGCCCCATTGTTTAATTGGTGTTGTTGAGCTTAGTTTGCACACTGATGACACACAAGTTACTGTCAGAGGGTACTAAACCGAATGAAAAAGATTATTAAGACAATGTAGACAAGGATAGGGCACCTGAGGGAAGCAGCTGTATCACCGGTACATGATTCTAATAAGATATTCTGACATTCACTTTATATTGTGCATTTACCAAATGCCATTTAAAACTAAGATAACCTTGACAAGACCACGCCATCTGGCCACAAAAAAAAAAAAAAAATTATATTTATTCCTTTGGTGCAAAGGTTACGAGCTAGTATTGCGGGTATTAGCCCTTCATTTAACCCTTTAAAAATAGATAGGAGGTTTAGAAGCTCCTTGACCTGACCCTGAAATAAGAATCCCCGTGAGAAGGCTTATGGTTAATAGTTGCTGCAGAGGGTATTGCGATGGTTAAAACTAAAAAAAAAAAAAAAAAAAAAAATTGACAGGTGTCACAAAGTAAGTTAGTATTCTTTCTACCAAATATGGATGGTGCTTAACGCACAGCAGCAATGGGAAAACTGGGTCATTCAATTGCAATCTATTGCAAGGGCAATCAAAATGCATCATTCAACAAAAAGACCAGCAACAAAAAATGTAAATTCTGCAATGTTTAATTAATATATGTGCTGAAGACAATGGGGAGGTTCTATATACGAATAGGATTTTCTATAATATCTTACAATACAGTCACTTAAGAAATCAGTATAAGCTGTATGTAATCATCTGATGTAATGTTCTCATCATGGGATGTACATTCTGTGTTAAATACTGGGAACATGATACATGTTTAATCAGGGGGGAAATTTCATGATACCAAGGAAACAGATTGTCCGTGCAGCCAAGAATAGATGTATGTGGTAACAGCCAGAGTCGGTGTTTCTATGAAGGTTTAGCATTATGTAACATTAAACACATGTAATTATAATTTTTTAAATAGTTAGATCTTTGCTTAGTGCATTGCAAGGACCAATCAGCATATATAAAGTCATCCATGAAAGAAAGCCTCTCATGGGTCGCTGAGAGGCGCATGGTGGCCCTCAGGAGATCAAAAGAAACTGTATGGATATACATTTTGATGGATACAGATACATTTTTGCTATAAATTTTCAATATTCGGTATGAATTGTGTTTAAGGGCATTTGTTTTTTTAAATAGGAAGATGATATTTATAGATCATTTATATTTGTATAAAATGATGGATTTGATGACGGAGAAAAAAAATAATATTTATAATAATATTATGTAGGGGTTCCCAGTGACAGAAAATAGTTTAAAGGGGTCCCCAAAGATAAAAAGAAACACTGGTAATGCTTCAGTTGCAACAAATATTGAAAAGTACGCAGTTACGGTTTATATGCAAAGTTACATTTGCCTATATCAGGACAGAAATTGAAGTGGCATGTACCCAATATCAAAGAAAAGACTGATTGTGTTCCTTTAGCCTTTATGTTTTCATAAAACTCAATGACGTAACGCGGATTTTAAATCAACAGATGTTGAACCAATAAATGTTCAAGCGCAGCAGTTGCATTGAATGCCAAAATTCATAGACATTATTGTCAATTGATATTATGAGCCCAAAGGATCAGCCAAGCCCATTATAACAGTGAATACCAAACCAGCATTTCCTAATGTAACTGAATGACTTGCAGAAGAAGAGTTGGGTTTGCCATTGAATTTGTAAGCTGTCCATACACGTGTTAAATTCAAAACAGTTGCATAATACAAGGTTTTGTCCAGCAATCTATAGTCATTAAAATGGCATTCAGGCCAGCTACAGTAGCTCTTAAGGTGAAATGAAATGGACCTGTAAACTCTAGATAGGGAGTCCCCAACCACCGGCAATGGAGAGTTGGTTGATACCATCCATGGATCATTTTGGTACCAGCCTACCCAGATCATCTTTACGTCTAGAATATTATGATTGCAATATGACAGACAATCATAAACAAAATAAAAGTTGTAATTAAAAAATGTTTGTTTAATTATGCTTGTTGAAATCCTGAATAAGAAATTCTAGTATACTGGATTCCAATGTTTCAGCATTTAAAACCCACGCAGGCAGATCACTGATGATGATGATGATGCAAAAAATGCCATCCTGGGAAAAAACTGACTAGGAAAATCACACCCACCTTGCTGACTTCATCCTGTTCTATTATATCACCCATTAACAATTATTCCAAGAATAGGTTTCCCTGTCCTTTTATAATCCAGATGCTGGAGATAGCATGGCAGCCTGAGAGCATTACCCTCTACATCAGGGAGGTGTCATGTCTGAAAACTACAAAGCAGGATTGCTGGGATTTGTAGTTTCAACCAACTGAAGGGTCACACGTTTGACATCCCAGCTCTACTGTTATACATGCGACATGACATATTAGGGATTATTTAAGGCTACACAGCAAGAGTGCAAGTCTACAGGTGCAGTTGTTATTTTAAAACAGTAATGATAACAAATAAAATGGCTCGGACAAAACTACCTCTTACCACCGATTACACGTTCACATCCCACCTTATCTAGGGTGAGCTTGTTGGGAAAAAAAAAAAAACCAAGAGACATGCTACGAGATAGATTACCGTTACAGAACCATACACGAGCGACCGCACTCGGGTCCACCTTAACCACTGCAGAAGGATTCGACTCTCCCTTCCACCTTAGGTGGTATTACGTTTCATCCACGGATCTGATTGGAGTTTGGAAATTGTTAATCGGCCATTGGGTTCTCTATGGATGTCTTCATAGTCCTCAGGGAAACCAGCCCCTCGATGGAACCACGATTGTGGGATGGACTAAGTACAAGTGACCGTGAAGCGTGTGCGTTGTGATGTGCAGTTTGTCCAGGCCCGTTTTGCACGTCTGGAATCGCTATTGCACATGGTGGGCTGGAACTAACAGGCTGATTTTTGTCTTTCTATCGAAATCGACAGTTGGATTGCCCGCAATCAACAGCCACCGACATTTATACGATATTGTTATGGAAATGGAAGAGGCAGAGAAGGGAAATGAAATAATAAGGGAATTGAGGGGGCTGGCACACAGAAGGAAGATTAGGAAGTTCACAGTAGAGATGCGTTTGCATGGGGAGATGATCACTTTATACAAAATATCTAAGAGCCATGTAATCCACCCCTTCATTGCGGATCCAATGAGTCCATCTGTAAATAATAACCTTATAATGTACTATAATAGTATAATTACTACCTTAGTGGTGCCGGATTTAACTTCAGGGAAGTGAGATCCCCTTCCGCTAACCTAGTTCACGTCCCCCACCTACGTTCCCCTCGCCACTTGTAAGGGCAAACTCCACCCTCATCAGACATCTTTTAGAAAGAATGGCTCTTAAAATATGTGATTATCAAGCAGAGAAACAGGGTAAAAAGGACATTGTTGCAGGATTTCAGGCTCTTAGGGACTTATATATTTCACATTTCAAAAACTATTACCGTTTAGGGTTTGGGTGGGTGATTACCTGTATGTAAGTTTTCATTTTGGGCTGGATTTCCCTTTAGCTCACCATCCTGCATTTCCTTCCCACTCGGGTGGATCATATGAACGAGTATTGAACAATGCTCCAGAGAGTTTAATATATAGTGGAAGATGCACCCCTACAAAAAATATTAGGATTAGAAAGTCCTTGGATTCTGCGGTTGACCTTTTAAAAAGCACTTGGCATGCCGACCTTGAATTCTTATATTAGTCACGGAACTCCTCTGGACTTTAATATCCTTTAATTTACAGTAGGGGTGCATATCCACTAGATAATAAACTCTTGGAGCATTGTTAACAAATAGGTCATTATCAAAGGGACGTGGGACATCTTTTAGATTAGAGGAAAAGAAGGTTCATCATCAGGTTAGGAAGGTTTCTTACAGTGAGAACTTGTGAAACTCGTCTTCAAAGCAGACGTGGTGAATGGAAAAGTAAAGTCATCAAATAACTTTAACAATGGGCTAGATAAGTTCTAAAACTAAAAATATTGAAAATTAGGGCTAGGGCCACCACTGCTTGCATTTTTGCGTTTTTCATCATTTAAAATGAGTAACGACACCGAAAACGCGCATTTTGGTTGCGTTGCGATTGCGTTCCACATTTTTAAATACAACTCGCATGAGTTTTTTAATATTAATGAAAAACGCATGCGCAAACGCAACAAAAACGCTAATGACTATTGCATGCAATTCGCTGCAGTGGTTGCCGTTGCCCTTACTGGTATTATTAATACGTATACTGCAGTTCAGGGTGATTAATTTCGGATTGCCGGAGTAGTTTCAGGAAGGAATACCCCCCCCTTTTTGTGTTTTTTTTTTTTTTGCATTCTGTTGGATTCAACCATAAGGTAGGGGGAAAAAGAGGGTAAAAAGTTGGGACCTGATGGACGTTAGTCTTTATCAACCTCAATTACTATGTTATATTACAGTGCGGGGATTCTGGTTGTTTGTAGTTCTACACAGAAAGACAACCTTCTCCCTGACGTTCGGGCTAATTCTGCTGTCAGCCCCTCCTCCCCGGAAACTAGTGACGTTGCTTCTTGTTTATTGCTAGATTTCAGAAGGTAATATAAGTCAATGTGGGACTGGGCAGCATGTTCAGTATAAAGGAGACAGGGCGTGCTAAATCAGTATAATCATATTACTTATACAACAACTTCTTACTTGACAAATATAACCTTTAAGGGTTGCCCTGTGGTAAAAATATTGCGCGCAGAGAGTCCAGAAACAGAAACCACATCCTAACTTGCCCGCGAGCCCTGGAAGTTGAAAAACAGTCAAAAACCAGAACCCTAGCGTTTAGGGCTTCACTCTGCCCACCAAGAAGAAACAGTGACATAAAATGGGCACAACACCTAAAGTCTAAATTCAAAAGTTAAAATCTTTATGATAATGCCACACCAAAACGGGATGAGAGTCGAGTGAGAGTATTACAGCTTGATGTTAGGGAAAAACACACCTAAAATTCACATCCAGCTCAATGGATGTTAACATAAATAACTGGTAACATCAATAATAGATATATATATTGGGTATATCGTAATTCTAAACACAGCAAGGATCACATAGTGAAATAAGGCATATATATACTTTGTATGGCAGAGGTACTTAAATACACAATGAACATCCTTATATCTGGTCTGTATGTGTATCAAAATAAGTAAGTACAGACACCACCTATTATGCATGGTACCTAGTTCCCCTAAAACGCAGGAGTATAGTATATATGGCAGATCAAATCCCAAAATGAGTAACCACAGGTAGGCAATACGGATACCAATATCAGAACTTCAGGTGGAGCATTCCATAGAGTGGACAGTTAAAAATTGAGGTAGATGCGTTGTCTATAAGCGACTTCGTCGGTAGAAAAGCAGCTTCACCCCTGGGGTGCTAATGGAAGGAGGAAGATTTTTTTGGTCTGGTTGGCATAATTTACCCATTAAAGTGTAGTCTGTATTGCTAGTTAAAATTGATGCGGCCAGCAACATGCTTTTTTTTTTTTTTCCTAATCCAGAAGAATGGCTCAAGGGGGGCATACAGCCGATTGAAAAATTGGATCAAATCATTGGCCAACATGGATGTAATTTAAAAACCCCTTTTTTTGAGGGAGAGTTCCAATTGTATGTATAAGCTTTTTCAATTTCAGCTATGTAGAATTGTGTATCTCAACGATCCACTCACTACAAAGTATCGGGAAGACAATCAGGTGAATTGAAATTGGAATCTGCATGTGAAAGAGTAAGAGTCTGGAACCATTGGTGTACCATCTTAAAAGGGCATGTCCAACCCTTGACATAATTTTGATATATTAATGTTACTGCTCCTTCACCAGCCCTAAACGATTACTATTCGGCACAGAAAGTCCCCCGATCATACTTACCATGCCTCTCTCATCGCCGCACCAGCCCCCCCTCTCTTGCACGGAAATACAAGAGGGAGCGGGACCGCAGCCGCGTCCGTGATTGGCTGAGAGGCAGCCAATTCACGGACACGGCTGCAGGGCGTTCAGACGCAAAGGAGAGAGCATGGTCAGTAAGCATGGGGACTTTCTGTGCAGATAGTAATGCGGTTGGGGCTGGGGTAAGGAGCAGTACATAATATCAATGGGGTTTAACTGTAGGGGGAGTGGACAAATCGAGAGGGAGGGGGGCGAGGACTCTTCCTGCGCTGCCTCAACCTTGACGAGGTTGAGGTTGAGACAAGCACAGGATAGTACTTGCAGCCTATACATTCTTGTCCTGGACTTTGGAGGGAGAATAGCAGGGCAACATTTGGAGCAGAAATGTGAAGGTAAGGATTGTATTAAACTAGTGGGGCAGTATGGGGTTTAATTTCAGTTTGGGGGGACATGCCGTTTAATTAGTTACATGTTAGGGCTATGTACCGAGAGCTCTCATGCATAGTGGAATGGGGTTTTTTCCCATTCTGCCAGGCAGATAGCTGGCGTTCTAGTTACGTCTTGAAAGAGCTGTTATTCATTCTGGTACATAGATGCGGTGGTTGCGTGACACAAATTTGCGTTATAAGTCGCAAAACACCAAACTGAAAACTGTTCCTTTAAGTATGATTGAAGGACCAGAAGGTTAAGGAGCTATGCCTTACCTTCTGTTCTTCAATCAATTCCCAGGAGCGACGGATGAAGAAAAGAAAATTACTTCATGCGATTTAGAATTACCAGGATGAGCCTATATTTTATTTATTCCATAAAAACAAAATTCTAAATTAAAGGGCCATGTCCACCTTCAAACTAAAATTTAACCCCACTATGGCCCCACTGTGAGTTTAACAAATATCAATCCTGCAATCTTGTCCAAAGTCACGGATACTGAAGGTTAGGAATGTGTGTTCCTGCATGTGAAAGGGGCGATGATCTGGCCCTTATACAGCCCAATAGATTCACCAGTGTTTGGTGTTATATGAAAGGGGAAACTGATTGCATGGTCAGTAATAAAAGAGAAGAAGAAGAGAAATGCAAAAGGCCGACGCGACTGAAACGCAGGTAGGGGAGTCAGGCTCACAAAGCCTCAAGCCTTGGTTTTAGTTTTGGGAAAGGGAACAAAAGATTCCTACCTGAGCCAGGTAGAAAAAAGGGATGGAGAGATACGAGCGGCGGGATGGGAAAAAAGGGGAGTAGTTTAGGTATATAAGGTGAGCGTGAGGAAAGTTGAAATAGAATAACCTTTCTTTTTGTTTTCCCACCTCCTTCCCGAGGCGAGAATACAAGTCTTGGAATCTACTGCGGAGGTCACTGAAGGGCAGAGGGAGTTAACACATTTTTATAATTTAAGGGGCGGAAGCGGTCTCTCCCCAACAGCAGTTAGAGGTGCCAGGAATTACATTTGGGGACCCTACCGGCAGCACGCGCTATGCATTCAGATTGCAAGAAGGTGAGGCTGAGTGGATGACGGAACGGGTAGGTACGGACAACGGGAACCTACCCGTTGTGCAGGGGGACTCGGGCTAGGGCGGTGTGAATGATTGGTTAGACCCAATCCTGTAATGCCAGCTGATGGGAGGGGGACTCAGCTGGCTAGGCGGTGAATGATTGGTTAGACAAATCATGTATGCCGCTGATGTGCAGGGGGACTAGCTGGAAAGGGCAGTGATTCAGTGGGGCTAAAATCAAAAGCCTGTTAATAACAATCAATGCAGCGGTGAACGGTTGGGGGCTAATCGAGCCAGAAATACGCATCGTCTATGGGGAGGAAGGAAGACCGCATTTAGTTTAGAAGAAGGTGTCTCTGCCAATGTGTGTTTTATATAATGTTTTTATAAATAAGGACCTACCATATTTATATTTTGCCACCTATGTTGCGTTTTTTTCCTGGAATTAAGTTTGGTAATTTCCTAAAATTAAGCTATAATGTGAGTTTCTAGAATGTTTTTTTAGGTTGTGGGGCCTGTGGGATCTCTGACCCTTAACAGCACTGGGACGGTTTTATCGTTTGAATCAAGTAAGATTTTATTTTAGCTGGACGGCAGACGTTCGGGGCGTCCCGCAGCTTGAAAACAGGGCCCCCTTCGTGCCTTACAAGGGACCATTGTGGCCTGACAAGGGCCCTTTGGGGCTTAGGGTCCCGACAGCTTGATGAAACAGGCCCACCTCGGGGTCTTACAAGGACCATTGTGGCCGACAGGGCCCCTTTGGGGCTCAAGAGGGTCCTTGCAGTCAAAACCGGGACCCCCCTCCCCAGCAAAACTTTTTTAAAGTGCCTTTGCGCGGACACTAAGAAGTGCACATGTAGCCCTGAGAAGGGCCCTTTCGGGGCTTAGGGGGTCCTGCAGCTCAACCGGGACCCACCTCCAGGCACTTAACAAGTCCTCTGCAGTACTAATGAAGTGCCCATTGTGGCACTGAAAGGGCCCTTTGGGGCTTAAGGGGTCCTGCAGCTCGAAGCGGGGCCCCCCTTCCCCGGAGGCACTTATATGCCTGTGTGGGGGGATCCGCAAACTCGAATACTGGACCCCACTGTCCCAAAAAGTCTTTGAGTTTCAGGACACTTTTAAGCCAAAGGGCCCTGTTCAGGGCCACGTCCTTGTAAGGGAGGGGGTCCTGTTTTGAGCTGCGGATCCCCAAACGAATTGTCGCCATTAGCAGTATTCGAGCGGCCGATTTCGGGAATCCGTGGACGTTCGGGGATTGCGGAATTGCTGTTCCGTTTTACGAACGTTCGAGGGATTTTACGAAAACTGTTTACCCCACTGACTTTAATTGGTCCGTTTTCGAACTTTGTTAGAGTTCAAAAACGGAACGAACTTATGTTGTTCGGCCATATCTGATGTGAGCATGACTATTTCTATGTTTTATTAACTATATTAAAGTATATTACCTTTTTTTCCCCCCAACCAGGACAACTGGGAGGGAAGGGTTGGGTTGCTGTTACTAGGGGCGGCTACTATTCCCTAGGAAAAATATAGTTTGCGGGCATAGATTTCTGCAAAATCTCATTATGGGAAACATTAAGAGACATAACGATCCACAATAAAAGTCCGCGTAGCCCACCACCTTTATGACGTAATGATAGTAACAGATTACCTTACGGTCCAAGGTGTTACAAATAATACCTGAAAATAAAAAGGGGCAGGGTAACCGACAGTCAGCCTCCTTCAGCAGAGTTTAGTGGACCTTCAACTTGAAACAGAACCCCAGAGGGGTCTTATATATTGTCTATCTTCTATATATGATGTTATGCTACACAGGTTAACACTAATGGCAAGAGATTAGGGGTTTCACCTCACCTATTGTTGTTAATGGTCAGTATATTAGTATTTTTGTTTTTCAGTTTTTTGTTTTTTTATTTAATTTTATGCATTTTTTCTTATTCTGTTAATTTTATTTCATTGTTTATTGAGTTTTCCTTTCCACATGTATTATCTTTTTTCTATAGTTATTGTATTTGTTAAGCTTGGGTATCCCTTCAGTTATGAGCTTTCTTGTTTGCATTGAGGCTAATTCAGGGACAGTTATTGCTGTGCAGTCAGCATCAGGGGAATCAATGCCTTTTAAGTCCGCCCTAAATGGTGAGTCCAGTTAGCTATGATAAGGGCGGAGTCACGCCGAAACGCGTTAGGCGCTTACCTTGTCATCCATCATGGGCTTGTGTGCCGTGTCTTGTTTTAACCTTAGCGGTTGTGGGATCCTCTTCAGTCGGCCGACTGCACTTCTTTTGTTTACTTGACAGGAATCTAGTGGAGGGGTTTGGGGCATGCCCGACACCCGGACCCATAGAGAAAAAAACGGTGAGTTAGCCTGGTTTTCTCTGTTGGGCTTTCTGCCCTAATGTCTGTTTGGCTGGAGCCTCCCTTAATGTGGAGTGGAGCGTGTCTCACATGGCTAATCCACGAAGGGCCTGGGGCTGCGCTGAACCGCGCACAACTCCATCAGAGAAGCACATATTGTTACGTGTGTTTACAGATGTATCAAGAGTCAATAAAAAAATTTAGTAAACTTTGTAAACTTCACATTGTCCCCGGGAGGCAGCCACCTGAAACAGCTGGTGGGCAGAGTAGCACCACTGGTTGGTGCCTTGTTGAGGTTCTGGCTAAGAGGGACCACCAGTAATGCTTGACGAGATGTCTGTAAAAGACCATACTAGCTGCTTTCAGGGTGGTATTTAGTGGGCAAGCCTTAGATGCTTGGTTTCGTTCAGTGGCAGCAACCTGAGAGGGTTTGAGGAAGGAAAATACCGGTATGTGATCCACTTTTTACTGCATCCATGCGTAAAGTATCGAATCACTAATAATTTTGGAACTGCGCGGTTATAGGGTGGTTGAGTGATGAATAGGTGGAGGTCCGCCTGCTGTACAGGATAACTGCAGGTACTTGCTGTAGATTGGAGATATGCATTAGGGATGGATCAGATGCATACTGTGGACGGGAATCTCCACTGGTTCTGAAGAATGAGAAATGTGTGTGGTCTTGTTCTTCCCTGTGTGTTCCGCCCGCGGTAAAGGTAAAGGACATCCAAGGTTCGTTTATGTGAATCAAGATCTGGCTGCTAAGGCTAGCGCTAGCAAGCATGCTAGCTTGAAGCCCAATATATTGATATCCCAAAGTAGACGATACTCTAGGGAGAGCTGGCCAGCGGATAGGGATGCTCATTTCAGTAGTCTGATATAGAACGAATGTGTGGTTAGGCCGAGTTATGAAACCTGAAAGCGGAACGGAACTGTTCAGTGTGGAGAAGGACGGCCTGTGTGGAATTGTGGGAAAGGAACTTAGCGCACCCCATTAGGGTGGGTGGTTTACAAACTGTGGTGTTTGTCACTAAACCAGATAGGAATTTGGAGATAGATTTTTGGACCCTAGGAGGTCTTGCTGGTGAGAGTATGAGTCGATGTGAGGACTAAATAAATTATATAGCGAGTTGTTGGAAACAGAAGAATTGAGTCGAGCTGCGATCCACATTTAATTGTGGCGTTTGACTTGGAGGTCCGGTGATCCCTGGAAACACTCTGCTGTCATTCCTATTGGAAGTTTGGCCGGGTATTGGGGATGTATCTGGGGAAACATGTTTGAATGGCCGGACTGGGTACACTAACACTAAGTCTGTCACTTTGTGTCTATCTTGTGGAGGACTTGTAAGCATTAAGGTTGGGGGGAGGAAGGCATTGGCAAGGGAGTGCATCCAGTCCAAGGAACACAGTGTGTCGGCTTCCCAAGCGTCCTTGACCATGTCTCATGGAAAACTGTGTGTTTTTTGCCGAGTTTGTCTCTGCGTGAACAGATCGGTCTTACTCTCCCCAAGAAACTGGTCTATTAATGGCAATAGGGGTGATCGGAGGCACGCAATGAGAGGGGACAAAAGGTGTGTCTGGTTTGAGGCCTGCCAGCTTGTTGATGGCCTGGTACCTACTGGGCTACTAGATTGATTCTGAGAGGCAATGCTCTGACTCCAAATCTATAGGGCCTTCAAGAAGTCTTTGATCTGGTTTACCCCCCACTGTTTACGTCGGAAAAAGGCCGGTTCTGTTTTCTAGTTGTACTAGAAAATGTCTGCCCTCCATATCCTCTGTGAGAAGGTTCTGGGGGTAATTTCACTGCTCTTAGCTCAAGGGAGATTTTATATGAAAACTTGCTCTGTTGGGAACAATGGGACCCTATTATCACCTGTGGAAGAGTGGAAGGGCCCATCCCTGTAGGAGAGCGTCTGTCGGAACGTTAAGCTGAGCGCTTTCTCTCTTGGGAATGATGTTGGAGAGGAGAGGGAGTGTGGAGAATTGCTCCAATTCCAGCTTCATGCTGGGGTTCATAGATGAGACCCATCCAAAGTCCCTATGGAGACCCCTCTCTGAGAAACCAGCTAAGACTGTGTCTGCCAGAGCACGGAGGGGCCTCAAGCAGCCTGGGGCACTATTTCCCATAGTCTTCTGCTACTATGCGTAGGGGACGTTGGGGAGTGAGAGGATCAAGTGGAGGAATGCATGTATTGATTCCCCAATTGCAGGTGGAGGACCTGATTGTGACGTGACTGAGTGTTTATGTGGAAACCACAGGAAAACTAAACGAATTTTGTGGCGTGTTAGGATTGACTTTTATCGTTACCGAGAAGAACCCTACCTGTCAGGAAAGTGTTGTAGTGACTTGGCAGAATGAGTTAAACTATTGGTAATATTTCTTGCAAAAGACCATTCCACCCTTGAAACAGTCCCTATTGTTTTATATTACAATTAGTGAAGCATTGGAACCGATCTTCTTTTCCAGGACAAATATGGGGCCCGAACGTGTATCTGGAATTTTACAGCTAGGGGTCTGTGGTTAACTTAGAGGTCATTTTAAAAGGTAAAATAAATGATTTCGGTATGGGGAATATGTTGAGGCAGGAAACACTATTTATTTTGTGTGAATGGGAAGGTAGGCCCATTAAAATGATACCCAACATGGAGAATTTATTCTCTTGCCAAGGCGAGGTATTAATATCTTGGGAAATATGTATTACACACAGTCATGTTTGGTATTGTAGGAATGATAATAATACAGGAGAGGAATAGGTGCGTCAATATCCCAGTACAATGTTACATATCTACATTTATATGGAGTATGCCGTACTGAGGTGGGGAATGAATGCGACTTGGCTAGTGGTAAAATTGGACATTCCTAGACATCCCACCTCATGCATAGCCAGGAGGGGGGTGTTCAACAAGGGTTTTAAAAGTCTTGAGCCCCATAAACTGTATCATACCTGAAGGGGACATGGATTCCATTCCGCCTGCGGGCCAGCCAACGACTTTTTTTTAGTGAGTAGGGTTCTGTGAATATTTTTATTCCTTTTATTTTTTATATAACTGTGTGTACTATGTATGTCATTATATGTAACACCATTTTTAGGTTATTTTTGTATGCATATGCCAACTGTCACACCTTTTTGGAATATTTAAATCTAAAATTAATAGTTGGTCTTTGATGACTTCTAAAAGAAATCAGTTAGCCTCTGATTAGTTTCGTGTGGTTCTGAAATGAAATGTTTGCAGAGTAAATGCTAATTAACTCTGTGACTTAAACCCTAACACTTTCCTTCCTTTCCCACCCACTTCACAAACTGTATACTAAAATCCAGGGAAGAAATTTGGCGTTACTGAATTCAAATCTGTAATAGGTAACATTATGACAAAACACTGTTTATTTTCTGGATGTCAATAAAATAAAAAGTTGTAAAAAAAACAAAAAAAACTCTGTGACTGCTTTATGAAGAACTGATGCTAATAATCAGTTAGTTGGTAGGAGTGAATGTTGTAGTGTTAACATAAGTGTACAGGAAAGGGGGTGTGCTAGTTTCAGATGTTTTTTGGGGGCGTCTTAAGCCATAACTTAAAGTGGGTGACAGATTGTACTGATTGAGTCAGATCAGTGCCCAGCAAACTGGGCGTTCGTGACTCCCTTTCGTGTCTGAAGTGCTGGATAACTGGCTTGTAGCACCCTTGGCAATTGTAGGGGGTTGAGAGGTCGAACACCATTAATTCCAATGGTAAGTCTTGCCCCGCCAACAAAACCGAAGAGAGCAACTGTGATTTTTTGCTTTGTATGGAAACAATCCTGCAAGTCTATTCAGATGTATTAATCTTTGTGGTAGTAAGGTAAAGTGGAAGGTGTGATTAAACTCTCTAGCCTTGAAGCGTTCGGTTTTAGAAAGCGGTTAGGGTGTTTGACGTCTAGGACGGGTCGCACCGTTCCGTTCGTTTGGAGACACGAAAACATGGCTTATTGCAGCCCTCTTGGAAGGAGTACGAGTGCTCTAGTTTGCCTTGAGAACGAGTTCAAAGAAAGAGACCTGTTCTTAGGGAGTGCTTATGGGGCTGTGGAGGTTGAACTGGAATGGGAATTTGTTAGGGGAAGGATATAACCAGTTGTTGAGACCCTGAGTAACGCACGGTCAAAACAGAAGAGGCCTCCCAGTCTGATAGTATTTTACCAAAGGTATGATGAGAGAATTGGAAAGGGTACTACGTAAAGGGTCTTAGGAGGAGGAGGGGGGTCGGGAACAACAGGAGGCTTGCTGGTCGTTACTGTGGCCTATGGAGAAGAATGTCTTGTGTGTCCTGGAAAAAAGCGGGGACACCCTTGGTCTGACGGGAATCCCACCTGACTGAAGGGCTTTTTAACCGGGTGTGAAGGCATGTTTTTGTCAGGTTGCCAAAGGAGATCTCCTTGTGCGGTATAGCCCATATTACCTCCTGAATGAATTCATTTGCAAACAAAACTGGAATCCAAGTTAGGAAAGTCGGTCTGCGGACTTTTGTTCCAAGTCAGACCATGCCAGCAGATTCAGTGCAGCAGCATGCGATGCAGCGCATGCTCTCCTGATATTTGAGATGTAATTGAATGTTTGGCCTGATGGCCGGGCGTTGGGTAGCTCTGCTTGTAGGCTTTAAAAGGCCATATGGAGGAGAGTAGCACCTTGTATAGGACTGGTCAGGTGTGATGTCTCCCTTGTCTGCCTTCTTACCAGCATTGAAAAGAGGTGATCTGCTGCATCTGCGATCATTAATGAATAGACCGTAGCCGTTCCTGATCTACTGAGTTAGGGGCTCTAGTGTGTCTCCACAAAGAACAATAGTGAGGGTTGTATTTGGGGGCCATGAGAGCCTGATATCAGGAATACCAGAAGTTATTTAGAACTAGGTCGTCCCTCTTTAACAAGTGCAGGGAACCTAAAGGCCAGCTGGACGAAATTATACACCTCTGAGGAACTGGCTAGGGTCCAAGCGCTGAGCAGAATAATTTTTGAAGGGAAGCTTCTTCCCTGCCAAGCCCCAAGGGACAATTTGCGAAAGTTCGGGGCTAATCTTTCCTCCTCAGATGAGGGCAGTGTTCTAAAGAAGCCACAAGTGCATCACGATGCAATATTTATTGAGGCAAACCCTTTTTCCCTTAGGCGTTGCTGATAACGAGCAGGGAGGGACGAAATGATGGGAGTGTTAAGTCTTCTGGAATAAACTCCATTTTTCTAATATGGTGTGATTTTTTTATTACTTTTAGTACCCTTAACAGGGTAACAAACCATGGAAAAGTCGAGGGAGACTTCTGGGGAAGTGTTCCGCTCCTTTTAAAACAATGGAGAAAATAGCTTGAAGGCTGTAGGCCAGACGGTAACAGAGTCCTACATTCATGGCGTGATGCGAAAAAAATGAATTTCCTCATCCAGATCTCGCTCAACACAAGGAGAGTCGGGACCTAGAGACCCGATCTCATTCCTAATTCGTTCAGTGCGTGACCAGGAGGCCAGCCACCATTCCCCTCAGCTGTCAGGTGGATGCCTCCCGTGGGGACAAATGTGTTTAGTTACCATGATACTTGGGACTTTAACAACAGACAGCTGAATCCGTGCATGCAGTGGTGAAGAGGAATTAAGTTACCTTATTAGAATGGATAGTTTTACTGTATGCCAGGGGCGGGGGGGGTGGACTGACAGTTCTTTACTAACGCCATAACATACACTGACTCACTTTTTTATCTTGATCTTGTATTCTTAAAAAACATCTCAAACTTTGGGCAGCAAGGTGGCTCAGTGGTTAGCAAACTGCCCTGAACACCAAATCCCTGAGTTCTAGTTCACAATTTGACATATCTGCAAGGGACAACATTGGAATTACACACACTTAGCTACATAACCTTATAGTTTGTTCTTCATATTATACCCCACCCATGTGGTGGTTGTGACATTTAGAAAACGCAATTAGACCTATACAGGACTCAACTATCTCTACGCTCTTTTCATCTTGACTGTATGTTTCTTAAGAAAAATATAAAACTGGGGACAAGCAAGGTGGCTCGTGGTTAGAAACACGCCCTCAACACAAAGTCCTCGAGCTTATTCCACTGTGAGACTATCTGCAAGGAAAACATGGAATCTATATAACCGTAGGCTACATAACCTTGTAGTTGTGTCATTCATAATTATCAATGTCTGTGGGCAAATTTTAAGAAACGCTATAGACTATACACTGACTCCACTCTTTTTATTATTGGATCTTGATTTCTTAAAAAACATCTACAAACTTGGGGCTAAGCAAGGTGGATTAGTGGTTAGCACCACTGTCCTTAAAACCCAAAGTCCATGAGTTTGATTCGTGCCTTGGCAATCTGCAGGACAAAATGGAATATACATATAACCTGGTAGTTTGTTCAGTACATATATCAAGGCTGTGGTGGCACACTTTAGCAGAAACACATAGATAGACACTGACTCCAACATTTTCATCTTGATCTTTGTATTTTCTTAAAAAACCTCAAAGACCTGGGGCAGAAGGTGGACTCAGTGGTAAGCAACCACCACCTGAACGCCAAAGGTCCATGGGCTCATTCCACACTGAGCACAGTCTGCCAGGAGACAACTTGGATCTGCACACCCTTAGTTCCAACCTGGTGGTTGGTTGGAGGTAGTGGTCCACATCTTGTGGTCATCACTTAAAATGCTTGACCCTTTGTATTTTTAAAAAACCTCAAAGACCTGGGGCGGCAAGTGGCCCAGTGGTCAGCAACACCGCCCTGAATGCAAAGGTCTGGGCATGAACTCCCACCGTGAGCACAGTTGCCAGGAAACAACCCTGGATTCTGCACACCTCAGCCACCCAACCTAGTTGGTAGTGGGTCCACCATCTTGATGGTTGTCAACTGTTAGAATCTTGATCTTGGATTTCTATAAAAAACCTCAAAGGATGGGGGCGGGGGGGGGGGGACAAGCAAAGGGTGGCTCAGTGGTTAGCAACACTGCCCTGAATGCCAACAGTCCATGGGCTCGATTCCACCACTGAGCACAGTCTGCCAGGAACAACCTTGGCGTACTGCACACTTTAGCTACCTACCTGGTCTGGTAGTGGTCACATCTTCGTGGTCGTCACTGTTAGAATATTGTGACTTTGTATTTCTTGAAAAACCTCAAAGGACCAGGGGCACGAAAGGTGGCTATGTAGTTGGCACACCACCTGATGCCAACAATCCAGGGTTCAATTCACCCACTGAGCCACAGTTCTTGCAGGAAAAACCTTGGTGTCTGCACACCCCTAGCCGCTAACCTGGTTTGGTACGTGGCAACATCTTGTGGTCATCATCTTGTTGGTCATCACTTTAGAATATTGATCTTTGTTATTTCTTAAAAAACCTCAAAGACCTGGGGCAGCAAGTCGGCTCAGTTGGTTGCAACATGCCTGATATGCCAAAATGTCCATAGGCTTGATTTCCACCACTCCGAGACAGTCCGCCAGGACACCTTGGCGTTGGCACAACTTTAGCTACTAAATGGTTGGTAGTGTCAACCATTTTGTGAGTCGTCACTTTTAGAATCTGACTTGTATTTCTTAAAAACCTCCAAAGACCTTGGGCAGAAGGTGGCTCAGTGGTTAGCAACACCACCCAGAACCCAAGGCCATGGGCTCAATTCCACCCATGAGCACGTCTGCCAGGACAAACTGGCATCCGCACACCCATAGCACCTAACTTGGTTGGCAGGGTCAACATATTGTGGCCGTACCTTTAGAATCTTGATCTTGTGTATTTCTTAAAAAAACCTCCCACACACCTGGGGCGGCAGGGGGCCTCAGGTGGTTTAGACACACCATTTCTGAATGCCAAAGTCATGGGCTTGATTCCACTGCTGAGCGCAGTCTGCAGGACAACTTGGCACTGCACACCCCTTAGCACCTAACCTGGTTGGTAGTGGTCACCATCTTGTGGTCGTCACTTTTAGAATCTTGATCTATTTGTATTCTTAAAAAACCTCCAAGGACCGGGGAAGCAATGGTGGTCAGTGGTTTAGCAACACTGCCCTGAATGCCAAAGGTCCATGGGGTCATTTCACTGACTGGCACCGTCTGCCAGGACAACCTTGGCCATCTGCAAACCCCTAGCACCACACCGGTTGTGGTAGTGGTCACCATCTTGTCTCACTTTTAGAATCTTGACTTTGTATTTCTTAAAAAACCCAAAGACCTGGGCAGCAGCAAGGTGGGTCTCAGTGGTTAGCAACACCCATCCGTGAATGCCAAAGGTCCAGGGCATTATTCCACACTGAGCACAGTAGTGCCAGGAAACCTTGGCATCTGCACCCCCAGCCACCAACTGGCTGAGTGGTCACCATTGTGGTAGTCACTTTTAGAATCTTGATCTTTGTATTTCTTAAAAAACCTCAAAGACCGGGGCCAGCAAGGTGGCTCAGTGGTTAGCAACTCTGCAGAACACCAAAAGGTCCATGGGCTCGACTCCACCACTGAAGGCACAGTCTGCTAGGAAAACTTGGCATACTGCACACCTTTAGCTACCTAACCTGGTTGGTTTGGTAGTGGTCACCTTTGTGGTCGCACTTTTAGAGAATCTTGATCTTTGTATTTCTTAAAAAACCTCAAAGACCTGGGGCAGCAAGGTGGCTCAGTGTGGTTAGCAACTGCACCTGAATGCCCAAGGTCCATGGGATCAAGTCCACCATGAGCACAGTCTGCAGGAAAACTTGGCATTGCACACCCTAGCAACCAACCTGGTTGGTTAGTTGGTCACCATTTGTGGCGTCACTTTTAGAATCTTGATCTTTGTATCTTCTTAAAAACCTCAAGAATGGGCAGCAGGTGGTCAGTGGTTAGCAACACCCCTGAATGCCAAAGGTCCATGGGCTTAATTCCACTGAGCACAGTCTGCCAGGACAACTTGGCTATCGCACACCATTAGCCACCTAACGGTTGTTAGTGGTCACCATGTTGTGGGCACACTTTAGAATCTGATCTTGTATTTCTAAAAAAAAACCAAATGACTGGGCGAAGCAGGTGGCTAGTGTTAGCAAAACACCACCCTGAATGCCCAAAGTCCATGGCTTCCACCACTGAGCACAGTCTCTGCGGCAGGACTTGTGACCAGTGGTGGATCAAACCTATGGACTTTTGGCATTCAGGGTGGTGTTGCTAACCACTAAGCCACCTTGCTGCTCCAGGTTTTGAGGTTTTTTTAAGAAATACAAAGATCAAGATTCTAAAAGTGATGACCACAAGATGGTGCCACTACCAACAGGTTAGGTGGCTAAGGGTGTGCAGATGCCAAGGTTGTCTGGCAGGCTGCGCTCAGCAGTGGAATCAAGCCCATGGACCTTTGGCATTCAGGATGGTGTTGCTAACCACTGAGCCACCTTGCTGCTCCAGGTCTTTGAGGTTTTTAAGAATACAAAGATCAAGATTCTAAAAGTGACGGCCACAAGATGGTGACCACTACCAAACAGGTTAGGTAGCTAGGGGTGTGCAGATGCCAAGGTGTTCCTAGCAGACTGTGCTCAGTGGTGGAATTGAGCCCATGGACCTTTGGCGTTCAGGGGGGGAGTTGCTAACCACTGACCACCTTGCTGCCCCAGGTCTTGAGGGTTTTAAAATACAAAGATCAAGATTCTAAAAGTGGCGACCACAAGATGGTGACCACTACCAACCAACCAACCAGGTTAGGTAGCTAAAGGTGTGCAGATGCCAAGGTTGTCCTAGCAGACTGTGCTCAGTGGTGGAGTCGAGCCCAGGACCTTTGGTGTCTGGGCAGAGTTGTCAACCACGGGCCACCTGCTGGCCCAGGTCTTTGAGGTTTTTTAAGAAATACAAAGATCAAGATTCTAAAGTGACGACCACAAGATGGTGACCACTGCAGCCAGGTGTGCTGTGGCTGCAGAGGGTGGCTTTGCAGATGCAAGGTTGTCTGGCAGACTGTGCTCAGCAGTGGAATCAAGCCCATGGACCTTTGGCATTCAGGATGGTGTTGCTCACACTGAGCCACCTTGCTGCCCAGGTCTTTGAGGTTTTTTAAGAAATACAAAGATCAAGATTCTAAAAGTGACGACCACAAGATGGTGACCAATACCAACCAACCAGGTTGGGTGGCTAGGGTGTGCAGTGCCAAGGTTGTCCTGGCAGACTGTGCTCAGCAGTGAAATTGAACCCATGGACCTTTGGCATTCAGGGCAGTGTTGCTAACCACTGAGCCACCATGCTGCCCCAGGTCTGAGGTTTTTTAAGAAATACAAAGATCAAGATTCTAAAAGTGACGACCACAAGTGGTGACCACTACCAACCAGGTTAGGTAGCTAGGGTGTGCGGAGAGCCAAGGTTGTCCTGGCAGACTGCGCTCAGCAGTGGAATCAAGCAGCCCATGGACCTTTGGCATTCAGAATGGTGTTGCTAACCATGAGCACTATGCCGCCCCAGGTGTTGGAGGTTTTTTAAGAAATACAAAGATCAAGATTCTAAAGGTGACGGCCACAAGATGTTGACCACTGCCAACCAAGTTAGGTGCTATGGGTGTGCGGATGCCAAGGTGTCCTGGCAGACTGTGTCAGTGGGGGAATTGAGCCCATGGGCCTTTGGTGTTCTGGTGGTGGTGTTGCTAACACATGAGCCACCTTGCTGCCCAAGGTCTTTGAGGTTTTTTAAGAAATACAAAGATCAAGATTCTAAAAGTGACGACCACAAGATGGTGACCATACCAACCATGTTAGGTAGCTAAAGGTGTGCAGACGCCAAGGTTGTCCTGGCGGACTGTGCTCAGTGGTGGAATCAAGCCTATGGACCTTTGGCATTCAGGGCAGTGTTGCTAACCACTGAGCACACTTGCTGCCCCAGGTCTTTGAGGTTTTTTAAGAAATACAAAGATCAAGATTCTAAAGGTGATGACCAAAAGTGATGACCACAAGATGGGTACCACTACCAAACAGGTTAGGCGGCTAGGGGTGTGCAGACACCAAGGTTGTCCTGGCAGACTGTGCTCAGTGGTGGAATTGAACCCAGGATTGTGGCATTCAGGGTGGTGTTGCCAACTACAGAGCCACCTTGCTGCCCTGGTCTTTGAGGTTTTTCAAGAAATACAAAGATCAAGATTCTAAAAGTGACGACCACAAGATGGTGACCATACCAACCAGGTTAGGTAGCTAAAGGGTGCGACGCCCAGGTTGTCCTGGCAGACTGTGTCAGTGGTGGAATCGAGCCCATGGACTGTGGCATTCAGGGCAGTGTTTGCAACCATGAGCCCATTGCTGCCCCAGGTCTTTGAGGTTTTTTAAGAAATACAAAGATCAAGATTCTAAAAGTGACAACCACAAGATGGTGACCACTACCAACTAGGTTGGGTGGCTGGAGGTGTGCAGATGCCAGGGTTGTCTGGCAGACTGTGCTCAGCGGTGGAGTCAGGCCCATGGACCTTTGGCATTCAGGGCGGTGTTGCTGACCACTGGGCCACCTTGCCGCCCCAGGTCTTTGAGTTTTTTAAGAAATACAAAGGTCAAGATTTTTTAAAGTGATGACCACAAGATGGTGACCACTACCTACCAAACAACCAACAGGTTGGGAAGCTAAGGGTGTGCAGATGCCAAGGTTGTCCTGGCAGACTGTGCTCAGTGGTGAATTGAGCCCATGGGCACTTTGGCGTTCAGGGTGGTGTTGCTACCCACTGAGCCACCTTGCTGCCCAGGTCTTTGAGGTTTTTTAAGAAATACAAAGATCAAGATGAAAAAGTGTTGGAGTCAGTGATAGTCTATGGTGTGTCTAAAAGTGTGCCCACAACATTGATAGTATGAATGAACAAACTACAAGGTTAGTAGATTCCAATTTTGTCCCTGCAGATGTGCCCAAGGGCAGAATCAAAAATCAGGACTTTGTGTTTTAAGGCAGTGTTGCTAACCACTAAGCACCTTGCTGCCCCAAGTTTTAGATGTTTTTTAAGAAATACAAAGATCAAGATAAAAAGAGTTGGAGTCAGTGTATAGTCTATAGCGTTTCTAAAGTTGCCCACAACATTGATAATATGAATGAACAAACTACAAGGTTATGTAGCTAGGTATATAGATTCCAATGTTGTCCTTGCAGAGTGTGCTCAACAGTGGAATAGAGCTCAGGACTTTGTGTTGAGGGCAGTGTTGCAACACATGAGCCACCTTGCTTCCCCAAGTTTAGATGTTTTTTAAGAAATACAAAGTTCAAGATGAAAAGAGGTGGAGTCACTGTATAGTCTATGGCGTTTCTAAAAGTGCACCCACAACATTGATAATATGAATGAACAAACTATAAGGTTTGTAGCTAAAGTGTGGTAGATTCCAATGTTGTCCTTGCAGAATGTCAAATGGTGGAAGAACTCAGGGATTTGGTGTTCAGGGCGTTTGCTAACCATGAGCCACCTTGCTGCCCAAAGTTTGAGATGTTTTTTAAGAAATACAAAGATCAAGATGAAAAAAGTTGGAGTCAGTGTTAGTTATGGCGTTAGTAAGAAACTGTCAGTCACCCCAGCCCCGCCCCCTGGCATACATGTAAAACTATCCATTCTATAAAGGTAAAGCTTATTCCTCTGTCACTGCATGCACGGATTCAGCTGTCTGTGTTAAAGTCCCAATGTATCATGGTAACTAAACACATTTGTCCCACGGGAGGCAGCCACCTAGGAACAGTGGAGGGGAAGGTGGCTGCCTCCTGTTACGCCACTGGAACCGAATTAGGAGAGATCGGGTCTCTAGGTCCCGACTCTTTGTGGTGAGGAGATCTTGAGGGAAATTCAATTTTTTTCCATCAGCGCCATGGATGAGGACTCTGTTACCGTGTGGCTACAGCCTCAGAGCTATTTTCTCCAGTTTTTAAAAGGAGCGGAAAACGTCTCCCACAGAAGTCCCCTCAGACTTTTCCAGTGAGTTTGTTACCCTGTAAGGGTAATAAAAGTTAATAAAAAATCACCACCATATTATGAAAAAAGGAGTTTATTCCAGAAACTTAACACTCCCAGCATTTCGTCCTCCCTGCTCGTTTCAGCAAACGCCATAAGGGGAAAAAGGCGTTTGCCTCAATAAATATTGCATCGTTTGATGCACTTGTGCGTCTTTGAACCACTGCCTCATCTGAGAGAGGAAAGATAGCGAACTGCAAATGTCCCTTGTGGGCTTGGCAGGAGAGAAGCTCCCTTCAAAATATTTCTCTCAGCGCTGGACCTAGCCAGTTCCTCAGAGGTGTATAATTTCGTCCAGCTGGCCTTTAGGTCGCAATTGTTAAAGAGGACGACTAGTTCTAAGAACTTTCTGGGTATTCCTGATATGAGGCTCTCATGGCCCCCAAAATACACACCCTGCACTATTGTCAATTTGTGGAGACACATTAGAGCCCCTAACTCAGTAGATCAGACGAAGGTCTATTCAATATTAAGATCGCAGAGGCAGCAGATCACTTCTTTTCATGCTGTATAAGGCAGAACAAGAGGGAGAAATCACACCTGACCAGTCTATACAAGTGCTACTCTCTCCATAATGGCCTTGTTAAAAGCCACAAGCAGAGCTACCCGGCTCATGGCCAAACATTCAATTACATCCAAATTCAGGAGAGCATGCTGGCTGACATCTGCTGGCATGACTGACATCTGTGGCATGGCTGACTTGGCACAAAAGTCGCACGACTTTCCTAACTTGGATTCCAGTTTGTTTTGCAAAGAATTCATTCAGGAGGTTAATGGGCGATACCGCACAAGGAGATCCTTTGGCAACCTGAAAAAAAACATGCCTTTCACCGGTTAAAAAGCCCTTCAGCAGGTGGGTGTCCCTCAGAGCCAAGCGGTGTCCGCCGATTTTTTCCAGGACACATCAAGACATTCGTCTCCAGAGGCCACAGTACAGACCAGCAAGCCTCCTGTTCCCGACCCCTACCTCCGTCCGAAGACCCTTACAGGTAGGTACCCTTTCAAATTCTCTATCATACCTTTGGTAAAATATTATTCAGAATGGGAGGCTCTCTGTTTAGACCGTTGCGTACTCAGGGTTAAAAAGAGGGTATATCCTCCCCTTACAAAATTCCATTCCAGTTCAGACCTCCCACAGCCCCAATAAGCACTTCCCTAGACAGTACTCTTTCTTTGACTCTTTCTCAAGGCAAACTAGAGCCCCGTACTCTTCCAAGAGAGGCTGGATAAGCCATGTTTCGTGTTCTCAAAACGAGACGGAACGTTGCGACCCGTCCTAGACGTCAAGACCCTAAACCGCTTTCTAAAACCGAAACGTTCAGGCTAGAGAGTTTATCACACCTCCTGTACCTACTACACAAAGATTAATACATGTGAAAATGACTTGAAGGATGCGTTCCTACAAAGCAAAAAATCACAGATGCTCTGGTTTTGTTGGCGGGGCAAGACTTACCATTGGAATGTAATGGTGTTCGACCTCTCCCATACCCCTCCACATTCTCAAGGGTGCTAAAGCCAGTTATCCAGCACTTCAGACAGAAAGGAGAGTCACGAACCGCCAGTTTGCTGGGGGTGTGCAGATGCCAAGGTTGTCCTGGCAGACTGTGCTCAGTGGTGGAATCAAACCTATGGACTTTTGGCATTCAGGGTGGTGTTGCTAACCACTAAGCCACCTTGCTGCTCCAGGTCTTTGAGGTTTTTTTAAGAAATACAAAGATCAAGATTCTAAAAGTGATGACCACAAGATGGTGACCACTACCAACCAGGTTAGGTGGCTAAGGGTGTGCAGATGCCAAGGTTGTCCTGGCAGACTGCGCTCAGCAGTGGAATCAAGCCCATGGACCTTTGGCATTCAGGATGGTGTTGCTAACCACTGAGCCACCTTGCTGC